>JAPXFY010000026.1:25993854-26003854 GCA_030674185.1 Monoplex corrugatus
CAGGATAGACCTAAGGAGGAAGTATTGGAAGGATTTGCGGAAAGCAAGGAGACAAAGAGGGAGGGTGGGAGATGTACCTGTGGTGACAAAGAATAGATTCAGATGGAGGGCCGTGATCGCCAACGCCATGCGGGAGGACACATGAAATGAAATGAAATGATGATGAAGATGGAAATGGTAATGATGACGATGTGGAGTTCCATTTGGGACTGGGACTACGTGGCAGGGATGTGCTCTACACTCACTTTCCTGATATATCCAGCTGTCAAACAGGCCCGAGAGATGCAGATATCTGCAAAGTTGGTCAGGAATTTTGAACAACGCTCTTATGATACATCTGCGCAGTGGATGAGACTCGACTGTGTGTCCTTAATCTTTTCACTGAGCCCATAACACATTCTGTTCTGGATAAGGCCCCACATTTACTCTTGTGTTTTTTTATTTTGTTTTGTTGTTGTTGTTGTTGTTGTTGTTGTTGTTGTTGTTGTTGTGTGTGTGTGTTGTGTATTTGTGTGTTTGTGTGTGCGTGTGCGTGTGCGTGCGTGGCGTGTTTGTTTATTTGTATGCATGTGTATGCTTTTATGTGTTTGTGTTGTGTGTGTGCGTGTGTTGTGTGTGTGCGTGTGTATGCGCGCGTGTTTGTTTGTTTGTGTATGTGTGTGTGCGTGCGTGTTTGTTTATTTGTTTGCAGGTGTGTGTGTGTGTGTGAGTGTGTGCGTGCTTGTATATTTGTTTGCATGTGTGTGTGTGTGTGTTTGTGTGTGTGTGTGTGTGTTGTGTGTGTGTGTGTGTTGTGTGTGTGTGTGTGTGTGTGTGTGTGTGTGTGTGTGTGTGTGTGTGTGTGTGTGTGTGTGTGTGTGTGTGTGTTGTGTGTGTTTTCTGCGTGTGTGCACGCGCGCGTGTTTGTTTGTTTGTTTGTTTGTTTGTTTGTTTGTTTGTTTGTTTGTCTGTTGCTTGGGGGTCTGCGTGGCTTTTTTTTCAGATTCATGAACCCAAAATGTCTTTGTTTCGAGTTCAGTCTGAACCCGCAAGATCAATTAATTAAGCCTGCTGGCTGATTATCTTCATTGATGCTACAATCATATTTGTGTCAGTGTTCTATAGGCCAATTCCACCAGCACCACCAACCACCCCATCCCCCCTTTTCCGTTTCAAGACTCTCAGCGCATCGCATTTAACCCTTTAGACTCCCGTACCCTATCCACTGACACCCTGCATTGTCGACCATGCTAGCAAAGCAAACACTTAACCCTTTCAACTCACTGACCCTATCCACCAGCTTCCTGGGTCTAGCTGGCGTTCCCTTTTCCTCACCCTATCCACCAGCTTCCTGGGTCTGGCTGGCGTTCCCTTTTCCCTCAACCTTTCCACCAGCTTCCTGGGTCTAGCTTGTGTTCCCTTTCCCTCACCCTATCCACCAGCTTCCTGGGTCTATCTGTGTTCCCTTTCCCTCACCCTATCAACCAGCTTCGTGGGTCTATTTGTGTTCCTTTTCCCTCAACCTTTCCACCAGCTTCCTGGGTCTAGCTGTGTTCCCTTTTCCCTCACCCTATCCACCAGCTTCCTGGGTCTATCTGGTGTTCCCTTTTCCTTCAACCTTTCCACCAGCTTCCTGGGTCAATCTTGTGTTCCCTTTCCCCTCACCCTATCCACCACCTCTCTGGGTTTATCTGGCGTTCCCTTTCCCTCATCCTATCCACCAGCTTTCTAGGTCTGGCTGGTATTCCCTTTTCCCTCACCCTATCCACCAGCTTCCTGGGTCTGTCTGGTGTTCCCTTTTCCCTCAACCTTTCCACCAGCTTCCTGGGTCTGTGCCTCTCTTGTTCCACTGTTTCCCTTCACCCTATCCACCACCTTTCTGGATCTATCTGGCGTTCCCTTTTCCCTCATCCTATCCACCAGCTCCCTGGGTCTAGCTGGCGTTCCCTTTTCCCTCACCCTATCCACCAGCTTTCTGGGTCTATCTGGTGTTCCCTTTCTCTCACCCTATCCACCAGCTTTCTGGGTCTATCTGGTGTTCCCTTTTCCCTCACCCTATCCACCAGCTCCCTGGGTCTAGCTGACGTTCCCTTTTCCCTCACCCTATCCACCAGCTCCCTGGGTCTAGCTGACGTTCCCTTTTCCCTCACCCTATCCACCAGCTTTCTGGGTTTTATCTGGTGTTCCCTTTCCCTCACCATTTCCACCAGCTTCCTGGGTCTGTCTGGTGTTCCCTTTTCCCTCACCCTATCCACCAGTTTTCTGGGTTTATCTGCTGTTCCCTTTCCCTCACCCTATCCACCAGCTTCCTGGGTCTGGCTGTCGTCCCTATACCCCCACCCTATCCACCAACTTCCTGGGTTTATCCATCCACCAGCTTCCTGGGTGTATGTGCTGTTCCCTTTCCCTCACCCTATCCACCAGCTTCCTGGGTCTATCTGGTATTCCCTTTTCCCTCACCCTTTCCACCAGCTTCCTGGGTCTATTTGTGTTCCTTTCCCTCACCCTATCCACCAGCTTTTCTTTGGGTCTATCTGGCGTTCCCGTTTCCCTCACCCTATCCACCAGCTTCCTAGGTCTAGCTGGTATTCCCTTTTCCCTCACTCTATCCACCAGCTTCCTGGGTCTAGCTGGCGTTCCCTTTTCCCTCACCCTATCCGCCAGCTTCCTGGATCTGTCTGGTGTTCCCTTTTCCCTCACCTTTTCCACCAGCTTCCTGGGTCTAGCTGGCGTTCCCTTTTCCCTCACCCTATCCGCCAACTTCCTGGATCTATCTGGTATTCCCTTTTCCCTCACCTTTTCCACCAGCTTCCTGGGTCTAGCTGGCGTTCCCTTTTCCCTCACCCTATCCGCCAACTTCCTGGATCTATCTGGTATTCCCTTTTCCCTCACCTTTTCCACCAGCTTCGGGGGTGTATCTGTATTCCCTTTTCCCTCACCCTATCCAACAGCTTCCTGGGTCTGTCTGGTGTTCCCTTCCCCTCACTCTATCCACCAGCTTTCTGGGTCTATCTGCTGTTCCCTTTTCCTCACCCTTTCCACCAGCTTCCTGGATCTGTCTAGTGTTCCCTTTTCCCTCATCCTATCCACCAGCTTTCTGGGTCTAGCTGGCGTTTCTTTTCCCCTCACCCTATCCACCAGCTTCCTAGGTCTAGCTGGTATTCCTTTTCCTCACCCTATCCAACAGCTTCCTTGGTCTAGCTTGTGTTCCCTTCCCCTCACCCTTTCCATCAGCTTTCTGGGTCTATCTGTGTTCTCTTTCCCTCACCCTATCCACCAGCTTTCTGGGTCTATCTGTGTTCTCTTTCCCTCACCCTATCCACCAGCTTCCTGGGTCTATCTTGTTCTCTTTCCCTCACCCTATCCACCAGCTTTCTGGGTCTATCTGTGTTCTCTTTCCCTCACCCTATCCACCAGCTTTCTGGGTCTATCTGGTGTTCCTTTTCCCCTCACTCTATCCACCAGCTTCCTGGGTCTATCTGTGTTCTCTTTCCCTCACCCTATCCACCAGCTTTCTGGGTCTATCTGGTGTTCCTTTTCCCCTCACCCTATCCACCAGCTTCCTGGGTCTATCTGTGTTCTCTTTCCCTCACCTATCCACCAGCTTTCTGGGTCTATCTGTGTTCTCTTTCCCTCACCCTATCCACCAGCTTCCTGGGTCTATCTGGTGTTCCTTTTCCCCTCACTCTATCCACCAGCTTTCTGGGTCTATCTGGTATTCCCTTTTCCCTTCAGCTGGTGTATAGGATGAGAGAGTCAAACGATTAAGTTTCTGCAGTTGATGGATAGCGTGCAGGAGTCTGATCACAATGCAGTTTTGTTGACTTTGAATCTTCCTAAGCTTGTCTCGGACCCAGTGACTGTTGTGTTCCGCAGAATCGACAAGATTGATGCCCAGTCTTTCAAAGATGACCTAAAGCTGCAAATTCCTCTGATTTCTACCGTTTCTGACTACAACAGCGCACTCAGGTCTGTGCTTGACAACCACGCCCCTCTCTGCCAGCGTAAGGTTCGCCCCAGGAAATTTAACCCTTGGTTCAGTTCCATCTCTGAGCAATTTTGCAAACTGAAACGCGAACGTCGTCAGGCAGAGAGGTGCTGGCTGAAGACTAAATTGACAGTTCATAAAGAAATTTACGAAACTGCAAAACACAAGGTCATCGATCTTGTCGAGACTGCAAAGCGGGCATTTTATTCTGCAAAGATTATGGCGAGCAGATCGTGCAAAGAAATTTTTCAGACTTTCAATTTTCTGCTCGGGAAACAAGACGCCTCCCTATTACCCAGTGATTATTCCCCTGATACATTGCCCACTGTTTTTGCTGAGTACTTCTCTGAAAAGATTAGGAAAATTAGAACTGCTTTTGCCTCTTCTGATACCACTGTACTGGATGTGGATTGTTTTGTAGGAACTCCCCTCACGGCTTTTACGCCCGTCTCAGAAGATTTTGTTTTGAGCGTCTTGAAAAGTACTGTGCCAAAATCATGTGAGTTAGACCCCATCCCCACCAAACTTTTGTACGAAAACATTGATGTTGTTCTCCCTACCATCACAAGCATCATCAATGATTCTTTAGCTTCCGGTTCGGTCCCTAGTGATTTCAAGACAGCAGTCATTAGACCTTTGCTGAAAAAGCCTTCTCTGGACAAAAACGTACTGAGCAATTACAAGCCCGTATCAAATTTACCTTTTTTATCTAAAGTTTTAGAAAAGGTCGTGCTGAGTCAGCTTCTTGGTCATCTGGAAGCCAACAACCTGTGTAACCGTTTTCAGTCAGCCTACCGTGCTGGCCATAGCACTGAGACCGTCCTACTTCGTGTTGTAAACGATATTCTGTCTGCTCTTGACGAAAACAAACTCTCTGTTCTTTTGCTCTTGGACAACTCCGCTGCTTTCGACACCATCGACCACAAAATTCTCATTTCGCGACTTCAAAACGTTTTTGGCATCTGTTCCACAGCCCTCCAGTGGTTTCATTCGTATCTGCTGGATCGAAAACAGTATGTATCGGTTGATGGTCATAATTCTTTATCACTTCCTCTTGATTTTGGTGTTCCGCAAGGCTCGGTGCTAGGGCCAGTTCTGTTTGTCTTGTATACCACCCCCCTGTCTGAGGTCATTGAGCGCCATGGAGTTAGTCACCAGCTTTTTGCAGACGACACACAGCTTCAACAGGCATGCAAACCTGCAGACATTGACAGTACCATACAGACACTACAGACATGCACGGATGATGTAAAGACATGGATGACTGACAACATGTTAAAACTTAATGACAGTAAGACTGAAGCTCTTCTGTTTTCTGGTTCTTCAGACTATAATCCTCCACTTCCAACTTCTATCACTGTTGGCTCTTCTGACATCTCTTTCTGTCCAAAAGCTAGGAACTTAGGTTTCATTCTTGACTCTTCTCTCTCCATGAAAGATCACGTTTCCAAAGTCTGCCAGCTTTCTTATTTTGAATTGAAAAGGATTGGATCTATCAGAAACTTTCTCAGTGTAGATGCCACCAAGATTCTTGTCACTTCCTGTATTCTGTCGAGACTTGACTACTGTAACTCTCTCCTCATGGGCTGCCCGAACACTGTTCTCTATCCTATGCAGAAAGTTCAAAATTCAGCTGCACGCCTTATTCTTAAGGCATCCCGTCAACAACCTTGCACTCCTTTGCTTCACCAACTGCACTGGTTACCAATATCTCAGAGAATTAAGTACAAGACTGCTTGCATCTGCTTCAATTCTATCTCTGGTTCTGCTCCTGAGTATATTTCTGATATTCTGCACTTGTATACTCCATCTCGGTCTCTCCGCTCTTCCTCTGATTCAAGACTCCTCAGGCAGATACAGTATAACCGCAAATCTCATGGCTTTCGCTCACTTTCGCATTTCGGTCCCCAGTTTTGGAACTCTCTTCCCAAGAAATTACGCCACTCTCCGTCCATTTCTTCTTTCAAGTCAAACTTGAAAACACACCTTTTCCAGCAGTATTTCGACATCTGATCACTTTTCCCCACATCACCTTGTCGGCTGGCTGATATGTGTAATTGGATTTTGTGTATGCGCGTGGGGGTGGGGGGTAGTAGGGAAGGGGTGGAATAATAGTTTATATGGAGTAACTGAGTGAAAAGTGTTTAATTGGAATGAATCTGATATTTGATTGAATTGCGTGGTATGCATATTTTGAAGATTGCGAATGTAAATCATTATGTTATGTGATTATGATGTATGTATGCATTTGATTGTCATTTGATGATGTGTAAGTTGTTGTGTAGTCTTGTATTTACTGACTTCCTATTATATCTCCCATTCCCCAGCGCCTAGATCCAGTGGCTTAGTGCGCTTTATAAGTCCTAGGTATTATTATTATTATTATAAAAGAGTTGATCAGATAACTGCTTGAAAAAAAAATTCGGGTGGAACTGATATGGAAGGTGTCTGAGTCTGATGAATTCTTCTGGAACGAGTTGCAAACAGTGCCCGTCTGGTCTGGGACTTGTGGATGTTGGTGTCGTCTGCTTCTCCTCAAGGGTGACCGGTTAATTAATGAATATTCACATGCATGTAAATGACTTTGATGAACGTTTGTATCGTCTTTCATGTTTCTTTTTTTTTTCCTTCCGGGTTTATTTTTAGTCTAATCTTTTGCTGTTGTTGTTGTTGTTGTTGTTGTTGTTGTTTTTGTTTGTCTTGTTGTTCTGAATTTGCAATTTAAAATGTTGTTTTGGGGTGTTTATTTTTGGGGGAAGTGGGCATGAGGGGCTATGGATGGGTGGGTTGTCTTTTGTGTACATTTGAACAAGACCAGTTGGCCAAAAATTTATGCCTGTCTTGTTTTGTTATTTGAATACATTTTCTCGTTTGTTTTCCGTTTGTTTTGTTCGTTTGTTTGTTTGTTTGTTTGTTTGTTTGTTTGTTTGAACGATGGTAGTCACTTTAATACAGATAATACGTTTTGTCGTTTTAGTGCTCCGTTTGTTTTATTTTGTTTGTTTGTTTGTTTTGTTTGTTTGTTTGTTTGTTTGTTGTTTGTTTGTTTGTTTGTTTGTTTGTTTGTTTTATTTTGTTTGTTTGTTTGTTTGATTGATTGTTTTCTGAAGAATGGTAGTCATTGTAATACAAAACTATTCCTTTATTCAGCGATCTATCTATGTATCTTTATCTTGTCTGACTGTGTCAGGGGCCTTCATAGTTAGGTGGTGTCCTGAATTACGTAGGATAAAATCGGGTGCTATTCAACGTGACAAGAGTGATCCGGTGGTATTGTAAATATAGCCTCCTGTTGTGGCTTGCCAGACAGAGAGACAGACAGACAGAGAGGGAGAGACAGAGACAGAGATGCGAGACATAGATAGAGACAGAGAGACAGATAGAGACAGAGATAGACAGAAAGACAGACAGAGAGACAGACAGAGACACAAAACAGAGAGAGAGAGAGAGCCAGGGAGAGCGAGCGAGCGAGTGAGAGAAAGAGACAGACAGACAGACAGGAACAGACACTCAGACAGACACACAGAAGCACGAAATAGAGAGAGACAGAGACAGACAGACAGAGACAGAGAGACAGGGACAGAGAGACAGAGGGACAGAGACAGAACCAGAGACAGACACACGGAGACAGACAGAGACAGACAGAGAGAGGTCTAGCGGCAAGAGGGACTCGCCAATATGAAACTAACGGCCTGAGTTTGATTCGTAACGTAGTCTGGATAAGGACTTCTCTCCTTCCTCCTCTGGATCTTAAGTGGGGGTAGTCAGTGCCAGACGTTCGGGTGAGACGTTAAAACGAGGTCCCACGTGAAAGATTTAGCTAGTGCATGCAATAGAGCACAAGACATATAAAGGTAATTAAAAAAAAAAAAAAAATAAAAAAAAACACCCACCACCCCTCATTCACCCATTCGATTGCCATCCAGGGTGGATCAGAGAACCGAATAAAGCATCGGTTTCTCACAATGCATTAAAATTATTAAAGGCTTCTTTTTTCGCTAGTCTCATATCTCAAGAGTGGTAGGACTTTAAAACTAACTCAACTCAACTCAACACCCACACCACAAAAACAACACAAAAACAACAAAAAAACACCAACAACAACAAATCAATCAAATAAACAAACCAACCAACCAAACAAACAAACAAACAAACAAACAAAAAACCACCCGGCCGAAGCTATAGAACCATCCACTCTCTTCACAAGCTTAATCGCCATCTTCTCAGTCAATACGCTTAAATGCACACGGGCAGAAATCAGAAATGAGTGGCGCTGTACCTGGAAACTGCAGTCTTTTGCCGAAACCAGCATTTCTCATTCACACGACTAAACAGATAAGTGAAAATGAATGACACGAACTAATGAAAATGAATACAGTGATAGGTTAACAAGCTTAACAAAGAGTTAACAAAGTTAACAAGAAACACCCAGGGCATCAATGCCTCACCACTCTCCGGACAATCACCCCCCAAACACCCACCCTCCACCCCTCCTCAAGCTCCCGACGCCACTTGATCGTCATTTCTTCGAACAAAAGGGGTGGGGCTGTCCGTGCGTTGCACAAACCCATTCGAGACCCAGTCATCAATTAGTTTAAATCCAAAACAAGTGTAACTGCCTGCGTTCAAGCAAACAGGAACCAGAAAAACACGAAAAAAAAAAAAAAAAGAATAAGAACGCGTATCTAATACAATCAAAACAAATTTTCGGCCAACTGGCCTTTGTCAAGCGTAAGATTACAAAACAAACAAACACCAGATACAAAAATTAGGAGAAAAAGACTGAAACTTCCCTGCTTAATTAACCATTGGGGATAATCTTAATTAAGGGGATGATCTTAATTAAGGATGTCATGATTGTTTTCCTGCGTCTTTGCCTTTGATAAGTAGAACTTATCAATGTTGCCTGTCTTTTCCTAATTTCCTTATGAAAAGAATCTACTTGTGTCTGCCTCCATAAAGACTGTCTCATTTGTTTTCTTTCCTGTCCATGCAACTCTAAACATTCTTCTTAGAAACCACATCTCGCTGCCTCAATCTTGTTTTGGCTTTGCTTGTTGACTGTCCACGACTCAAACCGTACAACAGTATTGGTTCTATTAGCATTCAAGAACTCTCTTCCTCATATTAATTGATAGGCATTTGTTGGTAAGAATGCTTGTCATCTTCTTGAATGCTGTTTTGCTTGGCCGATTCTGCTGGCTATTTCTGATGTGCATCTGCCGCCTGGTGAAATGATCGTTCCCAGGTATTTACATTTATCATCTGTCTCAAGGTTGTGCAGTTTGCTGTCATTTTGCATGAGGGGATTTCATGTTTTTTACTGATCACCATGACTTAGTCTTCCTGCTGTTTAGTTCCAACTCCTTGCCTTTGCTTTCTATTTTAATATATTCACAAGGTTTTTGTACGTCCCTTTCATTTTCTGCAGTTAGCACGGTGTCATCTGCGTATCGAATGTTGTTTATCATTTTCCCTTCAACCTTTAATCCAGGGTCTTCTTCAAGGTTTCTCATGATGTTTTCGCTGTAAAACACAACCCTGTCTGACTCCTCTTTTTATGGGTTGAAAGAGCTTATATTGTTTTCTATTCCCATTGCAGCTGTTTGTTCCCTGTACATATTCCTGATTATTCGTAGATCTTTTCCATCAACATTGAGTCTCTCCAGTTGGTTGATCAATTCTTCATGTCGTACCCGATCGAAAGCCTTGGTATAGTCAACAAAGCATAAATATAAATCCTTATTCATCTCAATTGACCTCTCTATGATAGTTCTTAGGATGTATATGGCATTACTAGTTCCTTTCCCTTCCACAAATCCACACTGTTCTTCTGCTATTTCTCTTTTGATTCTATTCCTTGTCCTCATCATGATTATTCTTAACAGGATTTTTGTTACATGACTCATCAAACTGATTGTGCGATGGAGTTCGCATTCTATAGCCCCTGTCTTCTTCGGAAGTGAATGAAAATTGTTTTGACATATCTTTGGGGATTTTTCCAGTGTCATAAATTTCTTTTGGAGGAATGTT
>JAPXFY010000026.1:26008854-26011354 GCA_030674185.1 Monoplex corrugatus
TTCTGCTGCGATCAGTGCATTAAAATACCATTTTAAATTGATTAATAATATTTTTCAAGAAAAAAATGTCTGTGGGGGATAGATTATAGTCTACAGAAATCAATTTTGAGAAAAAGTCAAAACACCCCAGATAGACGCTCAGTCACCTTTTCAGCTCCTAGTGCTGTTCGACTGACTGCGAGTTAAGACTGATTTCGTGGTGGGAGGTCAAACAATATATTTAACGTTCAGCAAATTAAAACGAAACAATCAACTGTGAAAACTGGATGCTGTTCATGTTCATGACAATTGCTGTGGAAACGCCGAGGTGGTCAAGATCATTTGTAACATCAGCCCTCAGAGCCAGGGTTCTGCCTTGTCCATGTCGAAGGTTGACATGGTCGCTGAGGTTGGCAGACAGTTGGCCTACTTATATGTGCGACCACACCTGAATCTTTTCCCCAGGCCCGACCTATCCGTCCTGTTTTGGATAAATATTTGTTCGCAAATTTCTCGATACAGGTGTTTCACGGTCTGTAGCCGTTCATTTTCTGTGTGTCATCATCATGTGCCCTGCTGCATGGCGTTGGCGATCATGGCCCTCTCAATACGAATCGGTCTTCTCTTGCTGCAAGTATTATATCTCCCACTCTCTCTGTCCTCATCCACTCTGCTAGTCCGTCCAATATTTTCTCCTTGGGTCTACCTGGTGTTCTCTTTCCCCCCAGTTTTTCTGTTGTGACCTCATCATCATCAAATGCCCTGCTGCGTGGCATTGGCGATCATGGTCCTCCCTTTGCATCTATCCCTTGTCGCCGCAAGCATATCTTCCACCCTTTCTGTCCTCAGCCACTCTGCAAGTCCGTCCAATATTTTTCTCCCTCGGTCTACCTGGTGCTCTCCTTCCCCCTAGCTTTCCTGTTGTGACCAGGTGCTCTAATTTATCTTGCCCCATAAAATGTCTTATAATTGTAGCTTGTCTTTCCTGATCTTGTTTAATAATGATCTTCTTGGTTCTGCCTCCTTCAAGACTGTCGCGTTTGCTTTCTGAACGATTATTCGGTACGTTTTAGACAAATGCAGAATCTAAAACATATTTTCATTTTTTTAAAACATACCTTTTCGTCCAGCGGTAACTGTCTACTCTCCAGCACTCTCCCTCCCTCACTTCCCTCCCTTGCCAATCCAATCCTCTCTCGTCTTTTTTTTTCCTCCATTATGCGCGTGCTTTAATTCTCGTGCTTTTTGATTACTTTTTTTTATTTTTTTTTTATTTGTCACTGCCAGTGATAGTTTTTGTGAGCAATAAGAGTTTAGGCTTTGATTTGACTTGTACATAAAGATTTAGGGTTTTAATAATAATAATAATATATTTTATTTATATAGCGCAAAATCTTGATAAAATCAAATCTAAGCGCTGAGCGTATACATGCATACATACCTACATACATATGAGCGTATACATGCATACATACATGCATACATACTTACATACATAAATCTAAGCTGAGCGTATACATGCATACATACATACATACATAAATCTAAGCGTATACATACATACATACATACATACATACATACATACATACATACATACATACATACATACATACATACATATATACGTACGCACATGCATACATAATAATTACAATATTTATATAGCGCAAAATCTCGACAAAATCAAATCCAAGCGCCGAAAAGACACACACGCACACACGCACGCACGCACGCACACACACGCACGCACACACACACACACACACACACACACACACACACACACACACACACACACACACACACACACACACACACACGCATGGCCACAAATGGAGAGAAAGAATAAAAGCAATAAAAGCAAGAATAAAACCAATGGAAAACCACAGAGAGCACATCATATACAATTATATATTAAAACAAAGTGATTCCCCTCCGAGCGGAGACAGGCTGCAGAGGGGGGTTGAGTGAGGTTAGGATTTTATGCAGAGGAGAAAAGGTGAGTTTTGAGAGCGGACTTGAAGGAGGCAAAAGTAGGTTGCTGACGGACTGAGAGAGGAAGTTTGTTCCAGGAGAGTGGACCAGAAACAGAGAAGGCTCGTGGACCATAGGTATTGAACTTAGTGCGTGGAAAGCGAAAAGTCAGAGGATCGGAGGCAGAGCGGAGGGTACGTGAGGGAACATAGATCTCAAGTAGGCTTGACAGGTAATCGGGGGCTGCGTTATTGAGGCTTTTGTAGCACATGGTGTCTAGTTTGTACTGTATGCGCTTTGATACAGGGAGCCAGTGAAGTTGTGCCAGGAGAGGAGATATGTGGTCAGCTTTTTTCTTTTTGAGTACAAGGCGTACAGCATTGTTTTGAATGCGCTGTAGGATGTGAATGGTGGAGGCAGGAAGACCAGACAGGAGTGAATTGCAATAGTCAATGCGAGACATTATGAAGGAGAGAACGAGTTTTGCAGTTTTTTCGACAGAGAGATACTTCCTGATCAGGCTTTTAGGACTATCATCATCACT
>JAPXFY010000026.1:26013854-26021354 GCA_030674185.1 Monoplex corrugatus
AAACACACTACGTCACCCGGAAGAGTATTTGTCAAGCAGTTTCATTAGTTGTGCTGGAGTGTGAACCACCATGCGAAGCAAGCAAAATGACGACACCTCGCGCGAGTGTGAGTATGAACAGCACAAAGCAAGAGCCATCGACTCATGAATTTAGTCGTTGTTCATCGAGAGAACTAGAGCGGATGTAAAATGAAGATGGTGAACTTCTTTGGAAGAAGACGAACAGGAAGATAAGGAATATCAGCCTTCAGTTCATGTCCTTTGACTCAGAGAGCTGAAGTCAGTTTGACGCTGCTGCTAAATATTCTGGGTTGAATTCTGAACTCACATAGGTACAAATCTATTCTCTGGAAGGAAAATAAATGGACATTTATTTATACCTATGTCAGTTTAGAATTTAACACCGAATATTTGTTTCCAACTACATCCGGTTTGTTGTGTGTGTGTGTGTGTGTGTGTGTGTGTGGGGTGTGTGTGTGTTTTGGTGTGTGTGTGTGTGTGTGTGTGTGTATGAGTGCGGGCGATGGGTGTGTGTGTGTGGTGTGTGTGTGTGTGTGACGTTTGTATGAATGTCACCGCCGCGCTGCTGTTCTAACCAGTGTGTGTGTAATTTGTTAAAAAGAAGTGGTGGTTAAATTCCTCGACAACAGTTTTCGTTATAATTGGCCAAATCTCTACGAAGGCTATGAAAACACCATTAAATTGGGTGTCTGAAAAAAAGAACTGGGTATGCTAACCATTTAAGTGGTGATTATGAAAAGCACACTTGAATGGGGTATGAAAACACCACTTGAAATGGGGATATGACAACACCACTTGAAATGGGGGTATGAAAACACCACTGAAATGGGGGTATGAAAACACACTTGAAATGAGGGTATGAAAACACCACTTGAAATGGGGTATGAAAACACCACTCGAAATGGGGGTATGAAAACACCACTTGAAATTGGGGGTATGAAAACACTACTTGAAATGGGGGTATGAAAACACCACTGAAATGGGGGTATGAAAACACCATTTGAAATGGGGTATGAAAACACCACTTGAAATGGGGGTATGAAAACACCACTTGAAATGGGGGTATGAAAACACCACTTGAAATGGGGGTATGAAAACACCACTCGAAATGGGGGTATGACAACACTACTTGAAATGAAGGTATGAAAACACCACTTGAAATGGGGTATGACAACACCACTTGAAATGGGGTATGACAACACCACTTGAAATGAGGTATGAAAACACCACTTGAAAGGGGAGTATGAAACACACTTGAAAGGGGGTATGAAAACACTACTTGAAATGGGAGGTATGAAAACACCACTTGAAATGGGGGTATGAAAACACACTTGAAATGGAGGTATGAAAACACCACTTGAAATGGGGGTATGAAAACACCACTTGAAATGGGGGTATGAAAACACCACTTGAAATGGGGGTATGAAACACACTTGAAAGGGGGTATGACAACACACTTGAAAGGGGGTATGAAAACACCACTTGAAAGGGGGTATGAAAACACCACTTGAAAGGGGGTATGACAACACATGAAAGGGTATGAAAACACCACTTGAAAGGGGGTATGAAAACACCACTTGAAATGGGGGTATGACAACACACTTGAAAGGGGGTATGAAAAACACCACATGAAATGGGGGTATGACAACACCACTTGAAAGGGGGTATGACAACACTACAGAAGAACACAGACGTTCGTAATGAAACACTTTAAACACACGTTACGGTCAAAAACGAAGTAAGAACATTACACAAAATAAAATAACCAAGTGCGCTTGGCCTATCAATTGAGTGACCAGAAGAAAAAAAAAAGCCCTAATTTTTCAGTTATGATAATGTTTTCTGCTGATGATAATGACGACGACTCTGATGATGATGATGACAACGACGACTACGCTGACGACGACAACATATATCCTGTGGTGAAGCCCGCGTCTGATGTCCTCAATCGGCAGCATGCTCAGTGACTTTACTGACAGGGCAAGCTGTCGATCTGGGCTGTCTGAACATGGGCATGGACAACAACCCCCCCCCCCCAAATTTTTATAAAACAGCTTAAACAAAAAAGAAAAGCGAAAGAAAAGACAAATTTTGGGTTCAGAAGAAAAAGGTAAAAATCTCCACTACCACTGATCGTGATGAAAGGTCCCAAATACGTCATTCCATGTTTTGATTACTGCAGTGACTTTGTTTGTTTGTTTGTTTGTTTGTTTGTTTGTTTGTTTGTTTGTTTGTTTGTAGGATCATTGCCTTCGTGGAGGTTACCTTTGTGCTCACCTTTTTTATGTTTTTCGTCCCATTTGTCTACGCCACTGTAATGGCCAAAGAAGCTGGTACAGTTTTTTTTTTACAATGCGATGATGATGATGTCGATGAGGATGATAATCATGACGCTATGGAGTTCCTTGGTCACGGTGTCCTTGCTTCAGCTCTCAGTACAGGACGGTTTTTTTTTCTAGGATCATCGCACTGAGGGAGGTTACCTTTGTGCTCACCTTCTTTTTTTCGTCCCATTTTCTACGCCACCTTAATGGCCACAGAACCTGGAACAGTTTTTGCAATGCAATGATGATGATGATGTCGATGAGGACGATACCCATGATGCTATGGAGTTCCATCTAGGATTGAGACTGCGTGACAGGGCTGTACTCTACGCTTACTATCATAATACATCCTGGCGTCAACCAGGCCCCGAGAGATAAAGACACCTGCGGTGCTGGTCAGAAGATTTGAGCAACACCCTCAATGACGCATCCGTGAAGTGGATGAGACTCAACTTTTGTGTGGTCCCAGTCTTCCCAATGAGCCCATAGTAAGCCCAACTCTGGGTAGGAGTCGATTAGAACCGAAAAATCCCACACTGAATTTTGAAGGGACTGATGGGGATTCGAACCCACAACCTTCCAGTCGGTAGTCTGTTGCATTACTGCAGTGACTTTTTATATGAACTTTACATGAATAAAGGGTTGGAGCTAAATAGCAAGAAGACTGAAGTCATGGTAATACGTAAAAAACATGAAATCCCCTCATGCAAAATAACAGCAAGTGGCACAACTTTAAGACAGGTTGATAAGTTTAAATATCTGGGAACAGTTATCTCACCAGACGGCAGATTCACATCAGAAATAGCAAGCAGAATCGGCCAAGCCAAAAAAAGCATTTAAGAAGATGAAAAGCATTCTTTACCAACAAATGCCTATCAATTCACATCAGGAAGAGAATTCTTGAATGTTATATAGAACCGATACTGTTATACGGTTGTGAGGCGTGGACGGTCAACACATTAAGCCAGAACAAGATTGAGGCAGCCTAGATGTGGTTTCTAAGAAGGCTGTTGAGAGTTCCATGGACAGCAAAGAAAACAAACGAAACAGTCTTGATGGAGGCAGACGCAACAAGATAATTGATAAAGAAGATTAGGAAAAGGCAAGCAACATTTATAGGCCATTTTATGAGGAATGGGGAATTAGAGCACCTGGTCACTACAGGGAAGCTGGAGGGAAAGATAACACCAGGTAGACCCAGAGGAAAATATTGGACGGACTTGCAGAGTGGCTGAGGACAGAGAGGGTGGAAGATATGCTGCTTGCGGCGACAAGGGACAGATGCATACGGAGGGCCATGATCGCCAACGCCATGCAGCAGGGCACATGATGATGATGATGATGATGATGACAGAAATAGCTGTCTTGAGTTCAATTCCAGCCTGCAACATGATTAAAAAAAATGGTCTGTCTGCTGCCTATCCGCATGCTCTTAATCATCCTGGTGGCACCAGCTTAATGTTGAATAGGTCGTGGATCCCCCTTCTCCATTTCAAGACATTGCCAAGGTTTTTGTGTAAGACTGAGGAGTCTCCAAATGAAAGATGGCATATTGAGTGGAGTGCATATGGAATCGTCCACATGTCGCAAACCCTTCGGGAATAAACTTCAAATTTTTAAAGAACAGAACTCATAAAACTGCAGCCTTATGGCGGTCGCTTTTTTTTTTTTTTTTTTTTTTTTTTTTTGTAACACGTGCAGATTTTATATCAAATGGGTGGACAAAAATCGCCACTCCAGTTCTGGCAAAAAAATTCCTTCGGTGCGTACGTCATATAAAAAGTGTTAATGTGATGTAGAGCGCATAATACCTGTCTGACCTATCGGCATCACACCATCTGCAGCATTCTTAACATTCCACGGCGTTACACAGTCCACAATTCTACAGTACTGTACATCAGATTATGTGTGTTATTTTTGTTTAAAGCTCAACCGACTGCGTAGAGCCATATCAGCTATAACTGTTTCAGAACGCGTACAATACTTCAACAGGAATTGAAAAGGAAAAGAAAACGCAGTTCGTATATTATCAATCCATTCGCACACATAATCTAAGAAGAGCGTTGACCACTCCGTCCAATTTATCACACAGGGGATTTAAACTGCGTAAAATTGCTTCCACATATCTTATGTCCCTGGAGTTAAATCTACACTAAATATATAAATGTGCTCAGTTATCATCCTAAGAGAAAATTGTAAGATTTATAGAACACATACAGGTGAGTGGACCAGCAAGGCAGAAAATGACAGGAAGAAATGACAGAAAGCAAAGGAACAAGGTAGAAACAAAGGAATGACAGAGAAGAGGAAATTTGTAGCACAGAATTTCCAGAAGGTGGGGTTAGTATTTATACTGAAAGAGCCCCTGGCATCCCCACGGAGAGGGTTATAAATTGATAGCTGAATACCGTTTAGCGGTGCTGTTGTTTTTCATTACTCATTTATCATTCTTATGTCTGAACAAGCAGTGGAATATGAAACGGATTAATGAATTGGATTGAACTGGATTCATTTTTGTCACGATGGAAATTTTTCCAACAAAACATGGGATGTCATCCTTGGGGAAAACACGTCGCCATACCACGGCGCCACTCATATATTTTTTTTTCTGTTTTCCTGCCTGCTTGCTTTCTTGTTTTTTAGATCATCGCCTGAGGGAGATAACCTTTTGCTCACCTTTCTTTTTTTCCGTCCCATTTTCTACGCCACGGAATTTTGCCAGGACAACTCTTTCGTTGCCATGGGATCTTTTACGTGCGCTGAGTGCCTGCCGCACACAGAACCTGGGGGTAAACATCCCTGTCTGTTGTGAGAGTCGATGCCAGTTTTATTTTAACTCTATATGTGTGTTTTACCGATGCCAGAGTTTACATTAATGGAATTCCTATCAGACAGTGTACTGATCTGGAATGTTTTCCCAGTCCAGCTTTTCTTGTGCAAGACCCCATGGCGCATATGTATATACACGAAGACGATGGACGTGAATGATGTCACGATATTAGACACAACAACCCGGGGAGAAACATTTTTGATGACGCTTGAAGCATTGCATATACGAGAATTGGGACCTACGATCAACATCAGAATGAGTATCGAAGCTGATAGCTGACAATTAAGCTGTAATCATTTTGTATGATCGCTTCACATTCTAATGTTTTTCGTGTTTAATGCTGATTTCTGTTACTTGGTTTGATAACGAATATTTGTGTTATTTTCTCCTTTTCCAGAACTCTGATGATGAGCGAAAAGCTCGAAAATTTTCTGAAGAATGTCAAGCAAGGTTTGCCAATAGAAAATAAACATATATATATATATATATATATATATATATATAATATATATATATATATAATATATATATATATAGACATATGTATAGATATATGATATATAGATATATGATATATACATAATATAATAATATATATATTGTAATGCATGTATGTATGCATGTATGAATGTATGTATGTATGTATATATGTATGTATGTATAAGGTCGACTATCGTGGTCGACAAAGTCCAACCTAGCACTTTATTTGTGTACCCTCCTGTGGGATCTCAGGCCAAAGTCTGATGCACGCAGGCGGCCGCATACTGGACACTCAATGGAACGCTCTGCAGAGTTGGTTCTGGCCTTTATTGCTGCACGCTTTTCCATTTGGGTGCTTCGTCTTTCATTTTCATAAGCTTCTGTTCCCTTGCGAATAGCTTTCCTCCATTCAGACTGTTTGTGGCTATGATTTCCTATTGTTCTTCATCAATATCACAATTCTGGAGGGATTGTTTCGGGGTGTCTTTGTAGCGAAGCTTTGGCCGTCCTCTTGGTCGATGGCCCGTTGTCAGTTCATCATAGAAGAGCTGCTTTGGAAGCTTGTTATCCTGAATGCGCAGGAGATGAGATGAACAGACCATCTTAGCTGAGACTGTGTTGACAGTGCATCTAAGGGGGGTGGGTGGGTTTGGCGTTAGGTGCCATACGCATATGTAAGTTGCTGTTGTTTACGCAGAGCTCAGCAACTCTCTCTTCCTGCCTCCACAAGTCCAGGGTAAAGCTAGGTAAGACAGTTGTTCTCATAGGAGATACAGACGGCTGAACAGCGTATGATCATGTAAAAAGTGTGTGCTGTTCGATGTCATCGGGTACCAAGTGCGTGTTTGGTCCTCCTGACATGCTCTGTGCAGCAGCATTCCTTGACATTTCACAGCACTACACAATCTGCTGCAGTCACACTATATTGGCGCAATGAGTAATGTTAAGAATGTATAAATGTACATTCATCTTTCCCCGTATCTTGAGAATGTGTGTGTGTGTCTCTCTCTGTCTCTGTTTCTTTCTCTGTGTCTGGCTGTCTGGCTGTCTGTCTCGTTCTCTGTCTGTCAGTCTGTCTGTCTGTCTGTCGCTCTGTCTCTCTGTCTCTGTCTCTGTCTGTCTGTCTGTCTGTCGCTCTCCCCTCTGTCTCTCTTTCTCTCTTTCTATCTTTCTCGCTGTCTCTGTCTGTCTGTCTGTCTGTCTTCTTCTCTCTTCTCTCTCTCTCTCTCTCTCTCTCTCTCTCTCTCTCTCTCTCTCTCTCGCTCTCTCTCTCTCTCTCTCCTCTGCTCTCCCCTCTGTCTCTCTCCTCTGTCTCTCTTTCTCTCTGTCTACCTGTCTGTTTCTCTGTCTCTGTCTCTTTCTCTGTCACTGTTTGTCTGTCTGTCTGTCTGTCTCTGTATTTCTTTCCATTCTCTCTCTCTCTCTCTTTCTGTCTGTCTGTTTGTCCGTTTCCTTGTCTCTGTCTCTGTCTCTTTCTCTCTCTCTCTCTCTCTCTCTTTCTTTCTTTTTCTCTCTGTCTGTCTCTCTGTCTTTGTCTGTCTGTTTGTTTGTCTGCCTGCCTGTCTGTCTGTCTCTTCCTCTCTCTCACTCTCCCTTCCCTCATTCCTGCACTGCCTCTGTATCACAACCCCGTTGCTCCTCACGGTTCTCCAACACATCCCCAAACCTACCGAAAAAGGGGGAATGGTGGTCACTCTGAGGGCAGGGCATGAAGAGGTCACAGAACGCGGCATCATTTTTAACACAGTTCTATGCCATGACAATGAAATATGACGAT
Organism: Monoplex corrugatus; assembly: GCA_030674185.1. Taxonomy (NCBI): domain Eukaryota; kingdom Metazoa; phylum Mollusca; class Gastropoda; order Littorinimorpha; family Ranellidae; genus Monoplex; species Monoplex corrugatus. Next base: position 26,021,287 of record JAPXFY010000026.1, read on the forward strand.
GATGCTATGAACTTCCACAGAGGATTGAGACTGTTTAACAGGGATGTACTCTACGGTTTTGCTCCATA
>JAPXFY010000026.1:26031354-26036354 GCA_030674185.1 Monoplex corrugatus
CCATACGAATCTGTTCTTTAATGCTGCAATTACATCTCTCACCCTCTCTGTCTTCATCCCATTCCGCAAGTCCGTTCAATATTTTCTTCCTGGGTGTACCTGGTGCTGTTTTTCCCTCCAGCTTTCCTGTTGTGACTCATCATCATCATCATCATCAACATATGCCCTGCCGCGCCGTGTTGGCGATCAAGGCCGTGTTGGCGATCAAGGCCGTCCAGACTAATCTCTCCTTTGTTGCTGCGAGTACATCTCCCACCCTGTCTTCATCCCACTCCGCAAGTCCGTCCAGTATTTTCTCCCTGGGTCTACCTGACGCTCTTTTTCTCTCCAGCTTTCCTGCTGTGACTAGGTGCTCAAATTTCTCTTGCCTCATAGAATGTCCTGTAAATGTACACAGGGTCAGATAATATGAGTAAACTTTGTGGCCCACCCGCCACACCTGAGGGTCCAGCCGACTGTCTCTGCTTATCAGCATACTAATGTCCAGGTGTGGGTCAAACTTGCCCTGTAACCCCGAAGGTCGTAGGGAAGGGGTGATGAGGTGGTAGTGACCTGAACTTTTCTTTGGGGACCGCACTATGAGGGCACTGTCCACCACTTCCTATCTCCTCTCCCTTGCTGATTTCTCTTTCATAATTTTTGAAGGAAAAAAAATCAGGCACAAGCAAAATCTGACGTCTTGAGTTTGAACGCTTTGAAAACAAAATATTGTAAAAACGTTTTATGTATTTTAGGCGAACAATTCACATTGTATCACTGTTTGTTTTACTGCAGAAAGCTTCGTTCCTTTTTACCAAAGACGTTTACACAAGGAAACTATCTTGAAACGCATTTTAAAGAAGTAGTATCGGATCAAGTTTTGTTAGTTAAAATTTCAGAATCATTGGTTCAGTCCTGTTAATGCGTTACTTTAAAAATATTATTATAATTATGATTATATTTTGTATTGTTTTGTTTTTATGACGATTTTTCTTTTACATTATTGATGTTAGCGTTGTTCTAGTTTCATTTCTCTGTTTATCCATATCTTTTTTCTTAAGACCTTGCCGCTTCCTTTTAATTTTTTTCTGTCTCTTACTCTGTTTCCTCTGTCCCCACCCACCCCTAATTTCATCCTCCATGCCATTTTTCCCCGTCTAATATCACTTATAGTGAAAAGACGTTAAATCAAGCAACGAACGAACGAACGTCTTGAGTTTAATCCCAGCCTCGTCAGGAATGAGAAAAACACGAAAATAGAATCAGAACGCGTATTTAATACAACCAGACAAGACAGGCGCAATTTTTTTTCGGACGAAGCAGCAGGAAAGTTTCAGTCTTTTTCTCCTAATTTTTGTATTTGGTGTTTTTTATGATCTTACATTCACACTCTTGGCCGAATATTTGCGCCTGTCTTGTCTGGTGGTACTAAATACGCGTTCCGACTTTTTTTAATTGTTTTTCTGGTTCCTCTTTGCTTGAACGCGGGCAGTCACACTTGTTTGGGATCCAGCCTCGGCACATAGAAAAAAAAATAACAGCCCCTTTGCTGTCCCTCACCGTAAGCGTGATGTTAATCCTCTTATTTTCGTATGCTCAATCTCTCTCCATCGTCTTTGCGTGTTGACTGCCAGTAATCTCTAGAATGCCTTGGATTAGTGGTTATAGGCTGGATATGGAGTTGAGCTTAAGAGATTACAGTCTGCTTCATCATCATCATCATCATCATCATCATCATCAACATCACCATCATCATCATCATATGCCCTGCCGCATGGTGTTGGCGATCATGGCCCTCCATATGCGAGACAGTTTTGATGGAGGCAGACTCAAGAAGATCATTGATAAGGAAGATTAGGAAAAGACAGGCAACATGTAGAGGCCATTTTATGAGGAAAGGGGAATTAGAGCACCTGATCACAACAGGAAAGCTGGAAGGGAAAAGAAAACACAAGGTAGGCCCAGGGAGAAAATATTGGACGGACTTGCAGGGTGGCTGAGGACAGAGAGGGTGGAAGATGAGCTTGTGGTGACAGTTTGCATACTTTGCCTTTTATACATATATTGTTCTCTTGATTTCCTTTTTTTATTGTTGTTGCTATTTTCAGACCATGTCCTAACACAGGGCCTGGATGATTCCACGCTGAACACCTGCTTGTGCTTCGTGAGCGCGAATGGCAACCACTCGACCCCTAGCAGTCCCCTTTCGATGCACAACCACCCACGATCTATCACCGAAAACAACACGCTTCTAGAAGGATGCATCGAAATCGATTTCAACGGAATAGATCCTTCTTCATCTTCGACAGGACATAACCACGACCACAGCAGCGCGGACATTGAAAACAGCTCGCGCAGGATTAAAAACACCGCGTTGGCTTTCCTGTTTCTGATCGGCGGACCGGCCAACATCATCAACATGGCGGTGTTTTATAAACAGGGTCTTCGGGACCGCGTCAATCTGTGCTTGTTTTCTCTCTCCTTAGCGGACGAGCTTTACTTGATCTCCGCCATCTTGGTCCACGGGGAGCAACTCTTTTTGCAGTTCGTCACAGGAGATAAGTACGGTCCTGTCGTCACCTACATCGCGAACAATAACCTGCTTGGCTTCACTGGTTTCTGTTTTGTGTCTTTTCTTCTTTCCGCCATTATTGCCAGCGAGAGGTGCCGGTGTGTTCTCAGTCCTTTGAAATTCCAGACTCTTCTGCGTACCAGGACGATGGCTGCCATTATTTTGACCGTGTATGTGTTGGTGATGGGTCTCTACTTCCTCGTAGCCTTCCGATATCGCATCGGGTGCGTTCACGATCCTTTATCTGGCGTGACGGTTAGGACGGGCGTCAACGGCGAGGTTTATCAAGCTCACAGAGATTTCATCGACTATTTAGACGGTTTCGTCTTCGGTGGAGGCATACCCGTATGCGTGATGGTAGTGGTGTCGTCAGCGACTATCGTTACGACAATCAAGCTACGTCAGGCCATGACGTGGCGGCGAACCGGAACTGCGTCATCCATTTCTCCCCGGGAGGTGTCTCTGACTAAGATGCTGATCGGGAATTCCACTTTGTTCATCGTGTGTGTCTTTCCTCCCTGCCTGTCCCGCTTTGTCTGTCTGTTCATGCCCGAAATGAACGCTGAACAAAACAACCAAAACTTCTTCCTCACCAGCCTGTGGGTCACGGAGGTGTTATCTTACGTCAACGCCAGTTTCAACATCTTCATCTATTACGGGATGGGCACCCGCTACAGAGAAACGTTTTGGGCGTTGCTGAAAAGAATCAGCTAAGCACGAAAACGTGGCGTCCACCATCTCTACTGTCATGTGAACAGCAACTGCATGACAGTGCTGTCTTGCTGCGACTGGGCCGTTCTGAGATCAAACATTTAACTCATTGTATTTCTCCAAACAAAGTTACGTTTCTGACCAATTAGCCAAAAAGGATGCACCGAATAACGTAAATTTGATATTTTAGCCGATGTAAGCAGTATTACGTTTCTGACCAATAAGCTAAAAAGGATGTATCGAATAACGTAAATTTGATATTTTAGCCGATGTAAGCAGTGTTACGTTTCTGACCAATTAGCCAAAAGGATGTATCGAATAACGTAAATTTCATATTTTTACCCATCGCAATTGATCAAGCAGGGTCACGCTTCTGATCAATTAGCCAAAAAGGATGCACCAAATAACGTAAATTTCATATTTTACCCATTGTATTTCATCAAGCAGTGTTATGCTTCTGGCCAATTAACCAAAAAGGAAGCACTAAATACCGTAAATTTCATATTTTACCCATTGTATTTCATCAAGCAGTGTTATGCTTCTGGCCAATTAATCAAAAAGGATGCACCAAATACCGTAAATTTCATATTTTACCCATTGTTTCACATCAAGCAGTGTTATGCTTCTGGCCAATTAACCAAAAAGGATGCACCAAATAACGTAAATTTCATATTTTACCCATTGTTTTTCATCAAGCAGTGTTAAAGTTCTGACAAATTTTCGGGAAAAAAGTTGCATGAAATAATGCAAATTCACTGTATTAACATACAATAACATGGGACAAGTTGATGAAATTGATAAAAGATCAGTGAATGTTACTTTCTCAAATACTCGGCCTGATCTTTTATTGCTTCAGGAAGCTAGGGGGTTCTTGACGTACAAATGAAGGCTTGATGCCTGGAACACAGAATGTATTTGTTTAAAACGTAATATTTACCGACCACCTCTTCTTTGCATACCTGTCTTTCTCACGGTGTATAGAAACAGGTATGGATTTTTCAACATCGTGTAATATCAGCTATCTTCTGTTAATAGAAATAAAGACCCTATTCAGATTGTTTGGCAAATTCTCGTATCTCCTGCCAGCTGTGGTGAATTCTCAGATTTCCTGTTGGCAGATTGTTATCAATTATTTGATTTGATTTGATTTGATTTGATTGATTTTTCAAACATTTTGGCCATCAACTCAGCACTTTTTTTTTCTCTGTTCTAAGCTTTTTGCATGTCCTCAGTAGTACGTACAGATAAATTCCAAGCCACTTTTATTTCCGGCTCCACAACACACATCATCAAATAAAAAAAAGTTCGTTCAATTGAAGTCCTAAGGCCTGGAAACCCACGAGAACCATAGTTGTCAAACCAAGTCGCTGTGGGACCACCCACCCGAAGGAACCTGCACACCTGCTGGGTGACTCCAGTGGATTTTAACGGAATCTATTGTGATCCAGCGTATTAACGACCCTGCCCACTAAGCCACCTACTAACGACATTAAACGTTTAGTTGCAGAGCCAGACCGAGAGAGAGAGAGAGGAGAGGGAGAGAGTGAGAAGAGAGAGTGAGGAGAGAGAGTGAGAGAGAGAGTGAGAGAGAGAGTGAGAGAGAGAGTGAGAGAGAGAGTGAGGGAGAGTGGAGAGAGAGTGAGAGAGAGAGAGTGAGAGAGTGAGAGAGGAGAGTGAGAGAGAAGTGAGAGAGAGTGAGAGAGAGAGAGAGAGATGAGAGAGAGAGAGAGAGAGAGAG
>JAPXFY010000026.1:26038854-26048854 GCA_030674185.1 Monoplex corrugatus
CAGAATCAGGACACCAAGACAACAGAATCAGGACACCAAGACAACAGAATCATGGCACCAAGACAACAGAATCAGGACACCAAGACAACAGAATCAGGACACCAAGACAACAGAATCAGACACCAAGACCAACAGAATCATGGCACCAAGACCCACAGAATCAGGACACCAAGGCTCACAGAATCATGGCACCAAGACAACAGAATCAGGACACCAAGACAACAGAATCAGGACACCAAGACAACAGAATCAGGACACCAAGACAACAGAATCAGGACACCAAGACAACAGAATCAGGACACCAAGACAACAGAATCAGGACACCAAGACAACAGAATCAGGACACCAAGACAACAGAATCAGGACACCAAGACAACAGAATCATGGCACCAAGACAACAGAATCAGGACACCAAGACAACAGAATCAGGACACCAAGGCCCACAGAATCATGGCACCAAGACAACAGAATCAGGACACCAAGGCTCACAGAATCATGGCACCAAGACAACAGAATCAGGACACCAAGACAACAGATTCAGGACACCAAGGCCCACAGAATCAGGACACCAAGACAACAGAATCAGGACACCAAGGCCCACAGAATCAGGACACCAAGACAACAGAATCAGGACACCAAGACAACAGAATCATTGCACCAAGACAACAGGATCAGGACACCAAGACAACAGAATCATGGCACCAAGACAACAGAATCAGGACACCAAGGCTCACAGAATCATGGCACCAAGACAACAGAATCAGGACACCAAGACTCACAGAATCAGGAAACCAAGACCCACAGAATCAGGACACCAAGACAACATAATCAGGGCACCAAGACAACAGAATCATGGCACCAAGACCCACAGAATCATGGCACCAAGACATCAGAATCAGGGCACGAAAGGCCACAGAATCATGGCACCAAGACAACAGAATCAGGACACCAAGACAACAGAATCATGGCACCACGGCCCACAGAATCAGGGCACCAAGGCTCACAGAATCATGGCACCAAGACAACAGAATCAAGGCACCAAGACAACAGAATCATGGCACCAAGACAACAGAATCAGGGCACAAAGACAACAGAATCATGGCACCAATACCCACAGAATCAGGACACCAACACCAACAGAATCAGGGCACCAAGACAAAAGAATCAGGGCACCAAGACCCACAGAATCAGGACACCAAGACCCACAGAATCATGGCACCAAGACCCACAGAATCAGGACACCAAGACAACAGAATCAGGACACCAAGCCAACAGAATCAGGGCACCAAGACCCACAGAATCAGGACACCAAGACAACAGAATCAGGGCAACAAGACCCACAGAATCAGGACACCAAGACATCAGAATCAGGGCACCAAGACAACAGATTCATAGTACCAAGACAACAGAATCAGGGCAACAAGACAACAGAATCAGGGCACCAAGACCCACAGAATAAGGACACCAAGACAACAGAATCATGGCACCAAGACAACAGAATCATGGCACCAAGACAACAGAATCAGGACACCAAGACAACAGAATCATGGCAACAAGACAACAGAATCATTGCACCAAGACAACAGAATCAGGGCACCAAGACAACAGAATCAGGGCACCAAGACAACAGAATCATGGCACCAAGACAACACAATCATGGCACCAAGACCCACAGAATCAGGACACCAAGACAACAGAATCATGGCACCAAGACAACAGAATCATGGCACCAAGACAACAGAATCAGGACACCAAGACAACAGAATCATGGCACCAAGACAACAGAATCAGGACACCAAGAAACAGAATCATAGCACCAAGACTCACAGAATCAAGACACCAAGACAACAGAATCAGGACACCAAGACAGGAGAATCAGGACACCAAGACAACAGAATCAGGACACCAAGACAACAGAATCAGGACACCAAGACCCAAAGAATCAGGGCACCAAGATCCACACAATCAGGACACCAAGACCCACAGAATCAGGACACCAAGACCCACAGAATCAGGACACCAAGACCCACAGAATCAGGACACCAAGGCTCACAGAATCATGGCACCAAGACCCACATAATCAGAGCATCAGGGCTGACAGATAAAGGGCACCAACGCCCACAGAATCAGGGCCTCAAGGCCTACAAGAATGAGGGCTCACAGAATCAGGGCACCAAGGCTCACAGAATCAAGGCACCAAGGCCCACAGAATCAGGGCATCAATTCCCACAGAATCAAGGCACCAAGGCCCACAGAATCCGAGCACCGAGGCCCACAGAATCAGGGCACTGAGGCCCAAAGATTCAGGGCATCAAGGCCCAAAGATTCAGGGCATCAAGGCCAACAGAATGAGGGCACCAATGCCCACAGAATCAGGGCATCAAGGCCCACAGAATCTGGACACGATAGCCCACAGAATGAAAGCACCAAGGCCCACAGAACCAGGGCATCAACACCCACAGAATCAGGGCACCAAGGCCCACAGAATCAGGGCACCAAGACCTACAGAATTAGGGCACAAGACCCATAGGCACCAGAGCTGACAGAATAAGGGCATCAACGTCCACAGAATGAGGGCATCAAGGCCCACAAGAATGAGGGCTCGAAGGCCCAAACAGTCAAAACACTAAGGCTCACAGAATCAGGGCACGAATGCTGGCAAAATCAGGGCACCAAAGCCCACAAATATCAGGGCACAAAGGCCCACAAATATCAGGGCACCAGGGACCACAGAATCAGGGCATCAACACCCACAGAACCAGGGACAATTTTCACAATGCTACGACGATTTATTTCACCATGATGAGAATGATGATCATGATGCCAAGGAGTTCAATATGAGATTAAGACTGCTTCAAAGGGTCGTTTCAGAGGCACTTTGAGGCCTGGTACCGCTGACTTCAGCATTCTATGGAGAAGAGTGGCAGAATGGTTCAGACATTCGCTTGCCAATAACAAAACTTGAGGTTCCAGGGTTCGCTCCCCGTAGAGGCCTTGACATTTCTCCACAGTTTGACCGGGAAATCGAACTGAGCGTCTAGTCCTTCGGAAGGGGACGAAAAATGAGTAAGACTCGTGTGCCTTCTGGCTGCGCACGCTTAAGATCCCACGGCAATTGAAAATAGTAAAGAGCAGGGCATTGCCCGGCTGCCTTGGTTAAAAAAAAAAAACATTGAGAGATAGGTTGATTTCCCAGGTCCCAACCCTTGAAGACATATTAGCCTTCTTGTCTTTATGAAGTCTTGGAAAAATATGTAAATATGAATCTGAATTTGAAGAGAGGGAGAGGGGATGGGCGCTGCCCTCATAATGCTGGCCCCGGGAAAAAGTTGAGGGGTCTCTGTCACCTCGTTCCCCTACGACCTCAGGCTTATGGAACTATCTAGGTAGGCCCTCAGGACCTGGCCAGGTCATGGGTTTTTACGTGAGGGCTAGATGTGTACGGAGATCATTCTGAATTTTCTCCATCACGTGGCACCTGTGATGGTTGTACATATGGAATTCATTCCGAGCGAGGAGACGTTATCTTGAGAAATTGAAATTGAAATCAGCCCTCTAGGTTTCTCTGAAGGGTTAGGGTGCTCTTAGCTCAAGGCCAACAGATCAATCCTTGTGAGCTAGGGGGGAGCTAGGATTTTAGGTGGCCTTTAACCGCCTGATGGCTTTCGGTCATATAACATATACGGTATTTTCTAGGTGTGGTCTTGCCGAGTATCATCCAACCTGTTCTTGACGAAACCACAGCCACTCAGTCCTCCGCTATTTGTTCGTCTGGGGAAAGCCTTGACTTCTTTTGCAGCTATCCATATCTGACAGACATCTGCCGTCCATCACTTGCGATCCGCTGGGTTGGGAATGGCTGGGGATAGTAGATCCACAAGCAAACTGGAGGCGACTTTTCCCCAGCCATTTGCCCTACTCCTGTTACAACTCCAGCATCCTTAATGACACGAAAGCCAAGCCCGTCAGTCCCATTCTCATGTCCCAACATATCACTGTAATCTGTACCCTTGACGAAGCCCCATCGAGGATAAAAGTTACGACCTGTGTGAGAGACGTTGTTTGACAAGAGATGTTCATCATCATCATCATCAGGTGCCCTGCCGCATGGCGTTGGCGACCATGGACTTCCAACCATCTCTATCTCTCGTTGCCCCCAGCATCTCCCCCACCCTCCTCATCCCCAGCCACTCTGCAAGTCCGTCCAGCATTCTCTCCCTGGGTCTAACCTGATGCTCTCTTTCCCTCCAGCTTCCCCGTTGTGACCAGGTGCTCCAGATCCCCCTTCCTCATAAAATGGCCTATAAATGTTGCTTGTCTTTTCCTAATCTTCCTTATGAGTGATCTACTTTTTGTCTGCCTCCCTCAAGACTGTCTCGTTTGTTTCTTTGCAGTCCATGGAACTCTCAACATAATTCTGAGAAACCACATCTCGGCTGCCTCGATCCTGCTCTGGCTTTGCTTGTTGACTGTCCACGCCTCGCATCCGTACAACAGTATTGGTTCTATATAACATTCAAGAACTCTCTTCGTGATGTTAATTGATAGGCATTTGTTGGTAAGAATGCTTGTCATCTTCTTGAATACTGTTTTGACAAGAGATGTTAGCAAGACAAAAACGTGACATGATCAGAAACATCAAGATCAGAGAAAGGGTAGGAACAACGTCGATCCACCGTCATGCTCCTCGATAGGAAAATGAAGTGGTTTGGTGATCTGACCAGAACACAAGCCCTGCAGCCAGCTTAAAAGTGTATAAATAAAAAAAAGAGAACCTGGGATGAAAGCAAAAGGCAAACCACGGAAGACGTGGATCACGAAAAGAGACCTTGATAGCATACACACACACGCGCGCACGCGCGCGCGCGCCACACGCACACACACACACACAACACACACACAACACACACACACACACACACACACACACACACACACACACACACACACACACACACACACACACACTCACACACACACACACACAACACACACATATATCGTATATACATATATTTATAGATATATATATATAATGTATATACATAGTATACAAATATATGAAGCTATGTATTTATGTATGTAGACATTTTATATATATATAAATATATATATATATATATAATACTTATATGTATACATGTACACACACACACTATATATATATTATATATTTTATATACATATACATGCATATGTATATATCAGTCAACAAGCAAAGCCAGGACAAGATTGAGGCAGCCGAGATGTGGTTTCTAAGAAAAATGTTGAGAGTTCCACGGACAGCAAAGAAAATAAACGAGACAGTCTTGATGGAGGCAGACACAAGAAGATCTTTGATAAGGAAGATGAGGAAAAGACAGGCAACATTTATAGGACATTTTATGAGGAAAGGGGAATTAGAGCGCTTGGTCGCAACAAGAAAGGTGGAGGGAAAGAGAACACCAGGTAGACCCAGGAAGAAAATATTGGACGGATTTGCAGGGCGGCTGGAAACGGAGATGGTGGAAGATGTGCTTGCGGCAGCAACGGATAGATACATATGGAGGGCCATGATCGCCAACAGGATGTGGCAGGGCACTTGATGATGATGATATATGTATATGTATATGTATCTCATACATCAAATTATATAGAAAATTATGTATATGCATATGTAGCATATGTATGCATGTACATGTATATGTATATACATATACATATAAGCACAATAACTGCAGTTACAGAAATAGTTCCGCCCACCCTCAATTCAAATTTGTTTCAGTTTGAAATGATGCTGTGGATTCAGCATCGTGTCACTTCATGTTAAAAATAAAGAAAAAGAAAAAAAAAGTAAAGAACAAGCTCATTTGAGAAAACTTCCACTGTCCTGGTGATACGTTCCACTGAGAACAGAAAAAAATGATCATTTGTAGCAAACAGATCAAACTGCAAACAAAATTTATAAGCATAATTATGTATGTCTGCACACACACACGCACACACACACACACACACACACACACACACACACACACATGCACACACACACACACACACACACACATGCACACACACACGCACACACGGACGTACGCACATACACACACACACACATACACACGCACGCACATACGCACGCACGCACGAACACAAGCAGTGAATACATTTACTCAATTATCTATCCTAAGAGAAATACGTATGACTTTTTTCGAACACATATAGGTGAATGGACCAGCAAGACAGAAAATGCTACAAAAGAAATGACAGAAAGCAAAGGAGTAAAGCGGAAACTAAGAGAGTGACAGAAAAGAGAAAATGTTTAGCACGGAATTTCCAGAAGGTGGGGATACTCTTTATACTGAAAGAGCCCCTGTGACACTGAACATACTTCATCAACATTACTTCATTTGTTCGATTGTTACACTTGTTGAATTTTAGACATATTGGATTTCGCTGAATTTTAGGCCTGCTGAAACTCACACACCTGTAATTTTAGACCACACTGTAAAATTTCAAAGGCAAGGATAAAACCTAATACGTCGGCCTCTTTACATCTCAGGAGATGATAGTCTGCACCAGGAGGCGTTGTGGTCATGACGTGCACTTTCTGCTGTGGCTGTGCAGGCCGATTCTTGAGTGGCAATCTCTGTCACATCTGCCGCATACAAATTGAGTCGCTGTTGTCTGGTTTCTGGAACGTTGCTTGCGAAGAGCCTTTTTCTCATCTGCGCTTTCTGCTCTCCTCCTCTCCGCATTCACAACGCCTTGCTGAACGGCTGTCCTCCACGCTGCCCTATCTTCCGCCAGAGTCTCCCAAGAGCCTGGGTCGCTCCCTGAGCTTGTAAGGTCCCTTTTGCATGCGTCGACAAAGCGTAGCTGTGGGCTTCTTGGAGTTCGCTTCCGTTTTGCCAAAACCTAATACTGAATATAAGCTACGCACAAAAAGTTAAGGATCACTATGAGAAAACAGATGCGTAATAAACTCAGTTCGCTACTGTTATTTATTTCTCAGTCCAGCCAAATTGTTATGAATTCTTGTTCAGCTGTAAGTGGGCGATGTTGTGTTAGTGCGAAAATTGCACGGGATTCTCTACTACTGAGTTTGGCCGCAAACGGAAAAGCGGAAACTTGCGAAAAAGGACCTTGTTTTGGACCGTTCTGCCTGAACACATTGCACAAGCCAGATGGAAAAAACCATTATGCACGTGCAAGCACTGCTGTTTATGTGTGAGATGCTGTCTCTTGCTTGGCTTTATAAGAAGACATTCCACCAGTAGTAGGCCTGATCTGACAATGCCTCCACGACGAAAATTGAGCGAGTTTGAGAGGGGACGAGCTGTTGCATGGTTCCAAGATGGTGTTCCCAAGCGAGAAGTGGCCAGGCGACTTCAGGTGTCCATCTCGGTCATTGTCAGAATGATTCAACGCTTCACAGCCACTGGGAGGGTCCATGAAAGACGCAGATCTGGTCGACCGAAGAAGACAAACCCACGTGAAGATCGTCTCATTGAACGACAAGCCCTGCAGACAAGAACAGCCTCTTCCAGCATCATTCGAAGGCAGCTGAGGGTGGCTACTAACATCAACATCAGCCAGCAGACCATACGGAACCGCCTTCATGGGTTTAACCTCCGTTCTCGTCGCCCAGCTGTACGGCCACGCTTAACTCCAGCCCATAGGGCAGCACGCCGCGCCTTCTGCAGACGTCACGTGAGGTGGACACGTCAGCAATGGTCCCAGGTCCTGTTCAGTGATGAATCACGCTTCACCATGAAACACAACGACGGCCGACTGAGGGTCTGGAGGCGCCCAGGGCAACGCTTTATTGACACCACTGTCCAAGAAAAGGTGGCCTTTGGTGGAGGTTCTGTAATGGTCTGCGGGCCTTCAGCCTTCACCACAGAACACCCTTGTATCATGTACAGGGTAACCTGACTGGCCTCCGATACCGGGATGAGATCCTTCGACCGGTGGCTGTGCCTACACTGCAGCAGATGGGACCGACGTCTGTCTATCAGGATGACAACGCTCGCCCCCACAGGGCAAGGGTGGTCAACGACTTCCTGCAGCAGTCTAGAGTCAACAGAATGGAGTGGCCAGCATGCAGTCCCGATCTCAACCCGATTGAGAACCTCTGGGATGAGCTGGATCGCAAAGTGAGGAGCAACCACCCCCCTCCCAGGGATGCCCAACACCTCTACCAGATGCTGCAGGCTGAGTGGCAGGCGCTTCCACAGAGGATCTTCACCAACCTGGTCAACTCGATGAGGACTCGCTGCGTCGAGTGCCAGAACAGCCATGGCGGTTACACGCATTACTGAACTTTTGGGAGCATCAGAATGCCCTGTCTTGTGATTTCAATGACTTTGGGAAATCAAATTTCGATACGTACCCACTTTGATCAAATGTACACACCAAACGATTGCTCGAAATTGAAGGCAATTGTGTATCGTTATCACTAAAGCATGGAATTAAATGTTTGCCAAACTTCAACGCATTGGCTTTCTTATTTTGAAAGTTATGAATTTTTGTGCAAGTGATCCTTAACTTTTTGTGCGTAGCTTAGAATGGGTCATGCAACGCATGTGCAGCCCCCCCCCCCCTCCCCCTTTGCTTGAAGAAATGACTGTCGATTGGCGTCGGGAGCTCAGGAGGTGACCGTCCCGAAAGTGGCGAGTCATTGGTACTCCGTGTCCCATCCGCACCCTCGTGGTGTTTCTTGTTAACGCTAAATACACACTACCAGTTATCTACATGTACAAACTGACACAACCTGCAATTCTTTAACATCGCAACATGGTTTGTATCGGTCACGTTGGCGTGACAAGAAACGATAATTACACAGAAGAACACCAACAATGCTAATCTTAGGACAAAAAGGAGAAGAGTGGCAGAATGGTTAAGACGGGAAAGCTGGAGGGAAAGAGAGCACCAGGGCACCTGATGATGGGCATGATAGATGTCACCATATAGGACCCTTTGTGATCTGTGCTGAGGACATGACACTGTATGATAAAATGTATATATGTGTGTAACTGTTTATATGTGTCTGCGTGTGTGTGTACATGTGACATGTGTGTGCAGTATACGTGTATGCGTGCACGCACGCGTGCGCGCGCGCGTGTGTGTATGTCTTTATCTGAGATAGACAGACAGACAGAGACAGAGAGAGATTAAGACAGACAGACAGAGAGAGATTAAGACAGACAGACAGAGAGAGACAGAGAAACAGAGATAGAGAGAGGCAGAGACGGAGACAGACGGTGACAGAGAGAGAGAGACAGAGAGAAACAAAGAGAGACAGAGACAGGGAGGGAAAGAGAGAGACACAGAGAGAGACAGACAGACACAGACAGAGCGAGACAGAGAGAGAGAGAAAGAGAGAGAGAGAGAAAGAGAGAGAGAAAGACAGAGAGAGTGAGACAGACAGACAGACAGACAGAGACAGAGAGAAAGCGAGACAGAGACAGAGACAGACAGAGAGAGGGAGAAAGACAGACAGACAGACAGAGAAACAGAGAGAGAGAGAGAGACAGAGACAAAGACAGAGAGATGGAGATGGAGGGAGAGAGAGACAGATACAGAGACAGACAAACAGACAGACAGACAGACAGACATAGAGCATGTGCAGACTGGCGAGCTGCCTTCTCTGTTAACAGACATTCATGTTCTTCGCACAGAAAATAAAAATCATCCAGATGTGTGTGTGTGCGTGTGCGTGTGTGTGTGCGTGTGTGTGTGTGTGTGTGTGTGTGTGTGTGTGTGTGTGTGTGTGTGTGTGTGTGTGTGTGTGTGTGTGTGTGTACAAACCAATTAAGCTAGGGCACCGGAATACATATACACACGCAGCTCACCTTGATGAGACGTTCATCTGCCTCTCAATTATCAATTAGCCTTAGACCTCACGTTTCGCGCACACACACGCAACGACACACACACATGCACACACATTCACACACACACACACACACACACACACACACACACACGCACACACACACACACACACACACGAACA
>JAPXFY010000026.1:26061354-26063854 GCA_030674185.1 Monoplex corrugatus
AACGCTGAGCCTGCTTTTCTTTCAATTATTGATCCATCAGTGTAAATTTTCAAGTGATTGGAATAAAAATGTTCTATATGACACTTAACCTGACTTGCCAGTAAATTTATATTATCTTCTTTTTTTAAATTTGTATGGTGTATATCAAATCGAGCTCTTTGGAGTTCCCAATTGGGTACTGGTGAAAAGGAAGGTCTTATAAATACAGGATCTACTTCTAGATCAATTCCTGAGCCTTTCATGACGTCAGATGTGTATGTTGCAAGTGTGACTTGTGAAGATATGGATTTAGCTCTTTTATCTGATCTCAGTTTAGTTTCTGTTTCTGAGATGTTTTCGACGGTGCTATTTCTTAACAAAAATTTAGCAGAAGCGACTTTCCTTTTCTCATCAAGTGGCAACATTTTGATTTCATTATATGTGCGAAGACAGGATGCATGCAGTGGAAGACCCAGCGCAAGTTTGAAAGTTTTACAATCTATGCTCTGCAGTTTTTTTTAGTAAGTGTTTCGGTGCATTGAAGAAGATTTCTTGGGCTTAGGTTAATTTAGATCTATTAGGCGATTTACAAAGATAAACAAGTGTTGATGAATCTTGACCCCATGTCTGTTTGCAAACTATTTTCAAGAAATTTAAACGTTTTTGAGCTTGTGTTAATAGGTATTCAATATGCTGATTCCAAGATAATTTTGCTGTAAGGAAAACTCCTAAGAATTTAATCGACTCATTATACTGAAGAAGAGTATCTCCAAGTTTGAAAGTGAGAATATTTGCTGGGTTAGCTCCACTATTAAACAAAACTAGTTTTGTTTTTTCCAGGGATAGATGCAGTCCATTTTCTACCATTACCGTGCTATTTTATCAAGCTCTAATTGATAACATTTACGCATATAATTAATACAGCGCAAAGGTGTTTTCCTTTTCATATTTATCTGCATCCACATGCATAAATCGTCAGCATATTGAGCTAAAACTACATTCTTAGATATTTTATTGGGTAAATCATGCATTAATATCATGAAAAGAAGGGGAGCTATAACAGATCCCTGAGGGATACCCATTTGTAGAATTCGTTTTGTGGAATATACATTTTCAATCCTCGTTTGAATTACTCTGTTTTCTAAGAAACATTTAACATAGTCAAAAATATGTTTGTGTGTGTGTGTGTGTGTGTGTGTGTGTGTACGTGTGTGTGTGTACGTGTGTGTGTGTGTGTGTGTGTATGTGTATGTGTGTATATGTGTATGTGTTTGTTTGTGTATGTGTGTATATGTGTGTATGTGTGTGTATGTGTAAATGTGTGTATTTGTGTATATTTGTGTGTATGTGTGTATGTGTGTGTATGTGTGTGTATGTGTGTATATGTGTGTATTTGTGTATATTTGTATGTGTGTTTGTGTTTGTATGTGTGTGTTTGTTTGTGTGTGTGTTTGTGAGTGTGCGTGTGTGTATGCGTGCGCACGTGTGCGTGTATGTATGTGTATGTCTATGAGAGAGAGAGAGAAAGAGAGAGAGAAAGAGAGAGGGAGTGTGTGTGTGTGTTTGTGTGTGTGTGTGTGAGTGAGAGAGAGAGTGAGAGAGAAAGAAAGAAAGAGACAAAGACAGACAGAGAGAAAGAGAAACAGAGAGAAAGAAAGAAAGAAAGAGAGACAAAGAAAAGAGAGAGAGAGAGAATGGTGGAAGGGAGGGAGAAGGAGAGAGAGAGAGATGTGTTCGGAAGAGTTTTTCAACTACCTTATAATAAATATTTTACCAAATATGCTTTATAGGTGTGGACGGTTAAGGAGCAGCGCCTCCTTAAATTTGGGGGTAGTGGTGCCAAGTTCAAGGACGAACCCAAATATCACCTTATGATTGAGGGGGGGGGGGGGTGAATGGTGCTTTCTGGTGAACTTATGTCAATACTTTCAAGAGTGTTCGCACTATTGTGACAGTATACCATTGTTCTCGATTTAATTCATCTGACTGCTTCCTGAATGTCAAAATGACTTTGAGAGGTACAAAATCTAGATTTTCTATAATATCTTGGTTAAAAAAAAACCAAAAAAACTAAGAATGGCTTGACCAGTTTCTTTTGTTCCCTAGGACTTTTACGAGAAGGGAAGTAACCCTGGGCTGAAAGGATGGCGACAGAGGTGCAACCAGGCGTGTCCTCGGAGAACACGGCGGTCAGCGATCCCACGGCGCCGCCCCCGACCCTGATGGACTCGACCCCCCAGACCAGCGATGCCACGGGCGTTATGCCCCCCGTGGACCCCTCCTCCCTCCCTCCCCCGGGGGCTACGGCCCCCTTGCAGAAGGGGACGCGGGGGACGACAGAGTCGAGCAGCATCCTGCCTCCTATACCCAACAACTATCGGAACACACCTAACCGGGTCAAAGTAAGGGGGTGCTGCTGCTTACTGTCCATTTCATTATGTTTTGGTTTGGTTGTGTGGTTTGTTGGGTTTTTTTCGGGTTTTTGTTTTGTTTTGTCTTGTTTTGTTTTGTTTTGTTTTGA
>JAPXFY010000026.1:26076354-26103854 GCA_030674185.1 Monoplex corrugatus
TGTGCACGCGCGCGCGCGATGCAGAAATAGTCAATGAAGAAAACCAAATAGTCAAAACCAATCCAGCCTACATGGCACCATTATGCACAACCTTACAAATGAAACATCGAACACGCCACAACAACATTGTTCTTTCAAATCATTTCATAACGAAGAAAACGACAGGTAACAAACAAGAGAAGAAAACGTCAGAAAGAAGGGAGACGAAATAGCTGTGAAACACAGCACTAAGGAAAAAAAGAAGAAGATCTATACAATGTACTTTGTTTAAGAGGATAACAGATAAGTACTTAATGTGCTTTTGTACGTCTAGTTCTTGACCACAGTAGGACTTAACTGCACATTTCTATAAATCAACATGAATATGAAATATACAACGTATTCAGATAATGTTGATTGCTACATATACAGAAAAAAGGAAGAAAGAAATAAGTGAGTGAGAGAGAGAGAGAGAGAGAGGAGAGAGAGAGAGAGAGAGAGGAAGAGTGAATAAGATAGAGAGAGAGAGAGAAAGAGAGAGAGAGAGAGAATGACACAGAGGGACTGACACTGACACAGTGTTCACTGTGAAGGCCGCCAACCCATACACAAATATGGGATTGTGGGCAGGTGGTTGGGTGTGTGTGTAAATTCACACAATACTTTTTGGATTTCATCGAGTTTTGAGTGAGAGAGAGAGAGAGGGAGAGACAGACAGACAGACAGAAAGACACAGAGACAGACAAACAGACAGACAGAGACAGACAGAGAAAGAGAGAGAATGACGCTGGCATCATGTTTGTCCATCTAAAAGGGCCAAAAAAACATACACAACAATTAGTCTGTCCCTCTTCACGGGAGGAAATGAAAGATGTATCGCATATATATGCCATATGCCAGCAGTATAGACCGTGGTGGGAAATGACTGACCCTCCACCCCCCCCCACCCCCGCCCACTACACAAAAATAGGAGTACAACAACAAAAAGAAAAACCAACTATGTACAACTATTTATGTCTCCGATTAAGTGCCTACTTCTTTTTTGTTTCTTTTCTTTTTTTTTTTCTTTTTTTTTTTGGTCCCATTTTCTACGCAATCTTAATAACCACAGAAGCTGCATGCGCTGGCACAGTTATTTTTACAATGCCATGATGACGATGGAGATTAGGATGATAATCATGACACTATGGAGTTCCATTTAGGATTGAGAATGCCTGACAGGGCTATACTCTACGCTTACTATCATAATATATCCTGGCGTCAACCTGGCCCGAGAGATACAGACACCTGTGGTGTTGGTCAGAAGATTTGAGCAACACCCCCAATCACGCATCCTGAAGTGGATGAGAATCCACTGTGTGGTTCCAGTCTTCCCAATGAGCCCATAGCACTCACAACTCTGGGTAGGAGCCCGTTGGAGCAGAAAAAAACAAACAACTCACAATGATTTTTGAAGGGACTGAAAGAGATTCTAACCTTCAACCTTCCAGTCGGTAGTCCGTTGCGTTAACCACTACACCACGCCGACTAGTCTAAATGTTTGCTTCTTTATAACCTTCACTTCAGTTACAGCTCCACCATACGGCCACAACTACATCAAGTTAAAATAAAATCAAATAAGACACAAACAAAAACAATGACAACAACAAAATCCTCAACCTGACAGATGTTTTCTTGGTCGACACTAAAACGTGTCTGCCTTTTTCTTCGACGAAAACTGACACATGACAACATGTTCATTCTTAAATAAAGAAAGAAAGAAATAAACAAATGAGTGAATAAACGAATGACAGGTAAACAAATAATAAATAGATAAATAAAACAAATGAATAATTAAACAAATAGATAATAACAAATAAATAAATATATTAAACAACAAATAAATAACAATATAAAAACAAATAAAATAATACAGATATATAGATAAAACAAATGAAAACAATAAATCAATAAATATATTCAAGTAACTTGAAATAAAGAAACAATTAAAAAATAACAAATATATAAATAAAATAACAAATAACTGAATGAAATAAACAAGTAAATAAATAAATAAACAAATAAATGAATAAATAAGTGTCGAATGAGATGACCGCCGGGGACCAACTACAAAGTAAGGCAACTACAGATATACTGTCATAGTCCCAAGAGAGGGAAAGAAGGGTTGCGTCCCTTGCACAGGGAGAACAAACAACGACAAGGGGACAAAGAGACAAAATAGACAATTTCACCAGACAGAATCATTTGTTTTGTCTAAAATATCAAACAAAACAAAGTATAAACATTCGAGAAAGAAACAAAAACAAAACAAAAAGAAGAAGAAAATTAAGAAAGAGTGCTGGTGGATGGAATCAGTCCAAAGGATCCTCGTAGAGTGTCTTATTTACGTTCTTTTATCGGAAGGTCCTATGCTTCCAAAGCAGCCGCCTGGTTCCGTTTGGCGTAGAACTCATCTCGTTTACTGCCTGGGACGCCAAAAGGACAGTGGTATCCACACACTTGCAGAAAAAGCCACCTAACTGCCACGCACATTTTACGCTCAGTGACTACTATTTTACTGAGGGAAAGAGAGCACCAGGTAGACCTAGGGAGAAAATATTGGACAGACTTGCACGGTGGCTGAGGACAGAGATGGCGGAAAATGTTTGTGGCAGCAAGGGACAGATACATATGGAGGGCCATGTTCACCAGAGCCATGCACCAGCGCATTTCATGATGATGATGACTACTATTTGAAAAGTGATTTTAGGTTGTGGAAGGTAATAATTTAAAAAAAAATTCTAGCATGCAAACTACTCAAAACAAATATGTATAAGCTATACCTTTTTTAAAGAAAACAAAGACTCTACACTACTATAACAATTTCACATAAATTCAATCATTTTGCTGGCAGTATATGATGAAAAAACTCCAGTTTTGTCTTCCTCCTCCAGTGAATCATCGAAATACTTTCGTCACAGATAGCATTGAAGTCGTCATTGTCCAACAATTGTAAAACTTTGTCGACGTCAGCTGTCACAAAATCGCGAAAATGTTTGGCAACACTTTCTTTTGATCCTGCTCAGGCCGATTTGTTGCTGATTGTCTGCCATTTTGACTGAGGTTTGTCACAGGCACATCACGCTGAATGAGTTTACATGTCAAAAGGTCATGAACTGACAAGCAGACACGTCAAGCTTTCTGACTGGTGTATTTGGGGAATACCTGACCTACGCTTGGAGTTAGGAAAATTCCTATTCACGCGAACGGGAATTTCCGTCTTGGGCATTTTTCTGTGCCTCTGAGCAAGACGGAAACTTCGTCCTGGGCCACTCAAGAGGTTAAGGTAGCAGAGCTCAGTGAAGCAAAATCCCCTAAAAAATCTAAGACAGCAGCAAATGGATGTACAAAAGAGAATTAGGGGAAAAAATGTAAGAAAGTATGTGTAAACTGATACACATGTAAAAGAGAAAATTTGGAAAAAAATGTTAAGAAAGTACATGTACGTGTAAACGGATACATATGTACAAGAGATAATTTGGAAGAAATTGTTTAAAACAAAAAGTACGTGTAAAGTGATATATATGTACAAGAGAGAATTTGGAAGAAAATGATAAGAAAGTACATGTATACTGACATACATGTACAAGAGATAATTTGGAAGAAAATGTTTAAAAGAAAAAATTACATGTAAACTGATAATTATGTACAAGAGAGAATTTGAAAGAAAATGTTTAAAAGAAAAAAAAAGTACGTGTAAACCGATATTCATGCACAAGACAGAATTTGGAATAAAATGTTTAAAAAGTACGTGTAAACTAATACATACGTACAAGAGAGAAAAACTTCACGATACATATATTATGCCTTCATACAGATCTGATTAGTCTGCAGGAATTCTAAAATTCAAACTAGGGGGGTGGGGAGGAGGGGACATCCAATGAAGTACATTTGGAAAATTAAATTGTTCATTACTGACAGAAAAAACATTGCATAGAAGAAATGAATAAACTAACAAACAACGCTGGATCTGAATACACTACTGTGCATCATGATAGAGCTTATTATTATTGTTATTGGTGTTTAAAGCCCAGCCGACTGCATAAAGCCATATCAGGGCTATAACTGTCTCAAAACATACAAAACTTCATGATGAAAAAATGAAAAGAAAATTAAATACACATATCAATGCATTCGCGCACATAATCCAAGGGCCTGCCCCTGGTGTTAAACACTCTGAGCAATTTATCCAAAAGGGGATTGAAAAAAAATGAATACAAATTTTAAGCATACCTAACAACACCAAAACATATATGGAAACTGGCATAGATTACCTAATATTGTTTCTGCATATCTCACCACCTTATAGCCAAAAATGTATTTAATATATGTACCCAATTATCAATCCCATGAAAAATTACATAATGGACCAACAAGGCAGGAAATGACAGAAAGAAATGACAGAAACCAAATGAGGAAGTAAGAAACAAAGAGAGTGACAGGAAACAGGAAATTTCTAGCACAGTATTTCCAGAAGGTGGGGATTATTATTTATACCTAAAGAGCCTCCGGCATCTCTGCGGCAGGATGATAGACCTATGTTTGCAAATGTTTCTTTGATGGAAATAGACATCGATGTCCCAGATAAATCTTTTTATACACCTTTTTATCATGAAAATAAGATTTCAGTTTCAGTATCTCAAGATGGTGTCTCTATGCTCAAAACAAAACTCCATACGCACTGATGCCATAGATGCCATGTGATGGATAAGATCCAAAATGACCATGGCATATGACAAGTTCTGCACACGCAATAAGCCCCATGCCTTAACAAATCTTGTGTAAGGAAAAAACTGAAACTGATGATAATCAGATAATCCGATTTTAAAGTTTTTATACCTACTTTTCATCATTTTAATTCAGCCGCTCAAGTCGGACATTTTATCTGTGAATTGTGTTTACACCTTAGCCTACTGTGTTCGCCCAACGCTACAGCTTCCAAACCTTTGTGTTCTGCGTTCTCTGGATTTTAGTGTTGTGAACTGACCAACCCACACACCAACCTGCAAGTGTCTTCCTCTCCTGCCTGGCTCGCAATTATGGACCCGTCTTTTATAAAACAAATTGGACTGACACTTTTTAAACACAGCAAATGCTACCTCGGTGGAGGCGTCTACCAGCGCATACGTACATTGGGGCTGTGTAGCAAGCCCCGCACTGCGCGATCCTGTCGTGGTGGACGTCTCCACCGTCTTTGGCACAACCTGCCTCCTGCCCGACGCCACTTTTCGTCTCCTGCTTCTTCTTCTCCTCCACTCCCTCTGCCCTTGACCTCGCTGCTGCAAGCTTTGTCTCCTCCTCTGCCGTCTTCGCCTTCGCCTTCTGTCCTGATGGTGCCGCCTTCGCCTTCTGTCCCGCCGGTGCCGCTCTCGCCTTCTGTCCCGTTGGTGCCGCCTTCGTCGCCACCTCAGCCGCCACCATATGACTGTGATAGGCTGAAACTATGCCTTTTTAATGCTCAGTCGGCATGCACTGGTGACAAAGCCGATGTTATTGCTGACTTTGTCGCAGATGAGCATGTTGACATTGCTTTTATCACGGAGACATGGCTTAACCCCCTTGGTCACGAACCTATACTTGCTAGCCTCACTCCGAGTGGTTACAGGCTTGCTTCTTTCCATCGCTCATCCCGAGGTGGCGGTATCGCCATCCTCTACAACGACTCACTCCATTCCCGCCTATCTTTCTCGCAGTCTCTGCCTTTCTCCCATCCTTCTTTCGAGCACGTTGAAGTATCCTTCCAATCCACCCCTCACCCCATCACCTTCTCCTGTGTCTATCGACCCCCACCTAGCTCTGCCAACAAACTCACCACATCCATGTTTCTCTCTGACTTTGACCAATTGCTTGACCACTACTGCCTCTTACCTGGAAATCTCATCATTCTAGGTGATATCAATGTCCACTATGACAACACTCACCGTTATGACACAAGACATATCATCAACTCTCTGTCCAATCACAATATGACTCAACACATTTCTGAACCAACCCATCAAAAAGGTCACATTCTTGACTGGATCATTTCTCGTGATCATCACAATTCCGCTACTGACAACTGCTTAGTTCTTTCTACCCGTCTAACTTCAGCCCTTCCTTCTGACCACTCTGCAATTCTCTGTTCTCTCGACATTTCTCCTCCTTCCCGTACCATGCGCACAGTGACTCGACGCAATCTCAAATCTATCGACCTCTCCACATTTTCATCTGATGCCTCCCGTCTCCTTTCTGAAAAGTCACATAACCTTGCCGATGAATTCTATACTACTCTCCACCATCTTCTGGACACTCATGCTCCAGCCACAACCCGTCTTTTACCTGACCGCCCCCCTACCCCCTGGCTCACTCATGAGATCGCCTGTGCAAAACGTGCCCGCCGCAGAGCAGAGCGCCGCTGGCGCAAATCCAAACTCACTGTACACAGGCAACTTTTCCAAGCCTCTAAAACAAAAGTATCCACCCTCATTGCATCAGCAAAAACAAGCTATTTCCAAACCAAAATCCTGAATGCCTCTTCTTCAAAAGAACTCTTTACAACCATGAATCATCTCCTTGGCACACGAAAAGATTTACCTCTCCCAACAAAACATACAAATGAAGAACTCCCATCTGTATTCTCCAACTATTTCACCACCAAAATACAAACTCTTCGTGACAGGCTTGACAGGACACCCTGTCAACCATGCCCACCTGACCCTTCCTTCTCTGGCACACCTCTTACTACTTTTACCCCAGTCTCACAAGAAGAAATTCTCAACACAATCAGATCCATGTCGTTCAAAACCTGTGAACTGGATCCTCTTCCAGGTTCTGTCTACGCCGACTGTCTCCCTACTCTCCTCCCATTCATCACTGACATCATCAACACTTCTCTTCAAACTGGAACTGTCCCAGATTCTTTCAAGTCTGCTATTGTTCACCCTCTCCTCAAGAAACACAATTTAGATCCAAATGAACTGAAAAATTACCGGCCTATCTCTAATCTCTCTTTCTTGTCAAAACTCCTTGAAAAAGTCGTCCTCAACCAGCTGAACTCTCACCTGTCTGCCAACAATCTCCTCAATCCTTTCCAGTCAGCCTACCGCCAGTGCCATAGCACTGAAACTGCCCTACTACACATTCTCAACAATCTCCTCCTTGCAACTGATACTGGCAAAGTCTCTCTCCTCACACTCCTTGATCTGTCTGCAGCCTTTGATACCATTGATCATGGTATTCTCCTTTCTAGACTTCATCATACTTTTGGCATCTCTGACATTGCTCTGTCTTGGTTCACTTCATACCTATCAAACAGAAAACAAACCGTTCTCATCAATGGCACTTACTCTCAACCTGCATACCTGACCTGTGGTGTTCCACAAGGATCTGTCCTTGGCCCTGTTCTTTTCACTCTTTACACCTCCCCCCTGTCCACCATCACCAACTCCCATTCTATAAAACACCACTTCTATGCTGATGACACCCAACTTCAAGACAGTGACTCACCTGATAATATACAGCGCCTGTTGACTCGCACCACTGAGTGTTACTCGGACATTAAGAACTGGATGACACACAATAGACTTCAGCTTAATGACGACAAAACAGAAGCTATCCTCATTGGCACCCGTCAGAAACTTTCTCAGCTGCCTCCTCTTTCTCTCCCATTATGTAACACATCAGTCCCAATTTCTGATTCAGCTAAAAACCTTGGTGTCTGCATTGACTCTACCCTCTCCATGAACAACTTTGTTTCTCAAACTGCCAGATCCTGCTACTATCATCTCCATCGTATAAAGCTGATCAGGAAGTATCTCTCTGTCGAAACAACTGCAAAACTCGTTCTCTCCTTCATAATGTCTCGCATTGACTATTGCAATTCACTCCTGTCTGGTCTTCCTGCCTCCACCATTCACATCCTACAGCGCATTCAAAACAATGCTGCACGCCTTGTACTCAAAAAGAAAAAAGCTGACCACATATCTCCTCTCCTGGCACAACTTCACTGGCTCCCTGTATCAAAGCGCATACAGTACAAACTAGACACCATGTGCTACAAAAGCCTCAATAACGCAGCCCTCGATTACCTGTCAAGCCTACTTGAGATCTATGTTCCCTCACGTACCCTCCGCTCTGCCTCTGATCCTCTGACTCTTCGCTTTCCACGCACTAAGCTCAATACCTATGGTCCACGAGCCTTCTCTGTTTCTGGTCCACTCTCCTGGAACAAACTTCCTCTCTCAGTCCGTCAGCAACCTACTTTTGTCTCCTTCAAGTCCGCTCTCAAAACTCACCTTTTCTCTCCTGCATAAAATCCTAACCTCACTCAACCCTCCCCTCTGCAGCCTGTCTCCGCTCGGAGGGAATCACATGGTTATAATATATAATTGTATGCTATGCTCTCTATAATTTTCCATTGCTTTTATTCTTGCTTTTATTGCTTTTATTCTTTCTCCCCATTTATAGCCATGCGTGTGTGTGGGTGTGTGTGTGTGTGTGTGTGTGTGTGTGTCTGTATGTGTGCGTGCGTGTGTGTGCGAGCGTGCGTGCCTGCGTGTGTGTCTGCTTCAGCGCTTAGATTTGATTTTATCAAGATTTTGCGCTATATAAATATTGTAATTATTATTATTATTATTAAAATAAGACGGAAAAAGATGTAAAACTACAAAAAGAAAAAGAAATCAAAACTAGTCCTGCACGAGAAAAAAAATAAGGACAGTTATCATTAAAGTAAAGAGCAAAACAGATGGCAGAAGGGGGAAAGACAACAAACTATGATTGTTACTATGAAAGCATGAGTAAACTGGCTGTTCAAAATGAACAACTAAAACATGAACCTCAAAAATAAAACAAGAGGGAAATACGTTCTACAAAGAGAACGTAACAACCATATCAAACGGAGAAAACTGCTAAGAAGAAAAATTAGAATTGGAAGAAACAGGGTTTACTTCCAAAACATGAAAAATGGGAAAAAAAATCGTTGAACAGATGGAATGGGGGCAGAATTTCACAAATAGTTTTGGAAAAATGTGTCCTTTTGTTAAGTGATTCTTAAATCAATCGTTTAGAGATGGCTAACTTTCAGCGCCTCAACAAGACAGACATATAACCTGGGTCCCAAAACCTGAAGAACAAAGGCAGTATATGAAAAATTGGTAACCTGTCTCGATGCTTGACATACTGCATAAGATTGACCTGCTTGTATTGCAAATAGAAAAAGGACATCACTTCGAAATCTGATTCATGACGTTCAGATCGGATTTGTAACAAGCAGGTATTACACAGGCCAAAACCATCCATAACAGGATAATCAAAAACACCTCTGCATCACACACACGAAAAATTCTTCAAAATCTTGTTTCAGTTAAAATCTCTTGTAGTCAAATTTTCAATAGCCTAAATGCTTCAACCTTTAGGTCCGTTTTACATAACTCTCTGCCAGTCAATATCTTCTTCCTCATATACAGCGTATCATGGACTGTGTAGTTTCATCTGAAACGCTTAACACTTTAAAGCAATAACAATCAACTACTTCCATGACTATCAAATCGATCCAAAGCCCATCAGCAGTGCAGTACTCAACAACATCGCTCAGAACAGACAATCCAGGAACACATACTGCTTTCTCAAAACCACTTGGCTCTCTGGCTTTCAAATAGCAAAATCATGGTTCACAAACACTTTGAGACACAGCTCACTTTTCACAAGAAAGATAACTCCACGTGACACATAGTGATTGATCTCCCTTTACTTTATGGTTCTACACCATGTTTTTCAAATGTTCAAAATTCTCACATATAAAACACAGAGGAAAAATAAAAAGAATTTCTTTTTTTTTCTTTTTGATGGTGCAAGCGCCCATGTTCCACTCCGAAATCATTAGTTGTGTTTTCAAAACAAAGATAGGCCATGTTAAACTCATGAACATTGTATTGAAATACATGTACAATGAAAAGCTTGTCAGTTGTGCTTGCACTTATGGTCCATGTCAAAATCATTAAAATTTTTAATAGTTTTATGATAAAATAAAGAATATGCATGTTATATATATATGTATATATATACATAATATATATATATATACATATATACATACGTATATATATATACATACATACATATATAATATATATATATATATATATATATATATATATATATATATATATATATATATATATATATATAAAAACACCTTACATACGTGATTATTATTCAATGTGAGGATGTTGAACAGACAGATAAACAAATATCACGATGTGATTCTCTACAACAATTTGTCTTGGACTGAGCATTTAAATGTATATTTGAAAAAACATTATAAACAAATGCATGTATATCCAGAAAAATTGACATCTTTTAAAAACAAGGATAGTGTAACACTATATTGGTCTGTTATATACACATGAAATACAAACATATTGTAACATTAGGCTCATTATTTTGTCATAATTACAGAGATAAACCAACCAGTATGTTATAACATTACCTCTGTGAATTTATTACATACTGTTGAAAACACTTACGTGTAACAGTATCTATATAACTTTGAGGTACACAGATGAAAGTACACATACATGGTAACATTACAAATATTACTGCGTTACACACCGGTGAAAATACAAATGTATTGGAACATTACCTACATAAACATGTCACGTACAGAAGAAAGCATAAACAGATTATAACACTACAAATATAACGTTGTCTTATGCAGATGAACATTAGAAAAGAATTGTAACATTACCTGTATCATTTTGTCTTGATTACAGAGATTAACATAGCGATATGTAATAAGCATAACTTCTATTAATTTGTGTTATGCAGAAGGACGAACGAATGTGTAACATTACCTATATCACTTTTCTATAATGGTAGAGATTAAGATACTATGTTGAAACATTACTTCTATTAGTTTGTAATATACAGATGAAAGTACAAACATATAACAATGTCTATATTACTTTGCCATATACAGATGAAAGTACACACAAATTTTGATAGTACCCACAATACTTTACCATATACAGATGAAAGTACAAACATGTTGTAATGTGACCTATATCACACCAATAAACATTGATGAAAAACGAATTGTACTATTACCTATTTTACTTTGTCATGTACAGAAGAAAGCAAAAACATATAATAACATTACAAATCTTATTTTGTCATATATAGATGAAAATAAAAACTGTAACATTATCTTTATCACTTTGTTATGAACAAGGAGATTAACATACAGATATATTGCAATATTACCTTTATCACATTGTTATGAGCATAAAGATTAACATACAGATATATTGCAATATTACCTCGTTTAAGTTGTAACATACAGATGAATACACAAACATGTCACATGACCTTATTATTTTGCCAAATGCAGATGAAAGTACACACACTGTAACATTACACATATTTCTTTGTCACAGGCTGATGAAAACATAAATAAAAGTTGGAACATTACCTACATTACTTTGTTACATACAGAACAAAGAACAAACTGTAACATGACAAATATTGCTTTGTCACAGGGAGATGAAAATACGAACAAACTGAAACATCATCTGTCCTATTTTCTCAAACTTACAGAAATTATCATTTCAACATGTTATAACATTACCTCTATTAATTTGTTATATACAGTTGAAAGTACAAACATGCAACATTACATATATCACTTTGCCATATTCAGATGAAAATACACACCTGTTCAAGCATCACCTACATTACTTTGCCGTATAGAGATGAAGGTTCAGACGCATTGTAACATTACCTATACGATCTTGTCATTACGCAAGTGAGAATACAAAGACGTTGTTACATTACCTGTATTTCTTTTCATTTATGTGTCCTAACATTACTTCTATTACTCTGTCACATCCAGGAGAAAGAACAAGCATGTTGTAAAATTACCTACGTGGTTATATATTACCTGGTAATATACAGATGAAAATACGAACATGCAATAATATTACCTCAATTACTTTGTCATATACAGACTAAAATACAAATATGCTGGAATATTACCTACATCACTCTCTCAAGCACAGCAGAAAGCAAAAACAAACTGTAGCACTACAAGCAATACTATGTCATATGCATACCAAAATACGAACATGATGTAACATTGCCAATAGCACATTGTCATAATACAAAAGAAAGTACAACATGTTGCAATGTTACCAAGGCATTCGCATATCACTTCATGATATGAGAAACAAATGAAAATGCTAAAAGGTAATAATACTACTCTGTCATATGCTGATGAAAAAGCACACTGGTTGTAACATTACCAATATCATTTTGTCACATGCTGGTGAAAAAAAAAATGTTATAACATGTTCAATGTTATTTTGTCATGTAGTGAAGAAAAATCAAACGTGTTGTAACATTACTTGCATTACTATCTCGTATACAGATGAAAATATTAACATGCAACATTATCTAGACAACGTCATAATCAGATGAATGAATAATGTTGTAAAATTATCTATACAACTTTGTCATTTACAAATGAAATTTAAAAAGTTGTAATATTACCTGTATTATTTTGCATACACTGATGAAAACAACAATTCTTAACAGTTCCTGTATTATTACTTTCCACCTTAGTGCTCGCGTAATATCACATAAAAATGAAAAATTGATAAAAAAAGATGTGTAAAATCTTTACTAATGTTATAAATCATATTGATAAAAGGACCTTAAAGTACCACACACAAACGCGAAATTAGTCAAAGTATTGCTGACAACCTTGATTAAAGAGACATACATTACACAACACAGAGATATACAATAGTCACTGTTACTACTAATACTACTAATAGTCTGATAAAAGAAGCCAACACAATGAACACGTACACGCAAATGATGAGAAATGTGCTTTTTCATTATTGAACACTAATGATGAAAAGAAATATGACATCACCTGCATTATCAAAACCACCAATACAGACCAATCGACACAACTGTGGTATGGCATTTTACTGTCGCCATGCTAAAAGTGACAGACAACACAGATGCAGAAAAAAAAAACTGATGACGTTATCAATTGCCTTGGTCAAAGAGCATGCAAACAACGCACACAGAAACACACACCACAAACACTACGCACACAAACACCACACACAGAAACACTGCACACACAACACTACGCACACAACACCACACAACAAACACTACACACACAAACACTACACACACAGACACACACACACAAACATAACACACAAACACTACACAAATGAAGCATATGACATATCAGTACCACTTACAGCCCAAATAAAAGAAGAAAACACAAACGTACCTACAAATACTAATGCACATATAGTATGTTATGACATTACTAACGGTATTAATCGCCCTTGATGAAATAGGTCATTACCTGTATTATTAGTTGTCTAATATAAAAGTTATAATGAAAACATAACATTAGAGACAACTGTAAATGAAAATGCCATCGAGTAACATTGCTAACAATTTTAGGGAAACTATACACAAAAACCAATGTAACAATGTTACCTTGATGAATGAAAAATATAATACGGTAGAGATTTTCAGAAATATGACGTCACCTTCAGCACTTATGAAATTGTGATAATACACATACACAATTTAATGCACAAATGTATTTTGTTATAAAATCCAGCCGACTGTGCAAAGCCATACTATGAATCGACTGACATTTCTACTCTCCTTAATGAAAGGACAAATAGCAATGTACATAAGTGCAAAGAAATATTACATTACCTTGTAATTAACCTGCTCAATTAATAAAAAAGAAAAAGAAACCAACAAACCAATACAGACGAGTGCAAAGAGATACATGATGATGTTAAAAATTTCTTATTCCTCTTGATGAAAAAGGCATGCACAACATTATAATCATATGCAGAGAAAAAAAATCATGTCTTGACATTGTTAATTTCAGGACCTAAATAAACGAAACATACACGAAGCTACTAGTGTCTTCTTCCATTCTGCAATTTCTTCAAAAGGGATATATTGCAGTCTTGCAAGTCAGCTCGTTTATCTGACAGAACCGTGACTCGACATATGTCTTCACTTCACTGCCATCCCATAGCTGGGATTGGCTTGTACACTGCCCGCTAAATAGTAGGAGGATTGAAGTCATGTTGGTCAGGAAAAGACATGAAATCTGCTCATGCAAATTAACAGCAAATGGCACAACCTTGGGACAGGTTCATGGGTATAAGTGTCTGGGAGCAATCGTCTCATCAGACGGCTGATGCACATCAGAAGCAGCCGGTGGAGTCTGCCCAGGCCAGGGCTGCATTCAAGAAGATGAAAAGCGTTCTTACCAACGGATGCCTATCAGTTAACATCAGGAAGGGAGTTCTGGAATGTTACATAGAACCCATAATATTATACGGTTGTGGACGTGGATAGTCAACAAGCAAAGCCAGAACAGGATTGAGGCAGACGAGGTGTGGTTTCTGGGAAGATGTTGGGAGTTCCATTGACAGCAAAGAGAACACGCGAGACAGTTTTGGTGGAGGCAGACACGGAATATCATTCATAAGGAAGATTAGGAAAAGACAGGCAACATTTATAGGCCATTTTACCAGGAAGGGGAATTGGAGCACTCGGTCACAACAGGAAAGATGGATGGAAAGAGAGCACCAGGTAGACCCAGTGAGAAAATATTGGATGGACTTGCAGGATGGCTGAAGGCAGAGAGGGTGGAAGATTGTCTTGAGGCAAAAAGGGATGGATCATATGGAGGGCCATGATCGCCAATGCCATGCAGCAGGTCACGTGTGATGACGATGACTGACCACATTAATTCTGTTAAAAATAATTCTGCCGGATTCAGTGCTTCATAGATCCAACATTCTTTTTACCTCTCCCGATTTCAGGACCTTTTACTGATAGGATATTTGCGCATCCTTAAAGATTCTGCAGATAAGTTCTGGTAGGTTTGGGTGGAACCCATATACGGAATTGTCCAAGTGTGACAAATTTCTCTCGAACAAACTCCGAACAGTACCACAGTTCCATATTATGCTGTCCATCCAAACCTGTCTCCAATTGTCTAATAATGACTTCACCCAGCGAAAATTCTTATGCATGGACAAGGTTTTCACGTGAATGTAGATGAGAGTTTTTCCCTTCCTTCGTCTTAGGCGATGCCTCAGTGGCATTGCTTTCCACGCTGCTTCTTTCAGTTTTAACACACAACTAGATACATGTTCCTTCAGTCAAAGTCCGTGTACTAGTAAATCCATAGGGACAGGAGTTTAAAGCTGCAATTCGGCCACCCAGAGGTGGGCCATACAGTGTACAAATGCGATGGGAGCTTTACCAGGAACAACTGACGTTGGTTCTGATAAGTACCGTATATTTTGACAAACATGCTAGTTGTTTGTCCTAGCTATTGGTTTTCTCTCTTCTACTGATTACTCCGTGGATCTTTGTAAGGCAAAATCATCACCATCAGAAATCATACCATATCATACCAAAGGATATTGTCATTTCAATATACTGTATTTTTACAGTGTGAATTTGTTTTCTCAAAAATCCGGCAAGGATACATCGTCGTCAGTGTATTCCTGATCGTCACTGTTAAATGCCCACCTATCATGTTTTCATCAGTGTCCACAAACATGCTTTCATCAGAACTACCCATGTAGTCATACACATCCTCATCAAATAAACTATCGTCATCTTCTTCACTGTCCTCGCCATCAGCTCGATCATCGTCATGTCTACCACAGGAACTGTGATCATCATCTATGGCTAAAAGGTCACGAAATAAGAGATAGTCTTTCAGGTGATTATAGATGGGCAGCTGTGAAATGTCACTGTCACGTGAACCACAGACAGGGAGGCAGTGAGAAATCACCAGACGGCACATGGATTGGAGACTGCGAGGTGTGCTACATACGTCTATCAAGTATAGAGCAGACTTCCTGACCAGATTAGTTCGGGGTCGTTTAAAGGGACGAGTATTAGCCAGCCTGCGGTAAGACGTTTCTACGTCAATCTCACTCTCTTCTCTATATTGGACCCTGACAATTTCCTCCTTAAAATGCTTCAACAAGGAGCAGTCTGTGACTTGTGTGCTGGGGTCAGCAAGGCGAACAAGTTCTGGCAGGACTTGAAACAGTTCTTTGCGGGAACAGGACCCCGACTCATACAGCATCT
Organism: Monoplex corrugatus; assembly: GCA_030674185.1. Classification (NCBI taxonomy): domain Eukaryota; kingdom Metazoa; phylum Mollusca; class Gastropoda; order Littorinimorpha; family Ranellidae; genus Monoplex; species Monoplex corrugatus. Next base: position 26,092,525 of record JAPXFY010000026.1, read on the forward strand.
GTGTCACCCCATGCAGGCCAAGCATCACAGCAAGCAGCACTGGTGACAGGAAAGGACTGGTGCGTTGAGAAGTGATGCTTTCCGTGATGTGCGGTTGGTGTGTGCTGAATCCATTTGAGACACATTTGATCACCATCTTCCACGGGTGCTGGGAAAGCACTGCGTATGACAATGCTGAATGGCCCCTGTGTATCACTGATAAGGGGTCAACTCCTCGATTTAACAGCGAGCATAGGATATTAGGAATGCCAAAGAGACATATTGTATGGAGACTTGTTTCTCCTCTGTAATTCACTCCATTCCACTGGGCAGCATGATGGAGAATTGCATATTCAATTATTGGCTGTTGACATTGTTCGATTAACATTTCAAGTGGAGTGCCTTGTGTCCCCATGTAAGCAGCCGCCTGTTGCATTTGACAGGGATAGGTTATCAACAGTTTCACATACTCCCATACCTGGCTCTAATAGCCATGTGAAGCATTGATTTTGTACCACTACCCACTACTGTTGGATCACTTCCTCTCTTAATCATGGCTATAACTGATTCCCAATGACCCTCCTTTGCTTCGATGAGTGCTGGTGTGTTTCCATTCTCATTTAACGTATCGATGTTAGCGTTGTGATGTCGACAGAGGTCCACAATGTTCCACTGCTGTTGGCGAATGGCATGAAGCAAGGCAGCATCACGATGCCTAACACCTGTGTCGTCCTTCAGTCCCACCAGAGGTCTCATTGCCTGTGGGACATCGTAGATGATTGCCTTGTGGAACAGATCCTCCCTTTCTTGCAGAGTCAGGCCTTGTTTCATGCCATTGACGCACTGACTGACCACCGTACCTTGTTTCTTCTCCAAAGCACATTGCGTGACTCGTCGTCTGACAGCATCCTCCACATCATGTTTCATCATCTTGGCCACCAGATTCCACTTCTTCAGCTCCATCAGCTTGGGAATAACGTCCACGTACAAATCAACGTTCAAACCTTGTTCTATCATCACCGAACAAACTCTCCATTGTTCTGTTTCTATCATCTGGTGAAAGAAGGAAGGTTCGTCAAACGCGTGCATTCCCAGTCTGAACAGTTGGATCACCGTATGCCACGCTTCCCTGGACACTGCCGCTTTTAGAGCCAGACACATGCTATCTGCTTCAGGTCTTTGGCGAATGGTGAACAGAACCAACTGCCACTCACCTTGTTCCAAAGCTGACTCCAAAGTCTTTAGAGACTCCATTCTGCACTTCAGATCGGCTTCCACGTCAGCAAGTTGACGTACTCTTTGCATGAGTTCTTGCCTTTCGTCCACTTTAACCGTTACCCCACGTGCTGCAGTGGTCAGGAGTTCTTTGACTTCACTCACGTCAGCTTCGTGCTTGTACATGTCGAGGACAACATCCCAGTCAGCATAGCGGGCAACAAGGTAGTGCACGCGAATCACCTCCTCGTCTGTCAAGCCATCCCCAGCTAGATCCAGCACGACATGCCACTGCTTCTCATTACACGCCTTCTTTAGTGCCCAGGTTCGTTGGTCATCATAAGGTGTATGGTCTGCCCACTGCCTGACCGCATTCCACTTTTTCTGTTTCACAGCTGCCTGGAACAGCTGTCTTCGTGCAGCCTCAGACACCTGTGACAGGTCTGCCAGTTGGATACTACTCCATTCCTCTTCCAGTAACATGGCTTTGAGTGCTTTGCACTGCACGTCTGGCACAACAGGAACAGTTGTCAGAATGTTCACGATATTGCATGTTTGTGAACATGTTCCACTGGAGCAACTGTTCATTATCGCACGAATAAATGTCAGTGCAAACAATGGGCTTCTCACACTTCCAGACCTTTTTGCAGGATCCAGTTTGGTGCACAGGCGCTGAATTGTTTGTTGCAGATCATGTGGGCTGTTGCTAGGCCTGATGTCGTTTAGAATGACATCGATCATCAAAATTTCTTCACGATGAGAGATTGAGATGTGGCTGATATCTGTCACTGGATACACAATGACACCAGCACAATGTCTAGCACTGACTCAAAGGCTATTTGGCACAAATTTATTATTGTTGTGACATCATAAACTGAATTCCAGACAAGATTCCAAAGAAGAGTCCTGAAAGGCAATGTTCCATTCATCTGTTTTTTTGTGTGCATTTCTAAGCACAGCTCAGAGACAAATTTCACGTCAAATGACATATTCGTGACCATGCTCCAAAGTTCTGACTCACTGTTACTCATTACACTGCTTCCAACAGAAGTCCAACCCTCTACAGTCTCTCCCACGAAGCGACACAGAAGTTTCGCTGCAGAGTCAATGAATCCTCGTTTAATGACACTCTCCAACACAAACGCTATTTGACTGCTTGGACACATGTCCACAACAAATGTCCCGATTTCATTTTGACCTGCTCTCTTGCTCATTTCCTGCATTACCCACGCCAGCAGTGACTGATTGGAACGTGCACGTGCCTCAGAGGCAAGCTCAGCCCAGCGTCCCTCAGCAGCAAACTGAATCCATTGACAAGGGATGAACACATCTCCAATTCTCCAGTCCACTCGACTTGTCAGAAGAAGCAATTTCCGGATACTGTTCCACTTACCTTCTGATACCATGTGACTCATAAAAAGGTCCGTGTCCGTGTTTCCGCAGACTTGCAATATACACTCTAAAAACGTGCGAGGATTTTTATCCAGCACAGCTTGGACAGCCCACCACAGCCGTTGTGTCAAGAGATGTACCGACACATCCTTCAGTTGCTTCTTCGTGCAGAGAGGCAGCACGTAGCCTGACAGTTCCCACGTTGTTGCCTCTTTTGCGGCTTTGGTCATGGCCCATGTCCGTTGTGCGTCACTGATCGCACGCCGTTGTTTTATCAGTGTTCCCACTGCCCACCAGAAACGACGAGAAACCAGTTCTTTTAGCATGGAATGCAGGTCTTCATCAGTGCAGTGTTGAATGACCATTTCCCGGACATCTCGCTGCGTGGCACGCCCACACACTTGCAACAACGCCCATCTTTTCTGAGGAGCTGTGAGATGGACACATCGATGTAAATCTGCGTTAAGTTCGTCCCATCTTCGTCCAGCAACAAGACACAGTAGTTTATTGTCCACAGTGTGGTCTCCAACGTTCCACTCCCGATTTTCTTCTCCTACAATTATCGACAGATTGAGAACTTCTTTCCACAGACCTTCAGAGATGAGCTGTGTCATAGCGGAATCTATCTGTGTGCTACTACAAACGGACAGAACGTGTTGCAAGAACTGCTGAGTGTTGTCGGTCCGACTGATCTCCACAAGGACCCCAATTTTCTGCTGCTCACTCAACTGACCCGAGTCCACCCACTGCTTAATAAGTGTCCAGTCTCCTTCTACAGCCCGACTTATTCTATTGCTGAAGCTTTGTGACGGATTCTGTGTGGACGCCATTGTGAAGGACGTTCTGCAGAATACTCACAAGTGAATAGTAGCAACAGTCCTGTGGAGGGGGAAAAAGAAAACACACATTGATTTGCAAAACAAAGACTGGTGTGATAGGTGCTTGGGCTGAGAGAGAGAGAGAGAGAGAGAGAGAGAGAGAGAGAGAGAGAGAGAGAGAGAGAGAGAGAGAGAGAGAACTGAACTGAACTGAAACTGTTTATTGTCATTACCCGAAAAGGTCTTTTGACAAGGGGGATAACAATTTTCCAGTAGTGCGACACATAATCCACTCTTTGTATGTGCGCAAATTCTTCACGCATAATCAAAAAAAAATATCGAACATCCATTCCTTGAACAGTCGAACATATTCAAATCATATATAATGAACAATCATCCATTTTATCAGTACTACATAATGCAAACAAACAAAAATATCAGAACAGTGTTCCTACATTCAGGCCAATAATTTGTCTAGGTTTAGGCAAACCAAAATCTTTTTCACACACCCACACCCACACACACACACACGCACCCATATACACTCACACGCGGGCGCGCGCTCGTGCGCACGCACGCACACACACACACACACACACACACACACACACACACACACACACACATCAAAACTGTAATATGATGAAACATCTGGGCTAGACCACCCAAACCTTACATTTAGTGATAATAATATAATCTTCACATAACTGCCACATAATACTCTGTTAACAAGGGACATAATTATGCCTTTTATTTATTTATTTATTTATTTTTTTTAACATGTATAGTAGACCCTTAAGTGTCTATATACCCTTTCAATATCCACTTCTAACATATTCTACAAATATACCATTATTTTCATATTATTAGCTACTCTTAAATTATCGGCAAACAAAGCAAAATAAAGCAAATGAAAACAGCTCTTTACAAAACAGTGTCTATAATAAAGCGGCTTCTTTTGGAGTTAACGTGATATAGCCCACGTCAGTCAAAAGAGATTAAATTAATCTCAGTATGATATTGTCTAGCACTATTGTCGGGCTTGTAGGTGTTTATGTCTTATTTTTTGTGCTTCCACAATGTATAGTGCCGCTGATTTGATTATGACTTCGTCATCAGACGACAAAATAGATACAACATCTTGTCTTTTGGCCATGTCGGATTCAAAAACTTTGCATTTTCCACGTATTGTGTCAAAAATTTGGCATTGGAATAAAAAAAGAGAGAGAGAGAGAGAGAGAGACAGAGACAGAGACAGAGACAGAGACAGAGAGACAGAGAAAGACAGAGAAAGAGAGCAAGAGAGAGAGATAAACACGCAGAGTGAGAGAGAGAGACAGAGAGAGAGACAGAGAGACAGAGACAGAGAGAGAATCAGACAGACAGACAGACAGACAGAGATAGACAGACAAAGAGAGATAGATATACAGAGTGATGGAGGGGGGACGAGAGTGAAGGACTTACTGCGTAAATCTAGACACCCTCACTCTCTCAACCCTCACACCCCCTCGCCCTACAACACTTGGTACCTTTTTTTCTTTGTAACTTACATTTCCATTCTGCTTTTACTGGGCGTGGCAGGGATGTGACAGCTGACAGTCTGCAGCAAGAGGGGAAGCAAGCCTGGCGTATTGTCACAGCAGTTGTTGATATGGCTTGTGTCTGCCATACCACTGACCCTGCTCTGTCGTGGTCTTCCTTTGGCTCTAAAGCCCCGTGAGTCCTCGAAAAGCTGGCTGGTTGACCTACGTGCATCATGGTGAGGAGGTATAACTTATTTGTTGTGTGACGCACTGGTTGACAGGGTGATGATCTCTCGCACTTCATCATCATTGCCTACATGTAATCGTGTGTCTTTTCATCAAGTCTGCTATTCTTTTGATCGAGACATCCCATCTTAAAAGGTTATGGCGCGCCCTTGATCAAGTCACGATCTCTCTTCTTAAGTCATCTCCCTTTTTAATCCAGCTAAACATGACGCTGAAGCAGCAGAATGAATGCTTCAAATAGAGTGCGCACTAGGGAAGATAGTTTTTTCAGCTACCATCATTGAACTTTCAAATGACAATGACCAAAGATGAAAGATGAGACCCATAAACTCATCTCACAACCTGACTAGGAAGAAGCAAAGGAGTGAGAGAAAAAATCAGCAACACGTCATGTGTGTGTGTGTGTGTGTGCATGTGTGTGTGTGTGTGTGTGTGTGTGTGTGTGTGTGTGTGTGTGTGTGTGTGTGTGTGTGTGTGTGTGTGTGTGTGTGTGTGTTTAGTTAGTGTGGGATTTCTAGTTTCGCTGCTTCTTTTGAAACTGTTTCTAGTGAATTTGACATCATTTGATTTTTTTAACGTATCTATCCCTCGTTCCCCCTTTTGAACTGATTTTTAAAGGGGAAATATTCATACTTTTCTTGGGACAACAATCAGTAGCCTATTTCCTTTGGGTGACTGTGTATTAATGTATGCTAGTCCAGTTTGCCTGATATATTCACGTGTTTTGTTTGGCAAAATTAGTGAATTAGTTTTATGGATCAGCTCAAAAGTCATGGCGCAACAAGGGTAAAGTCACCATGCCCCCACTCCAAAAAAATTGTCTAAATGTCTTGTTTTTCTTGAAGGTGTGTGAACAGTACTTTCACAGGAACTTCTCACGATACTTACAGTCTGTTTGCACTGCTGACAGGGAGGGAAAAGAGTGACAAAATGGTTCAGGCGTTTGCCTGCCAATAACTAAACTCCAGGTTCCAGGATCTGCTCCCCATAGAGGCCTTGACTTTTCTCCTCAGTTTGATTGGAAAATCGAACTGAACGAGTCGGATCCATGTGCCTTCTGGCTGCACACGCTAAAGATCCCATGGCAGTTGAAAATCGTAAAGGGCAGGGCATTGCTCAGCTGCTTTGGTAAAAAACATTGGAGAGATAGGTTGATTTCCCAGGCCCCTCTCATTGAAGACCAATTAGCCTATTTACCTATCTGAAGTCTTACTTAAATATAAATATGAACTTGAAACAACAGAGAGGGGATGGTCACCACCCTCGTAGTGCTGGGCCTGGGAAATGCTGAGGTCTCTGCCGCCTCACTCCACTAAGAACTTAGGGTTATGACACTATCTAGGTGGGATATCAGGACCTGGCAAGCTCGTGGGTTTATATGCAGGCTTAAGGCTTGTGCCATGGTCATTCTGGATCTCAATCACGTTGCACCTGTGATGTTAGCGCATATGGAATTCATTCTGAGCATGTAGACATCATCTTGAGAAACTGAAACCGACTTGAAAATGAAATACTGTGCCAGTCTACCATTGCCCTCGTTTCACAGCATTGTGAGGTCTCAGTGAGTTGGACAAGTTCAAAATCTAGATTGTCTTCTCAGCAGTGGCAATTTTAAATAAGATTTTGTCATGCATACAGCCAACTTCAACTGCTGTTACAGAAACATTCAAGCCATTTAGATGAACCTCCTTCTATAACTAGGGTTAATGTGTCATGTGTGTCATTCACTATTAAAGATTGGAATGAACATAATCACGTTTGTAGTTTTGGTAATATCTTGACAAGATTAGCCAAAGCCAAAGTGTAGGTGACTTTGGTAAATTATAATCTCACAACTATGACATTGTCAGTATATATACATTTCTGGTCATGTATGTGGTCAAACCAGTAGTAGTAAGAAACTCTGGGGAGAGCCAGACAGCAGAAGGTCCTCAGAGGATGTATGCATGTACATAACACCTGCACAGTGTGCGCCAAACATTGTGCATACGTGTGTCAGACAAAAAATAAAATGCTGGAACAAAAACGATTTACCCCCCTCCCCAAAATGATTTAACTTCCAGTTGACGTTTGCCCTCTTCTCCTCTCCTCCCTCTCCCAGCACGTCATAATATGGTGACATTTTAGAGAACACAAACCAACAGTTTACACTGTACTCAACGGCATGTTATGACAGAAACTCTGATACAACAAAAACGGTGCTAGAATAAGCTATAAGAACAGTCAGTGTAAGCTTGCAAAGGGTCTGGTCGCCCATGGCATAAAGAAACACGTTTGTTGCGTCATTAACAGGTTCATGTTGCAAACAGGCAACAAACTGTAACGCAACGACAGAAATGACGAGTCATCCCCCACGGCGTGAAGCGAGTTCATATCCACTCAGCATGAAGCAAGGTGGTATCTCCGCGGCGTGATGCGAGGTGGTACGTTGTGTACCATACTTGTTAGAATCCCCTAAAGGGGCGGAGCTTAGCGCCTCAAGCTGCCTGGAGTGCAGTGGTCTTGTCTCACAATGAAACTAGAGAGTGCTAATTTTACGAGTATGTTGGAAGTCTTGACTGAACTTTTAGTCTATAAACCTTTAAGCTAGTTATGCCTGTCGTTGTTGCGCTTACATCAATCTTAATGTAGAAAAAGACACACCACAAACTTCTGAAATAACTGCTAGTTAAGGCGACCTCAAATGTATGTAATTAAACGTTCTCTTCCCATTGGTGATGGTGGTTCCTGTTAAAACTCTTTGGAGACGTAACAGCGGATATTCTGCTGCAGCTGGCCATACCATTAGAGAGTGCTAATTTTACGAGTATGTTGGAAGTCTTGACTGAACTTTTAGTCTATAAACAGCTGGCCAAACCATTAGAGACGTGATAGCGGATATTCCGCTGCGGTTTTTAAAAATAGATGGAAGCTGGTCGCTGGTCTAGGGGAACTAACTACACATATAGGAACACTCTTTGGTATCTTCTGAAGTGTTTGTTACTTCCCTTTCATCGATTTTATCCTGATTAGTTACAGTTTTTGCCTTTATCCAAACCAACCGGAGTGACCGTCCTTGCACCAAAATGGCGACATTTAGGCTTTCTTCTTCTTCTTCTTCTTCTTCAAAGTATCGTCATAATCATTTTGCTGCTTCACCTGTGTGAAAACAAAGCTGTGTTTGTTCTTTTATATCTTCTGGTCATACCAAGGACTTGTGATTACCTGGATTTCTGGATTACCTGGTCAAGAATGGGTGTTTTACTGACTTTATGTGTTGGATTATTGTCAATCAAAAACTTCTTTCCCAGAGCCAAAACCCTACCCCATTTCACCTTCTAGGAAGGTAAGTAGAATAGATGTATTGTCCTTGTATGTAGCTTCAGCTCAAAGAGCGTAAATTGAATTTTATTTTGATATAAAATATATTCTTGTGCTGTAAAAGCTGTATTTTTGAGAAGTTTTTGGAAAAAACCCAAAATCGTGCGTCTCCAAGGGTTGTGGCAGGTCCCGTTGATCGCGTCCACAGTAGTTGTGCAAGGCAACTATATTACGTCTTCAAAGACACAACATACGTGAGATTCATGTCATTTTATTTCCTTCCATTCACTGCAGGTGACAGCTGGCGTACCAGCGAAAGAGATTTTAATGACACCAGGTGATGAATTTCAGTGTCAGAATCTGAAGGTTGGCGAAATGTGTATATGTAATTCCGGTTCAGGTTCATTTTGCTTATAGCCCAGCTGACTGTTTGAGCCATATAAGGGCTAACACCACATTAAAAACAGCAACCTAATTCAAGTAAAAAGAAAACAAGAACCAGAAAAAAACACGAAAGAAAAATACGAACGCGTATTTCACACAACAAGACAAGACAAGCACAAATTTTTGGCCAACTGGCTTTTGTCAAGCGTAAGATTACAAAGAAACACCAGATATAAAAATTATGAGAAAAAGACTGAAACTTCCCTGCTGCTGGGTTCAATGTGAGAAAAGGAAAAAGACTGAAACTTCCTTGCTGCTGGGTCCAATGTGAGAAAAGGAATTCCTTTGGACACAGCAGCAGGGAAGTTTCGGACTTTTTCTCATAATTTTTGTATCTGGTGTTTGTTTATTTGTAATCTTACGCTTGACAAAGGCTATTCTGAAACTGGCTGTTGAAAATATCAATAGAGCAGGTACAGACTTCATCGATAAAGAAACACACACACGCGCGCGCGCGCGCACACACACACACACACACACACACACACACACACACACACACACACACACACATGCATGCATATGAATGCGCACACACACACACTCAACATTTAAATATACATACATACATACATACATACATACATGCATGCAATACATACATAAATACACACTACATACATATGTGTGTATTTGTATATAAATATATATATATATATATATATATATCATCTCTACATTGTATCATCTATTATGCATATACATATATACTTATATATGTATATATATATAAAATACTTGAGAAACGGAGAGACAGATAGAGCAAGTAGCATGGATACGAACTGATCCAAACAGATAAAGGAGACATACCCACCTTCTGTGGCTTGCATAGTCAATGCTGAATGATACTAACTGAAAAGACAGCCTACAGACTCGATCAATATAGAACCATACAATCAGGACATACAAATGTTAACACTCCCATATTACAATTCTACACACGGATATAGATCTCACATACAGTATGATACCAAATCTGAATGAGCCAGAGTACCTACATTTGTATCAATCCAATCCACTTTTCCCTTATTTTTGTGATGACAGCTAACTATCACTAATATCTACAACGTCTTTTACTACCACTACACCACTACACATGAAACAAGGCTTCAATCTACAGTCCTCTTACCTTCAGCAGTGTTTAACACACACACACACACAAACAGAGAGGCAATATGGTGGATCACTGGCTTCTCCACGCAACAAGTTTCATAGTTTGCTCAGAAAGACTGTAAAACAGTGTGTTTTTATAAATTCTTCTCGTATAACGCTATGCTCGGAAATTCGTTCAACTCACAAGGCTTAACACATTCGCAATGCTATGAATATATACAGTGGCATTGACATAATTATCTGGTAAGCAGTCACTTCCTGTTGACTCTAAAGTGATGACTAGACTGGGTTACGGGTGCGTAGAAGTGTGTGTGGTTCTTTTCTTAAGACAGGTTTGCTGCACTCATGCCTTTTTTTCACTTTATTGTTCACACCTTTATCAAAATATTCAAATATCAGCTTGAGAGTACGTGTATATACTATAGTATGTCTTTGTGGCAATATGTATGTGTGTTGTGTGTGTGTGTGTGTGTGTGTGTGTGTGTGTGTGTGTGTGTGTGTGCCTGTGTGTGTGCAGGCGTGCGCGCATGCGCGCGTGCATGTGTGTACGTGTGTGTGTTTTGATCACTAATGAGCATACACACCTATCTGTATATTTGGATTGTCACTTTTGATATCAATTTAAGTGTGTGATCCTACAAAAATGCTTAGTAATCTAACTGCCCAAGCAGAACAGATCAAGAGTGAATCAGGACAATGAAATGATTATAAAAAAAGTTTACTTTAAATAATAAACCTGATGAAAAACTTTTTGTACTGATGCAATTCAATCAATTTACAACAAACATCCGTAAAACTAGCTGCATAAGCTCGACGTGGCATGTAAAGAATGCTACAGACCAATCAAAAGCAACAAGAGAGACCACGTGACAAGCAGACGCTTTCGGGCAGTTGACAATATTCTAAACAAAAAAAATAAAAAATACTCAACAAAAGCGTGTTCAAGCGTAACACAAGTTTAATCAAATTATCAAACAATTCATAAAATCGTGTTTGTTAACGCATAAGTTTTTCAATTGGTCCTGATCAAGAGATTTTCTTTCGCTGATGAGTCACAACCATCTTGTTGCCTGTTGCCATCTTCCTGCTTTCCGACATGATCGCGAAAACAGTCCACTCCTTGCACACCCAATGAAACAGGCACGGATGAAAAATCGGTTCGTAATATTTTGCAAACTAATAAATGACTGTCCAATGCATACAATGTTTATGTTTAAAAACGCCTAGGTTGTATGGGAAGTATTTTCAAGACAAAACGTCGACCATCGGCTCTTAAGCTTTCGCTGCACAGTCAAAGATG
>JAPXFY010000026.1:26108854-26133854 GCA_030674185.1 Monoplex corrugatus
TGTACACGTATAACAATCAGGCAATTAAACTAGGCTAGGCTTACGTTTCTAAGGTACACTTAATAACGTGACCTCTAATATAGTCTCTAATCGAAAAAATGAACTGATTAGCCTACGTACGTCTTACTAGTCAACACGCAAAGTCAGAACAAAACTGAGGCAAATAAAATGTGATTTCTAAGAAAAATGTTGAGAGTTCCATGGACAGCAATGACAAAAACAAATGGGACAACCTTGAAGGAGGCAGACACAAGAAGATGATTAATAAAGAAGGTTGGAAAAAAGACAAGCAACAAATCATGAGGAAAGGGGAATTAGAACACCCGGTCACAATAGGAAAGCTGGAGGGAAAGATAACACCAGGTAGACTCAGGGAGAGAATATTGGGCGGACTTGCAGGGTGGCTGAAGCCAGAGAGGGTGGGAGATGTACTTGCAACAACAGGGGACAGATTCGTATGGAGGGCCATGATCGCCAACGCCATGTGGCAAGGCACTTGATGATCATAATGATGATGTCTCTTTAGTGTACAATAATTCAAAGAAAAAAGAAGGTGGGAGGTGAGGGATAAGCCTGTCCAACACTTTAAGTGACAGAGGGTGTAATAATAATAATAATAATTACAATATTTATATAGCGCAAAATCTTGATAAAATCAAATCTAAGCGCTGAAGCAGACACACACGCAGGCACGCACGCTCGCACACACACGCACGCACACATACAGACACACACACACACACACACACACACACCCACACACACGCATGGCTATAAATGGGGAGAAAGGATAAAAGCAATAAAAGCAAGAATAAAAGCAATGGAAAATTATAGAGAGCATAGCATACAATTATATATTATAACCATGTGATTCCCTCCGAGCGGAGACAGGCTGCAGAGGGGAGGGTTAAGTGAGGTTAGGATTTTATGCAGGAGAGAAAAGGTGAGTTTTGAGAGCGGACTTGAAGGAGACAAAAGTAGGTTGCTGACGGACTGAGAGAGGAAGTTTGTTCCAGGAGAGTGGACCAGAAACAGAGAAGGCTCGTGGACCATAGGTATTGAGCTTAGTGCGTGGAAAGCGAAGAGTCAGAGGATCAGAGGCAGAGCGGAGGGTACGTGAGGGAACATAGATCTCAAGTAGGCTTGACAGGTAATCGGGGGCTGCGTTATTGAGGCTTTTGTAGCACATGGTGTCTAGTTTGTACTGTATGCGCTTTGATACAGGGAGCCAGTGAAGTTGTGCCAGGAGAGGAGATATGTGGTCAGCTTTTTTCTTTTTGAGTACAAGGCGTGCAGCATTGTTTTGAATGCGCTGTAGGATGTGAATGGTGGAGGCAGGAAGACCAGACAGGAGTGAATTGCAATAGTCAATGCGAGACATTATGAAGGAGAGAACGAGTTTTGCAGTTGTTTCGACAGAGAGATACTTCCTGATCAGTTTTATACGATGGAGATGATAGTAGCAGGATCTGGCAGTTTGAGAAACAAAGTTGTTCATGGAGAGGGTAGAGTCAATGCAGACACCAAGGTTTTTAGCTGAATCAGAAATTGGGACTGATGTGTTACATAATGGGAGAGAAAGAGGAGGCAGCTGAGAAAGTTTCTGACGGGTGCCAATGAGGATAGCTTCTGTTTTGTCGTCATTAAGCTGAAGTCTATTGTGTGTCATCCAGTTCTTAATGTCCGAGTAACACTCAGTGGTGCGAGTCAACAGGCGCTGTATATTATCAGGTGAGTCACTGTCTTGAAGTTGGGTGTCATCAGCATAGAAGTGGTGTTTTATAGAATGGGAGTTGGTGGGAGTTGGGTGTGTGAGGTGGTAGAGCCCTCTATACTCCATGGTCAGCTTTTTTAAGCTGGTTCCCCTCCATTCCCTCCCTGTTTACCTTCCACAACGGATCAGGGCAGTCTGGTGTCCAAGCTCTGGTTGGACAGGGATTTTTCCTCATCCTCCTCTAGACCTTGTGTTCGTGGCAGCAAGGGACAGATACATTTTGGAGGGCCATGTTTGCCATAGCCATGCGGCTGCGCATTTTATGATGATGATAACTAGCATTTGAAAAGTGATTTTAGGTTGTGGATGATAATAATTTTTAAAAATTCTAGCATGCAAACTACTCAAAACAAATATGTATAAGCTATACTTTTCTTAAAGAAAATAAGATTCTACACTACTATAACAATTTCACATAAATTCAATCATTTTGCTGGCAGTATATGATGAAAACAAAACAAAAAAACATTCCCTTCTTCCTCCTCCAGTGAATCATTGCAAATATTTTCGTCACAGATAACATTGGTCTTCCTAGACCAACAATACGTAAAACTTTGTCAACGTCAGCTGTCACTAAATCGCAAAAGTCTTTGGCTACACGCTTTCTTTTGATCCCGCTCGGGCCGGGCTGTTGCTGATCGTGATCGTCTGCCATTTTGACTTCGGTTCGTCACAGGCATATCACGCTGAAGGAGGTTACATGTCAAAAGGTCATGAACTGAAAAACAGACACGTCAAGCTGTCTGACTGGTGTGTTTTGGGATTCCCTGACCTATGCTTGGAGTTAGGAAAATTCCTATTGACGCGAACGGGAATTTCCGTCTTACGGCATTTTTCTGTGCCTCTGAGCAAGGGGGAAACTTCCGTAATGGGCCACTCAAGAGGTTAATGTAGCAGAGCTCAGTGTGAAAAATCCCTTAAAAAAACCAATACAGCAGCAAATGCATGTACAAGACAGAATTAGGAAGAAAATGTTAAAAAAGTACATGAAAAATAGAAAATATGGAAGAAACTGCTTTACTAAAATCGTACGTGTAAACTGGTACACATGTCCAAGTGAGAATTTGGAAGAAAATGTTAAGAAAGTACGTGTAAACTGGCACACATGTCCAAGTGAGAATTTGGAATAAAATGTTAAGAAAGTACGTGTAAACTGGCACACATGTCCAAGTGAGAATTTGGAATAAAATGTTAAGAAAGTACGTGTAAACTGGTACACATGTTCAAGTGAGAATTTGGAATAAAATGTTAAGAAAGTACGTGTAAACTGGTACACATGTCCAAGTGAGAATTTGGAATAAAATGTTAAGAAAGTACGTGTAAACTGGCACACATGTCCAAGTGAGAATTTGGAATAAAATGTTAAGAAAGTACGTGTAAACTGGTACACATGTTCAAGTGAGAATTTGGAATAAAATGTTAAGAAAGTACGTGTAAACTGGTACACATGTTCAAGTGAGAATTTGGAATAAAATGTTAAGAAAGTACGTGTAAACTGGTACACATGTCCAAGTGAGAATTTGGAATAAAATGTTAAGAAAGTACGTGTAAACTAACATACATGAAAAAGAGAGAATTTGAAAGAAAAATGTTGAAAACCAACGTGTAAACTGGTATATATGTACAAGTGAGAATTTGGAAGAAAATGTAAGAAAGTAAGTGTAAACTGATATAAACGTACAGGAGAGAATTTGGAAGAAAAGGTAAGAACGTAGTGTAAATTATATACATGTAAAACATATAAACAGATTTGTAAAATGATTACGACTGAATCACGGCAATTGTGTTAACGTAATTGATCCTAGAGTAAGACAAGCAATAGTCAGACATGACACAGGAATTGAACATGACAGATGCGTGGAGAGAAAATAATCCATGAGTCAGACGTTTTACTTAGCACAATACTTCACTCATAAAGCAAAGTAAGATTTTTCCTGTCTGTCCAAAAACCTCATGTTAAATTTTGAAGAGATACATATATTATGCCTACATATACAACTGATTAGCGTGCAGATATTCTAAAATTAAAATTAGGGGGAAGGACACCTAATACAGTACATTTTGGAAATGAATTTGTTCGTTACTGAAAGAAAAACAGCATAATGAAAAACTGAATAAACTAACAAATAACGCTATATCAGAATAGTCTACTGTACATCACGACAGAGCTATGCTTGCAAATGTGTCTTTGGTGGAAGGAAGGAAGGAATCTTTTATTTAATGTCTGTTCACAACAGTGATTTTAGACACACACACACACACACACGCACTCGCACACATACACACACACAAATAAATTCAAAGATTAGAAAAAGAAAATGGGGGAGGGGTAGTGGTGGTTTGAATGCAAGAAGGGGAACAATTACAATTAAGAATTTAAAACAATGAATTATAAGTGTCGAATAACAACAAACAACAATTAATGAACTTATAACAATCTGCCAACAGGGTATCTGAAAATCAGCCGAACTACCGAAAGAGTATCATTATTTTTGTTGTAAAGGATATCTCTAGTGTCAGTATATGAAAAATCGAGATTATTTCTGTATGTCGCAAATAAGATAGGACATTGAAAGAGCTGATGATGGACTGATAATGCTTTTCAACAAACACAAGGTCATACATTTTGTGTACATTTTGGTAGAAATAGTCCCCAATGTTCCAGATACACTTTTTCATACACTTCTTTGCTCATAAAAATAAAATTTCAGTTTCAGTTTCTCAAAATGGCGTCTATATGCTGAGAAAAAAGTCCATATGCACTGATGCCACAGATGTCATGTGATGGATACGATCCAAAATGATCACGGCACGTGACAAGTTCTACACATGCAATAAGCCCCACATCTTGACAAGTCTTGAGTAAGGGAAAATACTGAAATTGATGATGACAGAAAAAAAACAATAAGACGGAAAACATGTTAAACTGCTAAAAAAAATATCAAAACTGGTCCTATATCAAAAAATTAATTTAATAAACAGTTATATTAAAGTTAAGAACCAAAAAAAGTGGCAAAACAGTGTAAGACAAAAAACTATGGTTGTAACTTTGTAACTTAGAATACAACACTATGTGAATGAAAGCATGAGTAAACTGGCTGTTCAAATTGAACAACTAAAACATGAACCACAAAAAATAAATAAGGAAGGAAATATATTCTGCAAAAATATACAGTACAAAGAAAACATCACAACCATACCAAATAGAATTTTAATAACAATTTGTTCAAAGTTATCAAATGAAGAAACTACTAAAAAGTAAAATCAGAATCGGAAGAAACAGGATTTATTTAAAAATACATGAAAAATGGAAACAATCATTGAACAGATAGATTGGGGGCAGAATTTTACAGTAGGTTTGGAAAAATCTTGTCCTTTTGCTAAGTGATCCTTAAATCAATCGTTTAGAGATTGCTAACTCTCAGGAACTCAACAAGACAGACATATAACCTTCGTCCCGAAAACTGAAGAACCAAGGCAGTATATGAAAAATTGGTAACCTGTCTCGCTACTTGACATATTGCATAAGATTGACACTGCATGTATTGCAAATAGAACAAGGTCATCACTTCGAAATCTGATTCATGACGATCAGATCGGATTTGTTACAAGCAGGTATTACACAGGCACCAAAACCATCCATAACAGGATAATCAACAGCACCTCTGCATCATACACACCAAAAATTCTTCAACGTCTTGTTTCAGTTATCTCAAATCTTTTCTAGTCAAATTTTCAATAGCCTAAATGTTTCAACCTTTATATCCGTTTAACACAACTCTCTGCCAGTCAATATCTTCTTCCTCATAGACAGCGTATTATGGACTATGTAGTTTCAGCTGAAACGCTTAACACTTTAAACCAATAACAATCAACTACTTCCATAACTATCAAATGCATCCAGAGTCCATCAGCAGAACAGTGCTCAACAACATCACTCAAAACAGACAAACCAGTAACACATACTGCTTTCTCAAAACCACTTAGCTCTCTGGCTTTCAAATAGCAAAATCATGGTTCACAAACACTTTTGAGACACAGCTCACTTTTCACAAGAAAGATAATTCCACATGACACAAAGTGATTGATCTCCCTTTACATTATTGTTCTACACCATATTTTTCAAATGTTCAGAATTATCACATATAAAACATAGGGGGAAAATAAGAACAATTTCTTTTTCTTGACAGTGCAAGCGCCCATGTTCCACACTGAAATCATAAGCTGTGTTTTGAAAACAAAGATAGGCAAGCCATACATTCAAGTAATACTGTTCCATATTAAACTCATGAACATTGTATAAGAATAGAATGAAAAGCATGTTTTTCATGCTTGCGCTTATGGTCCATATCAAAATGATTAGTTTTATGATAAATAGAAAATATAGAGAATACAATACATATATATGTATAATAATAAAATATATATATATATCTCTCTAAAAATATACCTTATATACTGATTATAAGCGTCCATGTTCCACTACAAAACATCAGCTTGTTTCATATGTATGTATGTATGTATGTATTATGTATGTATGTATGTATGTATGTATGTATGTATGTATGTATGTATGTATATATCTATTATGTATGTATTATGTATGTATGATGTATATAATTATGTATGTATGTATGTATGTATGTATGTATGTACATATATATATATGTATGTATGTATGTATGTATGTATGTATGTAATATGTATGTATGTATTATAATATGTATGTATGTATATAAAAACTTATGCATATACACATACACACATCATATATACAGATATGTATACACAACATATATATATATATATATATATATATATAGAGAGAGAGAGAGAGAGAGAGAGAGAGAGAGAGGAGAGATGTATACATATATATATATATACAGATATGAGATGTGTGTGTATGTATATAATTCTTATATTCGTGATTATGAGCGTCCATGTTCCACAACAAAACAATAAGCTTTGCTTCAAAACACAAAAATAGGCATGTCATACATACAAGCAATAATATTCTATTGGCAGAATAGGTAACTTTGTCTTAAAACACAACAATAAGTAAAAGCAGGGGTTGAATAGATAATCAAGTCATACTGATCATGTTCCTTTCTTTGCATCATTAGTTCTTCACGTACATGTACAACACACAAAAAGCAAAAGTGAGGGATGGTAGTCCAATGGACAGTGTCCGTTTCATACTTGAAATGTTCAGGGTTTTAATTACAGATCATATGGAGTTCCTTTTATTTATTGCTCCCTCTCCTTTTTCGCTCCTTAATCAACCCCCACAGAAGGATAATGATTAAGTCTGACACCTGAATCCAGTTATTAATTGTGAGGATGTTGAACAGACAGATAGACAAATATCACGGTGATTCTCTACAACAATCTATCTTGGACTGAACATTTAAATGTACTTGATGACAAAATATAAACAAGCGTATGTATCGCCTCAAAAAATTGAAATCTTTTAAGTACAAGCATGTTGTAGCACTATATTGGTCTGTTGTATACAGATGAAATACAAATATGTTGTAACATTAGGTTCATTATTTTTTGTCATAATGTTAAAGAGAAACAAACCGATATGTTATAACATTACGTCTGTTATTTTGTCATATACTGTTGAAAACAACTACGTGTAACTGTATCTATAACTTTGTCGTACACAGATGAAAGTACACATGTATGGTAATATTACAAATACTTCTGTGCTATGTACTGGTGAAAACACAAATATATTGGAACATTACCTACATAACCTCGTCACAAACAGAAGAAAGCATAAATAGATTATAACATTACAAATATAACTTTGTCATATGCAGATGAAAATATGAACAAATTGCAACATTACCTCATCATTTTGTCATGACTACAGATATTGACATATTGATATGTAATAAACATTACCTCTATTAATTTGTTATATGCAAATGGACGCACGAATGTGTAACATTACCTATATCATTTTTCCTTAACGGTAGAAATTAATGTAATATGTTGTAACATTATTTCTATATATTTTGTAATATACAGATGAAAGTACAAATATGTAACAATGTCTATATTATTTTGCCATATACAGATGAGAGCGCACACAGATGCTGATAGTACCTACATTACTTTGCCATATACAAATGAAAGTACAAACATGTAATGTGACCTATATTAGATCAACATACACTGTTGAAAATACGAATTGTAATGTGACCTATATTATTTTGTCATGTACAGAAGAAAGCACATGCTACAACATTGCAAATATTATTTTGTTATATATAGAGGAAAATAAAAAAAACCCTGTAACATTACATTTACCACTTTGTTATGAATATTGAGATTAACATACAGATATATTGTAACATTACCTCTTTTAAGTTGTAACATTCAGATGAAAGCACAAACATGTCACATGACCTTATTAGTTTGCCATATATAGATGAAAGTGCTCACACACTGTAACATTAGAAATATTTCTTTGTCATATACCATTGAAAATACAAATAAGTTGGAATATTATCTACATTACTTTGTTACGTTCAGGACAAAGCGCAAACAAACTGTAACATTACAAATATTACTTTGTCGCACTCAGTGAAAATACGAACAAAGTGCATCATCGCCTGCACTATTTTGTCACAATTGTAGAAATTAACGTTTCAATATGTTATAACATTACCTCTATTAATTTGTTATATACAGTTGACAGTACAAACATGCAACATTACCTATATTACTTTGTCATATTCAGATGAAAATACGCACATGTTCTACCATTACCTACATTGCTTTGCCGTATAGAGATGAAAGTTCAGACGTGTTGTAACATCACCTATACGATTTTGTCATTACGCAAGTGAGAATACAAAGACGTTGTCACATTACCTGTATTTCTTTTCCATATAGAAATTAACTTCTTCATGTGTCCTAACATTACTTATATTACTCTATCACATCCAGGAGAAAGTACAAGCATGTTGTAACATTACCTACGCGGTTGTATAATACTTGGCAATACACAGATGAAAATATGAACATACAATAATATTACCTCTATTACTTTGTCATTTACAATTGAAATTACACATGTATTACAATATTACCTACATCACTCTCTAAAGCACAACAGAAAGCAAAAACAAACTGTAGCATTACAAACAATACTATGTCATATGCGTATCAAAATACTAACATGCTGTAACATTGCCAATAGTACATTGTCATATACAAAAGAAAGTACATGTTGCAATGTTGCCTAGGCATTCGTATATCACTTTATGATATGATAAACAAATGAAAATGCGAAAAGGTAATAATACTACTCTGGCATATACTGACGAAAAAGCACACCGGTTGTAACATTACCAATATCGTTTTGTCACATACTGATAAAAAATTTATTGTAACATTTTCAATATTTTTTTTATAATATACTGATAAAAAAAAACAACATTTTGTAACATTAAAAGTATTACTATATCATACACAGACGAAAATACAGACATGTAACATTATCTAAAGCGCGTCATATTCATACGAATAAAAAAAAAAAGTAAAATCACCTACATGAATTTGTCATTTCCACATGCAAATCAAAAGAAGTTGTAATATTACCTATGTAATTTTGCATATACTGATGAAAGCACAAACAATTTTCAACATTTTCTGTATTATTACTATCCACCTTGGTGACAGAACAACACGTAATATCACATAAAAACTTGAAAATCATTTTTTGAAGCCTTTACTAATATCATAAATCAATTGATAAAAGGACCTTACCGTGCCACACAGAAATGCAAAATATAGTTCAAGACATTGCTGACAACCTTGATTAAAGAGACATACATTACACAACACACAGATACACAATAGTCACTGTTACTACAAATACTGCTAATAGTCTGATAAAAGAAGCTAACACAAACGTACACGCTAATGATCAATATGCTTTGTTATTACTAACACTAATGATGAAAAGAACTATGACACCACTTGTATTACTAAAACCACCAACACAGACCAATAGACACAACTATGGTATGGCATTACTACTGTCGCTCTGCTGAAAGTGACAGACAAAATAGATGCAGGAAAAAAAATTATAACGTTATTAATCGCCTTGTCAAAGAGGCCTGCATAACAACACACACAGAAACACTACACACAGAAACGCTACACACAGAAACACTACACACAGAAACACTACACACAGAAACGCCACACACAGAAACACAACACACAGAAACACTACACACAGAAACGCTACACACAGAAACACTACACACAAAAACAACACACAGAAACACTACACACAGAAACACTACTCAGAAACGCTACACACAGAAACACTACACACAGAAACAGCACACACACAGAAACGCTACACACAGAAACACAACACACAGAAACACCACACACAGAAACACTACACACAAAAACAACACACAGAGAAACGCCACACACAGAACACTACACACAGAAACGCTACACACAGAAACGCTATACACAGAAACACTACACACAGAAACACTACACACACAAACACTACACACACAACACACACACACAAACACTACACACACAGAAACGCTACACACAGAAACGCTACACACAGAAACACCACACACAGAAACACTACACACAAACAACACACAGAGAAACGCTACACACAGAAACACCACACACAGAAATACTACACACAGAAACGCTACACACAGAAACACCACACACAAAAACTCTACACACACAAACACTACACACACAAACACTACACACAAATATTACTAACACAGACACTACACACACAAAAACTACACACAAGTGAAAGCAATATGACAATATCAGTACCACTTATACTAGTTATAGCCCAAATAAAACAAGAAAACACAAACGTACTTACAAATACTAATGCTCATATAGTACGTTATGACATTACTAACATTATTAATCGCCTTGGTGAAAGAGGACATTACCTGTATTATTGGCTGTCTTAACATAAAAGTTATAATGAAAACATAACATTAGAGACAACTGTAAGTGAAAATGCCATGAGTAACATTACTAGCAATTTTAGGGAAACTATATACAAGAACCATGTAACAATGTTACCTTGATGAACGAAACATACTCATAAGATAGAGATTTTCTGAAATATGAAGTCACTTTCATCACTAATGAACTTGTAATAATACACATACACAACCATAAGCACAAATACATTTTGATTAAAGCTCAGCTGACTGTGTAGAGCCATACCAGGGCTATATGAATCCACTGACATTTCTATCTCCTTAATGAATGATATATAGCAATGTACATAAATGCAAAGAAATATTACATTACCATGCTCAATTAAAAGTAGAAAAAGTAGAAAACAACAAACCAATATAGATGAGTGCAAAGAGATGCATAATGATGTTAAAATGCTCTTATTCCTCTTGATGAAAAAGGCATGCACAACAATATAATCATATGCAGAGAAAAAATTATGTCTTGACATTGTAAATTTCAGGACCTAAATAAACGAAACATACATGAAGCTGCTGTTCTTCTCTTCCATTCTGGAATTCCTTCAAGAGGGATATATTGCAGTCTTGCAAGTCAGCTCGTTTATCTGACAGAACCGTGACTCGACATATGTCTTCACTTGACAGTCAACCCGTAACTGGGATTGCCTCGTACACTGCCTGCTTCAAAGTTATTAAACATAATTCTGCTGGATTCAGTACTTCATAGATCCCACATTCTTTCTACCTCTCCTGATTTCAGAACCTGATAGGAATCTACACAGGCTTTAAAGATTCTGCCAGATAAGTTCTGGTAGGTTTGGGTGGAAGGTATACAGGGGATTGTCCAAGTGTGATGAATTTCTCTCGAACAAACTCTGAAAAGTACCCCGGTTCCATATTATGCTCTCCATCCAAACCAGTCTCCAATAGTCTAATTAATGACTTCACCCAGCGCAAGTGCTTATATACATGGACAAGGTTTTTACGTGAATGGAGATGACATTTTTCCCTTTCTTTATCTTAAGCGGTGCCTCAGTGACATTGTTCCACCCTGCTTCTTTCAGTTCTGTAACACACAACCAGATACATGTTCTTTCAGTCAAAGTCCCTGTACCAGTAAATCCATGGAGACAGCAGTTTCAAGCTGCGATTCAGCCATCCAGCAGTGGGCCATACAGTGTACAAATGTGACGGGAACATTACCAAGAACAACCAAGTTGGTTCTGATAATTACCCTATGTTTGACAAGCATGCTAGTTGTTATCCTTGCTATTGGTTTTCTCTTTTGCTACTGATTACTCCGTGGATCTTTGTTAAGCAGAATCATCACCATCAGAAGTTAAATCATATAATACCAAAGGATATTGTCATTTCAATATACTGTATTTTTTTACAGTGTGAATTTGTTTTCTCAAAAGAAATACGGCCGGACTTCATTGCGTCAGTGTATTCCTAATCGTCAATGTCAAATGCCCACCTTTCACTGCTTTCATCAGTGTCCACATACATGTTTTCATCAGAACTACCCATGTAGTCATACACATCCTCATCATAATAACTATAGTCATCTTTTTCACTGTCCTCGCCATCAGCTCGAGAATCGTCATGTCTACCACAGGAACTGTGATCATCATCTATGGCTAAAAGATCATGAAATGAGAGATAGTCTTTCAGGGGATTATAGATGGGCAGCTGTGAAATGTCACTGTCACGTGAACCACAGACAGGGAGGCAGTGAGAAATCACCAGACGGCACATGGATTTGAGACTGCGAGGTGTGCTACGTACTTCCATCAAGTATAGAGCAGACTTCCTGACCAGACTAGTTCGGGGTCGTTTAAAGGACAACGAGTATCAAACAGCCAGCGGTAAGGCGCTTCTACGTCATTCTCATTCTCTTCTCTAGAGTAGACCCTGACAATTTCCTCCTTAAAATGCTTCAACAAGGAGCAGTCTGTGCCTTGTGTGCTGGGGTCAGCAAGGCGAACAAGTTCTGGCAGGACTTGAAACAGTTCTTTGTGGGAACAGGACCCCGACTCATACAGCATCTGTGTCACCCCATGCAGGCCAAGCATCACAGCAAGCAGCACTGGTGACAGGAAGGGACTGGTGCGTTGAGAAGTGATGCTTTCCGTGATGTCCGGCTGGTGTGTGGTGAATCCATTTGAGACACATTCGGTCACCATCTTCCATGGGTGCTGGGAAAGCACTGCGTATGACAATGCTGAATGGCCCCTGTGTGTCACTGATAAGGGGTCAACTCCTCGATTTAACAGCGAGCATAGGATATTAGGAATGCCAAAGAGACATATTGTATGGAGACTTGTTTCTCCTCTGTAATTCACTCCATTCCACTGGGCAGCATGATGGAGAATTGCATATTCAATTATTGGCTGTTGATTTGCTTTGATTAACATTTCAAGTAGAGTATCCCGTTCCTCCATGTCTGCAGCCTCTTGCTGCATTTGACAGGGATAGGTTATAAGCAGTTTCACACACTCCCATTCCTTGGCTGCAATAGCCATGTGAAGCATTGATTTTGTACCACTGTCCACTACTGTTGGATCACCTCCTCTCTTAATCAGGGCCATAACTGATTCCCAATTACCCTCCTTTGCTTCGATGAGTGCTGGTGTGTTTCCATTCTCATCTATCATATCGATGTTGGTGTTGTGATGTTGACAGAGGTCCACAATGTCCCACTGCTGTTGGCGAATGGCATGAAGCAAGGCAGCATCACGATGCCTAGCACCTGTGTCGTCCTTCACTCCCACCAGAGGTGTCATTGCCTGTGGGACATCGTAGACGATTGCCTTGTGGAACAGGTCCTCCCTTTCTTGCAGAGTCAGGCCTTGTTTCATGCCATTGACGCTCTGGCTGACCACCGTACCTTGTTTCTTCTCCAAAGCACATTGCATGACTCGTCGTCTGACAGCATCCTCCACATCATGTTCCATCATCTTGGCCACCAGATTCCACTGGTTCAGCTCCATCAGCTTGGGAATAGCGTCCATGTACAAATCAACGTTCAAGCCTTGTTCTATCATCACCGCACAAACTCTCCATTGTTCTGTTTCTATCATCTGGTGAAAGAAGGAAGGTTCGTCAAACGCGTGCATTCCCAGTCTGAACAGTTGGATCACCGTATGCCACGCTTTCCTGGACACTGCCGCTTTTAGAGCCAGACACATGCTATCTGCTTCAAGTCTTTGGCGAATGGTGAACAGAACCAACTGCCACTCACCTTGTTCCACAGCTGACTCCAAGGTCTTTAAAGACTCCATTCTGCACTTCAGATCGGCTTCCACGTCAGCAAGTTGACGTACTCTTTGCACGAGTTCTTGCCTTTCGTCCACTTTAACCGTTATCCCACGTGTTGCAGTGGTCAGGAGTTCTTTGACTTCACTCACGTCAGTTTCCTGCTTGTACATGTCGAGGACAACATCCCAGTCAGCATAGCGGGCAACAAGGTAGTGCGCACGAATCACCTCCTCGTCTGTCAAGCCATCGCCAGCTAGGTCCAAAACGACTTTCCACTGCTTCTCATCACACGCCTTCTTCAGTGCCCAGGTTCGTTGGTCATCATAAAGTGTATGGTCTGCCCACTGCCTGACCACATCCCACTTTTTCTGTTTCACAGCTGACTGGAACAGCTGTCTTCGTACAACCTCAGACACCTGTGACAGGTCCGCCTGATGGATGATACTCCATTTCTTTTCCAGTAACATCGCTTTGAGTGCTTTGCACTGCACGTCTGGCACAACAGGAACAGTTGTCAGAATGTTCACGATATCGTCTCTTTGTGAACATGTTCCACTGAAGCAAGGGTTCATTATCGCATGAATAGATGTCAGTGCAAACAAAGGGCTTCTCACACTTTCAGTCCTTTTTGCAGGATCCAATTTAATGCACAGGCGCTGAATTGTTTGTTGCAGATCATGTGGGCTGTTCCTAAGTCTGATGTCGTTCAGAATGTTATCGATCATCCAAATTTCTTCATGACTGAGAGATTGAGATGTGGCTGATCTCTGTCGCTGGATACACAATGACACAAACACAATGTCTAACACTGACTCAAAGACTATTTGGCACAACATTTGTTTTGATGAAACTAAAATCAAATCACCAACACTATGCCAAGCAAGGTTGTTGATAAGTTTTAAGTAATACATATGTTTTTCTTTGTGTGCTTCTATGCACAGCTCAGAGACAACTTTCACGTCAAATGACATATTCGTGACCATGCTCCAAAGTTCTGATTCACTGTTACTCATTAAACTGCTTCCGGCAGAAGCCCAACCCTCCACTGTCTCTCCCACGAAGCGACACAAAAGTTTCGCTGCAGAGTCCATGAATCCTCGTTTGATGACACTCTCCAACACAAACGGTATTTGATTGCTTGGACACATGTGCACAACAAATGTCCCGATTACATTTCGACTTGCTCTCTTGATAATTTCCTGCATGACCCACGCCAGCAGTGACTGATTGGAACGTTCATGTGCCTGATAGGCAAGGTCAGCCCAGCGTCCCTCAGCAGCAAACTGAATCCATTGACGAGGGATGAACACATCTCCAATTCTCCAATTAACTTTTCTAGTCTGAAGAAGCAATTTCTGGACACTGTTCCATTGACCTTCTGATACCAGGTGACTCATAAAAAGATCCATATCCGTGTTTCCGCAGACTTGCAATATACACTCTAAAAACGTGCGAGGATCTTTGTTCAGCTCAGCGTGGACAGCCCACCACAGCCGTCGTGTCAAGAGATGTACCGACACATCCTTCAGCTGCTTCTTCGTGCAGAGAGGCAGTATGTAGTCTGACAGTTCCCACGTTGTTGCCTCTTTTGCGGCTTTGGTCATGGCCCATGTCCGTTGTGTGTCACTGATCGCACGCCGTTGTTTTATCAGTGTTCCCACTGCCCACCAGAAACGACGAGAAACCAGTTCTTTTAGCATGGAATGCAGGTCTTTGTCAGTGCAGTGTGGAATGACCATTTCCTGGACATCTCGCTGCGTGGCACGCCCACACACTTGCAACAACGCCCATCTTTTCTGAGGAGCTGTGAGATGGACACGTCGATGTAAATCTGCGTTAAGTTCTTTCCATCTTCGTCCAGCAACAAGACACAGAGTTTATTGTCCACAGTGTGGTCTCCAACGTTCCACTCTCGATTTTCTCCTCCTACAATTATCGACAGATTGAGAACGTCTTTCCACAGACCTTCAGAGATGAGCTGTGTCATAGCGGAATCTATCTGTGTGCTACTACAAACAGAGAGAACGTGTTGCGAGAACTGCTGAGAGTTGGTGGATCGACTGATCTCCACAAGGACCCCAATTTTCTGCTGCTCACTCAGTTGACCCGAGTCCACCCACTGCTTTATGAGTGTCCAGTCTTCTTCTTCCACAGCCCGATTTATTCTATTGCTGAAGCTTTGTGATGGTGTCTGTATGGACGCCATGGTGAAGGACCTTCTGCAGAATGCTCACAATTGAATGGTAGCAACAGTCCTGTGGGGGGGGGGGGGGGGGGGGGGGGGGGGGGGGGGGAGAAAACACATTTTAATGTGAAAAACAAAGACTCATTGCAAGTTGCTTGAGCTAACAGAGAGAGCAAGAGAGAGAAAGCAAGAGAGAGAGAGAGAGAGAGACAGAGACAGAGACAGAGAGAGGAAGAGAGAGGGAGAGAGAGAGAAACAAACATACAGGGTGAGAGAGAGAGACAGAGAGAGACAGAGAGAGAGACAGAGAGAGAGACAGAGAGAATCAAACAGACAGACAGAGACAGACAAAGACAGACAGACATACAGAGAGAGTGATGGAGGGGGGAGGAGAGTGAAGGACTTACTGCGTAAATCTAGACACCCTCACTCTCTCAAACCTCACACCCCCCTCGCCCTACAACACTTGGTACCTTTTTTCTTTGTAACTTACTTTTCTATTCCGCTTTTTACTGGGTGTGGCTGGGATGTGACGGCTTTCAATGCTTGTACACGGCTGCTTAGTTTCGGTGAAAGCTTTGGTTGCAAAGGCTCTCGATATGTCATCCTGGCCAAAGCTGCGTCCAGTCCTATCTTTCACGCATCAGTTTGAATTGTTGCTGGTTTCCTGACATCAGAGTAGCTGACAGATGTGTCTTTGTATATCAAGTTCTTCCCTCTCTCAAACGCTCGCTGATATGAAAGGTTCCCACTGCCACTGAAATATTTCTTCGTCATGTTCCTAAGCTGTGTTGTCTGGTCTGTCAGTTTGGGGATAAAGAGTGCCACGTACTGGACAGTTCTGAGGAACTTTTGCAGCCCTGTAAGATTTTTTTCCCATAAGATTTTCTACGCCACCTGAATGGCCACAGAAGCTGGAACAGTTTTTTTACAATGCGATGATGATGATGTTGATGAGGATGATAATCGTGATGGCATGGAGTTCAATCTAGGATTGAGACTGCGTGACAGGGCTGTACTCAACGCTTACTATCATAACATATCCTGGCGTCAACCAGGCCCGAGAGATACAGACATCTGTGGTGCTGGTCAGAGGATTTGAACAGCATCCTCAATGACGCATCTGTGAAGTGGATGAGACTCGATTGTATGGTCCCAAGTCTTCCCACTGAGCCTATAGCACGCCCAACTCTAGGTAGGAGCCGGTTAGAGAAGAAAAATCCCACAATGATTTTTAAAAGGACTGATGGGGATTCGAACCCACAACCTTCCAATCAGTAGTCCACTACACCACAGCGACTGACTGTGAGATTCTTTGGTGATGGTTTACACTTCTACACATATTTCTGGACCTGGGTGAGCATCCTCGATTCAGAGAAGAATTGAACCGCTATGGGCTTTGATATAACACTTGTCAGTGCTGAACACCAGTCCATTCCTTTAGGAAACTTGCAATAATGTTCGTCATCATTTCTTTTTTGTTTGGTTAAAGTGCTGGGTAATTTATGCCCGTTTTATATATTTATATACATATACAAACATAATTATACATGTATATATACATATGTTTTGATGTCCTTATGTTTAAAGTTGTATTCAGGTGTGTTTTCTAAATCCCCTGTACGATAACTTGCACAGGGATGTTCAACACCATGGGTATCCCCTTAGATTATCTGCGCCCATGCAGTGATATGTGCACTTAAATTTCTTTTCTTTTTTTCCGCTGATGACGTTTTGTGTGTTTTGAAATGGTTATTGCCCTGATATGGCTCTATGCAGTCGGCTGGGCTTTAAACAACAATAATAATAAAAGCACCGAATCCAAAATGCTGAGTTCAAAACCTGGACTCGTATCTCTCAATCAGTCAACCCCACCCCCACCGCACCAACCCTGGCCCCTGTCCTCCTCATGAAGTAAAGTGACTGTAAATATTATAATTTTTTAGTAAATATCACACAACTTTTTATGGTAAGATGAAAATCTGTCCCTATTTCTATAAATAACCTTTTACACACACACACCCCCACACACAGACACACACACACAAACACGCGCGCGCGTGCGCATACTAACGTATGTACACATTTAAGCTCAATCATATATGTGATTTCCCTCCGTCCCCCAACTCACACAAATCTCTTAGAGTTCACCAGATGCTGGAAGAATTTCTGCGAAGCGAATATGGAAGTATCTGTGTGCGTGAAAATCATTTCTTCTTAAACTTGCTTCCTGCTTGTGTACTTGTTTGTCAGTCAATGTTCTGCTAAATTCCTGGAACTAACATCCTACTTTTGGTTTCTCTTTGACCAGTCTCAACCCGTCTTTTTGTTCTTACAGATGAGTTTCAAACAATATTAACTACACGAGAGATTGTCTGGTTTAGGAAACATTCAGATATGCAGTCATGACTATGTGTGCATGTACGCATGCATGCATTCGTGCATGCGATTTTGTGTGTGTGTGTGTGTGTGTGTGTGTGTGTGTGTGCATGCATATGTGGGTGATAACAGATAAAGCAGACATACCCACCTTCTGTGGCTTGCATAGTCAATGCTGAATGATACTAACTGCAAAGACAGCCTACAGACTCGATCAATATAGAACCATACAA
Source organism: Monoplex corrugatus (assembly GCA_030674185.1). Lineage (NCBI taxonomy): Eukaryota > Metazoa > Mollusca > Gastropoda > Littorinimorpha > Ranellidae > Monoplex > Monoplex corrugatus. The sequence goes on from JAPXFY010000026.1 coordinate 26,127,701, forward strand.
TCAGGACATACAAAAATGTTAACACTCCCATATTACAATTCTACACATGGATATATACTATTTATATAGTATGATACCAAATCTGAATGAGCCAGAGTACCTACATTTGTATCAATCCAATCCACTTTTCCCTTATTTTTGATGACAGCTAACTATCACTAATATCTACAACGTCTTTTACTACCACTAACAACATGAAACAAGGCTTGAATCTACAGTCCGCTTACCTTCAGCAGTGTTCAACACACACACACAAACACAGAGAACCAATATGGCGGATCACCCGCGTCTCCACGAAACAAGTGTTAATTTCGTTTTCACAGTTTGCTCAGAAAGACTAAAACAATGCGCAGTGAAAAAATAGTCCAGGTTCAAGTGGCTTTCTATCAGACGCCGTGTTGTTTAGATTGCAATTATCTTTATTATTCTAAATTATTCTCATATAACGCTACGAGATGCTCGGAAATCCGTTCAGACTCGCAAGGCGTTGATACGTTCGCAGTGTTATAAATATACACAGCAGCAAAGACATAATTATCCCAAGGGAGAGAGGAACAGGTAAGTTGGCAGGCGGTTGCTACCCCGTGAATCTAAAGTAATGACTAGACTGGGTTAGGGTGCAGTTTACCTATTGTTCACTTGTCATTCATTCCTACTGATCTCAACAAAGGTGCATGGCTCTGCTGTTATTATTATCATTATTATTATTATTATTATTATTATTATTATCATCATTATTATTATTATTATTATATTGTTATTATTATTAATATTATTATTATTATTATTATCATTATTGTTATTATTATTATTATTATTATGTTATTATATCATTATTATCATTATTTTCTCTGAGGAGTGTGTGTGGTTCTTTTCTTAAGACTGGCTTGATACACTCATGCCTTTTTGCTTCACTTTATTGTTCGTGCCTTTATCAAAATAATTGAAATGCCAGCTTGAGAGTGTGTGTGCATATGGTTGTACGTCTTTGTGGCAATCTGTATGTGTGTGGGTTGTGTGTATGTGTGTGTGTGTGTGTGTGTGTGTGTGTGTGTGTGTGTGTGTGTGTGTGGGGTTGTTGTGTGTGTGTGTGTGTGTGTGTGTGTGCGCGAGCGTTCGACCCCCAAAGTTCCCTCCCCCCCCCCTCTGCAACCCCCAAAGTTCCCCATCTGCCCCCTCTTTGACCCCCAAAGTTCCTTCCCATCCCCCTCTTCGACCCCCAAAGTTCCCTCCCTTCCACTGTCCCCTTTTCAACCCCCAAAGTTTCCTCCCTTCCCCTCATTTAGACCCTCAAAGTTCCCTCCCTCTCCCCCCTCTTCGACACCCCCAAAGTTCCCTCCCGCCCCCCTCATCAACCTGCAAAGTTCCCTACCGCCCACTCCCTCTTCGACCCACAAGGTTCCCTCTCTCCCTCCACCCTCTTCGACCTCCAAAGTGCCCTCTCTCGCCCCGTATTCGACCCCCAATGTTCCCTCCCTCCTCCCCCATCTTTGACCCCCACAGTTCCCTCTCTCCTGTCCTCCATCTTCGACCTCCAAAGTACCCTCCCCCCTTTTCGAAACTAAAGTTTGCTCCCCTGCCCGTCTTCAATCCCCAAAGCCCCCTCCCTCCCTCCCCCTCTTTGACCTCCAAAGTTCCCTCCCTCCTCCCCCTCTTATAACCCCAAAGTTCCCTTCCCTCCCCCTTTTTCGACCCCCAAGGTTTGCTCCCCTACCCCTCTTCAACCCTCAAAGTTCCCTCCCACCCTCCCCCTATTCAACCCCAAAGTTCTGTCCCTCCCTCCCTTCTCCTCTTCAACCCCCAAAGTTCTGTCCCTCCCTCCCTTCCCCTCTTCAACACCCAAAGTTCTGTCCCTCCCTCCCTTCCCCTCTTCAACCCCCAAAGTTCTGTCCCTCCCTCCCTTCCCCTCTTCAACCCCCAAAGTTCTGTCCCTCCCTCCCTTCCCCTCTTCAACCCCCAAAGTTCTGTCCCTCCCTCCCTTCCCTCTTCAATCCCCAAAGTTCTGTCCCTCCCTCCCTTCCCCTCTTCAGCCCCAAAGTTCTGTCCCTCCCTCCCTTCCCCTCTTCAGCCCACAAAGTTATCCTTTTCTCCCTCCGGGTTACATCCTGCTCTTTGACCCCCAAAGCTGCTTCCCTCTCTCTCTCGGGGCTCCACACTTCTTCGAAGGCAAGGTTCATTCCCTCCTTCCCGCTGGACTACCACCCCCTCTTCCACCCTCACAATTCCCTCCATCCCCACCTCTTTGATCCCCAAAGTTCCCTCCCTCCCCCCTCTTCGACCCCCAAAGTTCACTCCCTTCCCCCCTAATCAACTCTTAAGTTCACTCCCTTCCTCCCACATCTTCTACCCGCAAAGTTGCCTCCCCCCCCCCCCCGCCATCTTGGACCCCAATGTTCCCTCCCTCCCTCACCCCCTCTTCAACCCCCAAAGTTTCCACCTCCCCCCCCCCCCCCCCCTCTCTTCGACGCTCCCCTCTTCGATCCCCACATTTCCCTCCCTTACCCCACATTCCACTCCCAAAGTTACCTCCTTCCCGCCTCTTCGACCCCCAAAGTTCACTCCCTTCCCCCCTAATCAACCCTTAAGTTCACTCCCTTCCTCCCACATCTTCTTCCCGCAAAGTTGCCTTCTCTCCCCCCCCCCTCCCGCCATCTTGGACCTTAATGTTCCCTCCCTCCCTCACCCCCTCTTCAACCCCCAAAGCCTCCACCCTTTCCCCCCTCTCTTCGACGCTCCCCTCTTCGACCCCCAAAGTTCCCTCCCGCCCCCCTCCTCGACCCCCAAAGTTCCCTCCCTCCCCTCCATTTTTGACCACAAAGTTACCTCCCTTCCCCTCCTCTTCAACCCCCAAATTTCCCTCCCTTTCCACGTCTTCAACCTCCAAGTTTCCACCCTTCTCGCCCATCTTGGATTTCCCCTCTTGGACAGCCAAAGTTCCCTCCCTCTCCCCTCTTCTTCCCCCAAAGATCCCTCCCTTCCCCCACTCTTCGACCCCCAAAGTTCACTCCCCCTCCCATCTTCGACCCCCAAATTTCCCTCCCTCCACCACCCGCTATTCAAACCTCAAAGTTCCAACCCTCCACCCCATTCCACCTTCGACTCCCAAAGTTCCCTCCTTCCCCCCTCTTCAACCCCAAAGTTCCCTCCATTCCCCATCCTGTTAGACCCCCGAAGTTCCCTCCCTCCCCCCTCCTGTTAGACCCCCAAAGTTCCCTCCCTTCCCCCTCCTGTTAGATCCCCAAAGTTCCCTCTCTCCCCCCTCCAGTTAGACCCCCAAAGTTCCCTCCCTTCCCCCTCCAGTTAGATCCCCAAAGTTCCCTCCCTTCCCCCTCCAGTTAGACCCCCAAAGTTCCCTCCCTTCCCCTCCAGTTAGACCCCCAAAGTTCCCTCCCTTCCCCCTCCTGTTAGACCCCCAAAGTTCCCTCCCTTCCCCCTCCAGTTAGACCCCCAAAGTTCCCTCTCTTCCCCCTCCAGTTAGACCCCCAAAGTTCCCTCCCTTCCCCCTCCAGTTAGACCCCCAAAGTTCCCTCCCTTCCTCCTCCAGTTAGACCCCCCACTATCTCTCTCTCTATCTCTCTCTCTCAAAAACAACAACAACAACAAACAAAACAAAACAGACAAACAAACAAACAAAAACAAAAACAAAACAAAAAAAACAAAAAAACAACAACAAAAAACAAAAAACCCAACTCAAATAAAACAACAACAATAATAACAATCTGCAGCTCGGTAGTCTGGGAAGTCATTTGAGGGAAGCAGCTCATGTTTGACTATTTTAACTACACGACAGATGTTTGCTTCCCTTGTTTCCTCCCCACCCTTCCGCCTTCGTTTCTGTTTCGTTTCTTTTTGACTTATCTGATTTTCTTTTTCTTTTTCAATATCGCAATTTGAAAAAAGGACATAACTCTCTCTCTCTCTCTCTCTCTCTCTCTCTCTCTCTCTCTCTCTCTCTCTCTCTCTCTCTCAAAAGCAAACAAACAAAACAAAACAAAACCAAATGAATAAATAAATAGATAAATAAATAAATAAATAACAAATAAATAAATAAATAAATAAATAAATAAATAAATGAATAAAATAATTAAATAAATGAATAAATGAAAAGTTAACAAGATTTTTTCAACTCTTTATGTAGGATGATTTTCACCAAATTTTGTTGAAAGTTGTGAACTGCTGAGGAGACACGAAAGTGTAAGTATAGATGGCAACGCAGTCCCAACACTAAGGTGATACAGACCAAAAAAATTCCTGAGATGACGATTTTTTTGGGTGGGTGGGTGGGGGGGGGGGGGTTGTGGCGGATGTCGGCTAGGTGTTTAAAATACGGTCACTGAATTGGCGTGAAGTTCTACTGTACGTAGATCTGATAGCAAAGTTTGCACTGAATGGTGAAAGTTGAAACGAGACTTGTAGACTTTGAAGTGATGTAGAGCTAGTGCTTGTGTGGTCAGGGTTTTACAGTGGTTTTTGGAGTGAAAGAGGTTTGAAGACTGAACCGAATGTGCTGAATTTGCCATTGCTCAGGGAGATGTGAGATGGAATTGTCAAAAAAGTCAACTGACTGAGATTTGTTGTCTGTGAATCAGTTCCACTATTCCATCAGTATCCCGGACGAGCCTGGTTACCATTCGCGGGCGAATTGGTAGAACCTTGGACTCAGAATCTGATATCTTGAGTTCAATCCCAGTCCGCGACATTAGAAACTGGCCTGTATGCTGCCCATCTTAATGTTTCCATCATTCTGGCGGTGTCAGCTTAATGTTTGATATGTCCTTTCTCCCCTTTCTTTCCCCGTTTCAAGGCCTTGCCAGCGCTTAGAGTTTTGTTTCAGGCTCAGGAAATCTGTCAGATCATTGCTGACGGATTTGGGTGGAGCGCATATGGAGCTGTCCGAACGTGGTGAATCCCTCTCGAGATAACTCCAATGAGTCCATCAGGAGTGTGAACATAATGATTACTAGGAATTTGAGACGATGTCTAAAATTCGATTGTCTTTGTGTGGCATCTACTGTCCCATTCAGTGACGACCGAAGCTCGTTCAAGGTCACGGTGACTAAGAACGATACAAGATCTGGATTTAGTGTCGAAACTTTTGCGTGAAATAGCTAGATTGTTGTTATGGCAAGATCATCAAGACGCATGTGTGTGTGCGCGTGTGTGTGTGTGTGTGTGTGTGTGTGTGTGTGTGCGTGTGTGCTTGTGTGTGTGCGCGCGCGCGCGTGCATGCGTGCGTGCGTGTGCGTGCGTGAGTGTGTGTGTGTGTGTGCGCGCGTGTGCACGTGCGTGTGTGTATGTGCGTGTGGGGGTGGGTGGTGGTGGTAGTGGGGGTGGGATATGTGTGCAGGGCATATGCGTGTGTGTGTGTGTATGTGTGTGTGTGTGTGTGTGTGTGTATGTGTGTGTGCGTATGTGTGTGTGTGTGTGTGTATGTGTGTGTGTGCCACGCGCGCGCTCGTGAGTTAAAGCGACCGCAGCTTTTGTTTTTAAAGATTCATACCTGCACTTACTTCATTTTTTTTCCTATTTATTTGTTCTTGGTTGTTGGTTTTATTACCTTGTTTTTGTCTTATTATGTTTCCTTTGTGGACGAATGCAAAATCCCTTTAAAATAAAAAGAAATAACACACAACTAAGACTAACCCTCTGTCTGCACAAGTCGCATGGCCACGATAACGTTATTTATTTCACCACACCTCTCTATAGGTTACTGCATGGTTTAGTTCTACTATTACTCAAATTTCAACTGAGCATACTAGGCATATGACATTGTAAATATTTGTTATTATTGAACTCCCAAGTCTTCAATAGGAAGACTTTCTAAAAGTAAATCACGTAATTTATAATGAACAAAATGTGTCAGCATCATTTTGTACTGGCATTTTCTATACCAATAAAAGTGTATTCAATTTACAAAAGGGTAATAATTTGTAATTTTTATATAAAAACTGTAAAACATATTCTGCTTCAATAAAAACCTTATATCTTGCAAAAATAAATTACTTATGTTTAATTCCATTTACTTGTTAATGTAAATAATTATATGAATTGATTTTTGCGTAAAATATAACTTTAGACGACGGCATTCAATAACTGTCTGTGTAAGAGTATTTCCCCTTGAATGTCTTCGTCGGAACGTTCTGATGTTTTAGAC
>JAPXFY010000026.1:26151354-26156354 GCA_030674185.1 Monoplex corrugatus
CCCCAAACTAGACTGAATCTATTATTTTACCACTTTTTAAAAAAGGAGATATTCATAATCCCAATAATTATAGAGGAATTTCGATTAGTGACATAAGTAGCAAACTAGCATAATAATCAACAATAGATTACAAGAATGGATAGAAGAAAATAATATCACAGGTGACCATCAAGCTGGTTTTAAAAAGGGATACTCAACTGTTGACCATATGTTTACTTTGTTAGCTCTTGTACAGAAACAGTTTGCCAATAATCAGAAACTATTTGTGGCATTTATTGACTCTGAAAAAGCATTTGATTCGATCAACAGAAATGTGCTTTGGCCTATTCTTCTCAAAAACAATATAAAAGGTAAACTGTATCGACGTATCAGAAGCATTATGATCAGGTAAAGTCCAGGGTTCGATGTGGTGCCAAACTTACAGACTATTCTAACTGCATTGCAGGAGTGAAACAAGGTGATCCATGCAGTCCAGTGTTATTTTCTCTTTTTATAAACGAACTGGCGATTGAGGTGATTAATAATGGAAGACAATGTACTGTTCTATCTCCTGATGCTTTTGAATTATTTATTCTTTTGCTGGCACATGATGTTGTTTTGATGGCAGAAACAGTCAGTGGACTCCAAACACAGTTAAAGAGTCTGTAACGCGCAGGAGCTGCGCTTCATTTAAAGGCCAGTATGTCAAAGAGTAATATCAGAGTACTTAGAAAGGGTTGGTACTTGGGTGCAAGGGAACGATGGGTGTATGGTGGAAATGCAATGCCTGTGGTATATCTGTACAAGTATCTTGGAATACTGTTCTCTGCTCGTTTGAGTTTTGCTGCAACGTGCAAAGATTTATCCAGCAGAGCTAAAATGTTTTGTTTTTCATTATGCAGAAGGTGTACCTTTTTAATATTAATTCTTTCGATGTGTTTGTTAAATTATTTGATTCTCAGATAAAATCTGTTGCACAATATGGTACCGGGTCTGAGCTAAGGGGATTAAGTAAAGCTGCAATTCATTGTGAAGCAGTTCATACTTTTGCTTTGAAGAAACTTTTAGGAATTAATATGCAAACACCTAATGATCTTGTACATGGCGAAACAAATCGCCATGCCATATACACAAACTGTGCAGTTAATTGTGTTTGTTACTAGTTTAAATTGTTGCATATGAAAGACCATAAAATTCCAGGAAAAGCATGCAATAAATATGTTATATGATTTAGATGCTAAAGGTAAGCAAAACTGGGCATCTAATGTACGTATTTGCTAGTTTGAATATGGTTTTGGTGTTGTATTGTTGTTAAGGCGTTGGCAGATTTAATCAATTCGTTTGTGTTTTTCGTCAACGTTTAATTGATTATGGGTGGCAGGAATGGAACGAACATACTCAAAATAGAGAGAGGTATAATGTATACAATACTTTTTCCGGTATGCATGATTTGAAACCTTATTTAGAGATAGATATGGACAGACTCTAAAATATACATTGACGCGATTCAGGTTAGGTATATCAGAAATCACAAATGCTTATCAATTAACATCAGGAAGAGAGTTCTTGAATGTTATATAGAGCCAATACTGTTGTACGGATACGAGGCGTAGACAGTCAACAAACAAAGCCAGAACAAGATTGAGGCAGCCGAGATGTGGTTTCTCAGAAGAATGTTGAGGGTTCCATGGACAGCAAAGAAAACAAACGAGACAGTCTTGATGGAGGCAGACACAAGTAGATCACTCATAAGGAAGATTAGGAAAAGACAGGCCACATTTATAGGCCATTTTATGAGGAAGGGGGATTTGGAGCACCTGGTCACAACGGGAAAGCTGGAGGGAAAGAGAGCACCGGGTAGACCCAGAGAGAAAATGCTGGACGGACTTGCAGAGTGGCTGGGGACGAGGAGGGTCGGGGAGATGCTAGGGGCAACGAGAGATAGAGGCAGATGGAAGTCCATGATCGCCAACGCCATGCGGCAGGGCACCTGATGATGATGATATCAGAAATCGCAGTTCATTATCTTAGATACAGAACGCATAGTGATAGTGATATATTATGTCCATTGTGCAAAATAAAAAAAAAATGAAGTACATTTTGTATTACGAGTATGCTGTCCAGCACTTCATTCTATTCGTGAGAAATACTTACGCTCAAAATACATGTATTATAGAGAAGCTTCCTTATTTAAATTTATTTTATTGATGTCATCAACTTCCACTAAAGTTGTTCGAAATTTAGCTCTCTTTCTATACAAAGCGCTTAAATTTAGAGAGACAGCAATTTCTTGAGTCTTTTTGGAATCAATTCTTCCCAACGGGTGCAAGGCTTGAATATGAATAGAATGTTTGTATCTTGTGGGTTGTTGTTTTTTTCGCTTGTTTGTTATGTACGTGTACAAACTATTTCAAATTAGAAATATGGTTATTGCCTAGATAATGTTTATATGATTGTGAGAATGCATAATTAATGTCATCCCGCTTCTAAGGGGCTGTGGCCTGTATGAATAAACCATCTAAAGTCTGAAGTCTCTTTCTCTCTGTCCATCCATCCGTCCTTCCGTCTGTCGTCTGTCTGTCTGTTCGTCAGTTTGTCTGTCCGTCCGTCCGTCCGTCCGTCTGTCGTCTGTCTGTCTGTCTGTCCATCCGTCTGTCCGTCAGTCTATCCGAACGTCCGTCCGTTTGCCTGCCCATCCGTCCGTTCGTCTCTCCGTTCGTCTGTCCGTCGATCTGTCCGTCCGTCCGTCCGTACGTCCGTCCGTCTGTCTGCCTGTTTGTCCGCCCGTCCGTCTGTCTGCCTGTTTGTCCGTCCGTCAGTCCGTCCGTCCGTCTGTCTGTCCGTGTCCGTCCGTCCGTCCGTCCGTCTCTGTATGCCTGTCGGTCTGTCCGTCCGTCTGTCTGTCTGTCTGTTTGTCTGTCTGCCTCTCTTGCTCTGTCTCTCTGTCTCTCCGTCCGTCCGTCTGTCTGTCTGTCCGTCTGTCTGTGTCTAATTATTATCTACGGCAGGCGAACATTGCGGTACAGGTGCACGCCTTCCGTACAGCGTGCACTCATTGCACTGGTATTTGTGCGACCTCCCTTCGTGCAAGTCGTTCTGACTATAAAGATACTGATACAAAGGCACACACACACACACACACACACACACACACACACACACACACACACACACACACACACACACACACACACACAAACATGACGGCGCACACACGTGCACACACACATACGCACACACACATGCACGCACATATAAACACACATGCACACACACACATGCACAAACATGCAGGCGCACGCACGTGCACACACACACATGCACACACACACACACACATGCACGGACACACACACACACACACACACACACCACACACACACACACACACACACACACACACAAACAAAAGTGTTAAGATCTTGTCCCATTTTTCTATTTTCCCACCTGCTAATGTCTCTTAGTTTTACTCTGTCTCCCCTCTGATCCCAATTAACAATAATGCAAGCAAGCGCGCGACACAAGCACGCACAAAGGCAATCATGCATGCAGTCACAGCTGCGAAACATACCCCACCCCACCCCCACCCACCCCAAAAAGCATGCACACAAAATTGCATACGGGTCCCTGCACACGTAGTAGTAACATTATAGTCAAGAGTTGTACGATTATACTAAAATGCATGCGCGCACAATTTTCACACACAAAATACTGGTAACTTGCTCGTTTATCTTCCCAGTCCATTACGCGCGAGCGCTGACACGCAAGCACTATATACAATACAACCATGCGCGCGCGCACACACACACATACCAACGTGCGCGCGTGCGCGTTCACACGCGCACACACACATACACACACACATATATATATATAAATATATAAATATATCTATATATATATATATATATATATTTATATACACACACACATGCACACACACATGCACACACACATGCACACACAATCACAGACATACATACACACGTTTGCACGCACGCATGCACACACACACGTACATACACACACACACATGCCACACACATACATCACACACACACACACACACACACACACAACACACACCACACACACACACACACACACACACACACACACACACACACACACACACACACACACCCCACAACACAAACTACACACACCCAAACACAAACAACACAAAACACCTCCTCTCCCCCAACACACACAAACTACACACGCAGAACAACACACACACACACAACACAACACACAAACACAACACAACACACACAACAAACACACAACACAACACAACACACACACACACACACACACACACACACACACACACACACACACACACACACACACACACACACCCCACAACACACACACACACACATACACACAAACTACACAACACACACACACACACACACACACAACACGACACAACACACAAATCCACCCCCACACCCCCACCCCACACACCCCACACATACACATAAAGACACACAACACACACACACATACACACACACACACACACACACACACACACACACACACACACACACACACACACACACACACATACTGTCTGTGTGTTTGTGTGTGTGTGTGAAGAGCAGTAGGGGAGCTGTTTACAAATGTTTACACAAATGCCTATAGCAACGCCTGCAGTCATGGCCAGCCAACACAGGCCAAGGCTACCCCACACCGCCCGATCTGATTGCACGGGTGCACGGGTGCACGGGTGCACGCGGTTCGACGAAACTTCAAGACTAACAGCAAGGCGGCGATGGTCCCAGTGGATAAGACTTTGGAATTCCTTCAGGGTTCAATTGTGCCTGGATTTCTCTCGCCTAGTGGGTTCAGTGCGGATTTTTTAATTTAATTTGATTTAATTTAATTTTATTTTATTTTATTTTATTTTATTTTTGTTTCATTTATTTATTTACTCGTTTATTTATTCATTCGTTTATTTATTTTGATTCATTTGTTTATTCATTTAATTGTTTTGTTTATTTATTCAT
>JAPXFY010000026.1:26161354-26168854 GCA_030674185.1 Monoplex corrugatus
AAGACAGTGACTCACCTGATAATATACAGCGCCTGTTGACTCGCACCACTGAGTGTTACTCGGACATTAAGAACTGGATGACGTTCAACAAACTTCAGCTTAATGACGACAAGACAGAAGCTATCCTCATTGGCACCCGTCAGAAACTTTATCAGCTGCCTCCTCTTTCTCTCCCATTATGTAACACATCAGTCCCAATTTCTGATTCAGCTAAAAACCTTGGTGTCTGCATTGACTCTACCCTCTCCATGAACAACTTTGTTTCTCAAACTGCCAGATCTTGCTACTATCATCTCCATCGTATAAGCCTGATCAGGAAGTATCTCTCTGTCGAAACAACTGCAAAACTCGTTCTCTCCTTCATAATGTCTCGCATTGACTATTGCAATTCACTCCTGTCTGGTCTTCCTGCCTCCACCATTCACATCCTACAGCGCATTCAAAACAATGCTGTACGCCTTGTACTCAAAAAGAAAAAAGCTGACCACATATCTCCTCTCCTGGCACAACTTCACTGGCTCCCTGTATCAAAGCGCATACAGTACAAACTAGACACCATGTGCTACAAAAGCCTCAATAACGCAGCCCCCGATTACCTGTCAAGCCTACTTGAGATCTATGTTCCCTCACGTACCCTCCGCTCTGCCTCCGATCCTCTGACTTTTCGCTTTCCACGCACTAAGCTCAATACCTATGGTCCACGAGCCTTCTCTGTTTCTGGTCCATTCTCCTGGAACAAACTTCCTCTCTCAGTCCGTCAGCAACCTACTTTTGTCTCCTTCAAGTCCGCTCTCAAAACTCACCTTTTCTCCTCTGCATAAAATCCTAACCTCACTCAACCCCCCTCTGCAGCCTGTCTCCGCTCGGAGGGGAATCACTTTGTTATAATATATAATTGTATATGCTATACTCTCTATAATTTTCCATTGCTTTTATTCTTGCTTTTATTGCTTTTATTCTTTCTCGCCATTTATAGCCATGCGTGTGTGTGTGTGTGTGTGTGTGTGTGTGTGTGTGTGTGTGCGTGCGTGTGCGTGCGTGCGTGCGTGCGTGCGTGCGTGCGTGCGTGCGTGTGTGTCTGTTTCAGCGCTTAGATTTGATTTTGTCGAGATTTTGCGCTATATGAATATTGTAATTATTATTATTGTTAGCACCCGGACTCTAACAGCGAGCGCGCAGTGTTATTTATCTGCACGATCGACCTGACGATAGCCTCCGCTATCGGCAGTCTTAACCAGAATGCTGTCTAACCCAGCTTGGCAGTCCCAGGCTGGTTAAACCCCACGAACGGTTCTCAAAACAAACTTAGTGCTATAAAGTCTATCAAATGCACACACAACGTACTAACGTTGTATAGTTCACAGCATTTCAAGGAGATACACAAAAGTTTATCCACGAGGCATCTCAAAGAGGTACACACACACAAAAAATTATCCACGGGACATCTCAAAGAGATACAGACAAAATCATTCACAGGGCATCTCAAGGACACAATCAAATTATAACGAAAACATAGACCCTTGAAAGTTTTGTTAGACTCTCAATCGAAGTGGATTTTAAGTCATGTATAAGTAACCATCGCGTTGCCCCAAGGCAAGGCAAATGATTGAACCTAGCCCTGACCAAATTGTATTAACAGATGAAGATGACAATTTCACTACCCATCACAACGCACACACGTAGTAGAATCGCACAACCACCACACACTCCTTGGCAAATTCTTTCGACAGCACACTGCCGACCAGGAACTGTAGCACGTAACAAACGAGCAAGGAAGAAAAAATCCCTGATCCGCCAGTACTTGTACAGAGTTCTGGGAAAGGGTGGTCGATTGTGGATTTTGTGCTGTGCTGGTTGGAGGGCACAGGTCTGCTAATAAGGCTACCGGAACAACAGGATGCAAATATTGAATTTTAGGAACTGTTTTCCCAAGGACTGGTACCAGGCACTGGTCAAGGGGGCGGGGCGAGTCACCTCTTCAGCAGAGTCGCAGAACTACACTGGTCTCCACCAGAATTCTTTTCTGCTCCTCAAGACGACATAGAGATTGGAACAGCACGGAACAGCACAAACTGGTACAACGTACACATCACCCTTGCCAAGTTCACTCAACTGGACTACGGGGTGAACAAAGAAATTATAGAACAATCTTGAAAGTGAACCAGAACTACATCTTAAATTCACTTATAACCTGTTACCAGGTAACCAGGTTATCTCGGAGGAAAAGGGACTAGCACCCTTCCAGCAACACAGATGTTCGACAACTGACTAGAAATTCCCAAGTCAGTATAACGAGAACTCAAAATCAGACCTGAACTCAGGTTGGCTCCACAATTCACTGAATCCAGCTGTAAAGCGTGATTCACAGAAACAGAGAATGACTCACCCCTTGGAACACAGATATCCACCTTAACACACATGAGGCAAAACAGCAAGGGAAACAAGCCCTACCAAGAAAATATTTCACAAACAGAAATTAAACTCCCTTGACCACCAAGAGAGCATCCCCGAAACTCCACCTGTAACCAAGGCAACCATGTGGACCACGAAACCAACCTTGGTTTTGAAACGATACCCATCAAGGCCTGGCAAGAACTGAACCAGCACCCAGACGACTGCAACCTGACACAAAGTGACACTGATGAATGCATAACGTATGAGTCTATAGGAGTATTTGTTCCGTTTCTCAACTCTTATGATTCATCATGATAATTATTATGGCTACCTGGCTGAACCTGTCTCTCAGTGACAAAAAAGCTACTTACTGCGTAGCTTTCATCGGCGATCCGGCCGACTTCTTCAGCGCAACTGCTGGGTTGAGAATGATATTTTTTTTTTTTTTTAAGAAAGCATCTGAATGAGAGGGAGAAAAAAAAACCCAATGACTTGAATTTGTGGGTATAACCGTTTTGATTTTGGTGTCTGTTTGACTCTTCTAATTATATCAGGGGAACATGTCTGATGTATACAGACGGTAGATGCACTTCAGAAATAGCCAGCAGAATCGGCCAAGCCAAAACAGAATTCAAGAAGATGAAAAGCATTCTTACCAACAAATGCTTATCAATTAACATCAGGAAGAGAGCTGTTGAATGTTATATACAACCGATAATGTTATATGGTTGTGAGGCGTGGACAGTTGACTCGCAAAGCCGGAACAAGACTGGGGCAGCCGAAATGTGGTTTCTAAGAAGAATGTTGAGAGATCCATGGACAGCAAAGAAAACAAACGAGACAGTCTTGATGGAGGTAGACACAAGAAGATCATTCATAAGGAAGATTAGGAAAAGACAGGCAACATTTATAGGCCATTTTATGAGGAAAGGGGAATTGGAGCACCTGGTCACAACGGGAAAGCTGGAGGGAAAGAGAGCAGCAGGTAGACCCAGGGATAAGATATTAGACGGACTTGCAGAGTGGCTGAAGAGGGTGGAAGAGGTGCTTGAGGCAACAAGGGATAGAAACAGATGGAAGTCCACGATAGCCAACGCCTTGTGGCAAGGCACCTGATAATGATGGTGATGAATCATCAAGCCACGTTGCAAGCTGGCTGATTCTAAAGACAGAGCCATGGACTCAAGATCTGATAGCTTGAGTTCAATCCCAGGGCTAAAAAAAAAAAAAAAAGAAAAAAGAAAAACCCAGGCCTGACTGCCGCCTGTCTTAATATTTCCATCATCCTGGCGGTGTCAGCTTAGTGTTGTGATAGATCCCTGTACCTCCTCCCATTCCAAGACGTTGCCAGTGCCAAAGGGTTTTTACGCAGGCTGGGGGAGTCTGCCAGATAATTGCTGGCAGATTCAGGTGGAACATATGTGGAAATATCCGAACGCGATGATTTCCTCTTGAACTAGCTCCAAAACTCCAAACTACAAGCCAGAATTTAAGGGCATCATTTCATATCCGTGTTGACATATTCATATTCATATTCGTTTCTTTTTTTCCACAAAGAATTTACCATGTGAAACTCGGGCTGCTCTCCACTTGGAGAACGCATCGCCACAGTGCAGGAACAAGGCAGAAAAAAGAAAGTGACAGAAAAGAGAACATTTTTAGCACAGAATTTCCAGAAGGGGGGGGGGGGGGGGGGGGGGGCTATAAGGATAATTGACCTTCAAGGGGAGGGACCTGGAAAATCAATCTCTCTCTCTCTCTCTCTCTCTCTCTCTCTCTCTCTCTCTCTCTCTCTCTCTCTCTCTTTCTTAAGGTTTCTCGCCGTATTCCTCTCTCTTCGCTATTTTTGAGCTGCCATGGGATCTTTAACATGCGCAGGGCAGAAGGCACGCGAGTCCGACTCGTTTTTCGTCCCCTTCCAAAGGACTCGACAGCATTCAATTCGATTTTCCGGTCAAAATGAGGAGAAAAGTCAAAGCCTCAACGGGGTATGAACTCTAGAACTTAAAGTTTAGTTATTGGCAGGCGAACGTCTGAACCATTCTGCCACTCTTCCCCTCTAGGTCAGTACTGTAAAATGACGAGCTTATCGGATCACTAAGAGATACGTTGTCATCAATAGTACAAAGGAACAAAATTCAGCGATAGGTTATTGTTTTATGACCAGTTTCATGGATTATACCGAGGGTTGACAACCAGAATCAAGTAATTTGATTTTTTGACAGTTTACAGGGGACGATATTTAACTGGGATTTTGGGGAGAGGCTATATAATATCTACATTTTGAGATACTGTTTTTTTGGTTTTATCGATAACCGATCAAAAATCAATATCATGGCAAAACAAAGTCCACCAAGTGAAAGATCACACCAAAAACAACAGTTCAGTATAAAAAAAAAAGGTGAAAAGTGACCCCCCAAAAAGTGAGATACTGGTACTGCCTTTACTTTGACCAGGTTATATATACTAGTTGGAATAGGGTCAAACTAATCAGAAGAAGAGACACGTGGTTTCTACAACATGAGACATGAATAACTTATGACCTGTGATTGTCTTTCGTACGGCTGTTAATCTGATGGGTTATTGTTATTGTTGTTTAAAGCCCAGCCGACTGCGTAAAGCCATATCAGGGTTATAACTGCGCTTCAAAACATACAAAACCTCAACAGGACAACAACAACAAAATTTAGTACACATATCAATGCATTCACGCACATAATCGAAACACATACCCCCCGTGTTGACCACTCCGTCCAATTTATCACACAGGGGATTTTTAAAAACACACCTGAACACAAATTTAAGCATGCCTAAGGATACATATCTAAAAACGAACATAAATTACGTAAATTTTGCTTTCGCATATCTCATCTCCCTCGAGCCAAAAATACACTTAATACATGTACCCAGTCATCAATACTAAGAAAAACTACGTAAGACTCTATCGAAAAAACCCAGTCATCAATTCTAAGAAAAAATACGTAAGACTTTATCGAACACATACAGATGAATGGAACAGCAAGGCAGAAAACGATAGGAAGAAATGACAGAAAGCAAAAGAACGAGGCAGAAACAAAGAGATTGACAGAAAAGAGGAAATTTCTAGCAGGGAATTTCCAGAAGGTGTGGATACTATTTATACCGATAGAGCACCCGGCTTCCCCACAGGGGGAATCTGGTGGGTTTTCCTACTAGTTGCTGAAAATTGTAGTAACTAAACTGATTTAACCAAATCCAAAACCATTGTGACTGCCCGCGTTCAAGCAAACAGGATCCAGATAAAAAAAATTAAAAAAAAAAAAACACGAAAAAAGAATAATAACGCGTATTTAATACAAGACAAAACAGACTCAAATTTTCGGCCAACTGGCCTTTGTCAAGCGTAAGATCACAAACAAACAAACACCAGATACAAAAATTAGGAGAAAAAGACTGAAACTTCCCTGCTGCTCCGTCCTGTGTGAGAAAAGGAATAAACACAAAAACGCACGATGTCATTGTAGTCAGTTTATTCCTTTTCTCACACTGGACCGAGCAACAGGGAAGTTTCAGTTTTTTTTCTTCTAATGTTTGTATCTGATGTTTGTTTGTTCGTGATCTTACGCTTGACAAAGGCCAGTTGGCCGAAAATTTGCGCCTGTCTTGTCTTGTTGTATTAAACACGCGTTATTATTCTTTTTTTTTTTTTTTTTTTTTTTTTTTTTTTTTTTTTTTTTTTTTTCGTTTTTTCTTTTTTTTTTCGTTTTTTTTTTTTTTCGTTTTTTTTTTTTTCGTTTTTTTTTTTTTTTCTGATTTAACCAAGCCTGGAATGTAAATCGCAGTGACTGCTTGCCTTCAAAGGAATGGGAACCAGAAATACACACAAACAGAATCAGAAAGACTCTGCTATTTTCTCCTGCCTAACAGGGAAGTCGACTATTGTTTTTTTTGTTTTGTTTTTTTTCTTCATTACGTGTTGTGCTCTAATTCAATATTGTCCTCTGTTGCACGCTTGACAAAGGCCAGTTGGCGGAAAAGTTGCACCCGTTTTTGTTTTTTTATTTTGTTTTTATCAAACGCATGTTCTGATTCTGTTTTTGCGTAATTTTGGTCCTTACCGGACCTTATTGAATAAATAAAGAAAGAAAGAGAGAAAGAGAGAAGGAGGGAGAGAGACAGAGACAGAGAGACAGGGAGAGAGACGGGGAGAGAGAGAGAGAGAGAGAGAGAGAGAGAGAGGCAGACAGGCAGACAGGCAGACAGACAGACAGAAGAGAGAGAGAGAGAGGGGGGGGGCGAGCACGACAGAGAGAGAGAGGAAGAGAGAGGGAGAAAGAGAGAGAGAGAGAGGGAGTAAGAAAGAGAGAGGGAGAGAGACCGACCGACCGACAGACAGACAGACAGAAAGAAAGAGACACAGAGAGAGAGAGAGAGACAGTGACACAGAAACACGAAACACTGAGACAGAGAAAGAGAGACAGACACAGACAGAGAGATAGAAACAGACAGAGAGAGACATACAGAGACAGACAGAGACAGAGAGAGAGAGACAGACAGACAGACAGACAGACATAAACAGACAGACAGAGAAAAAGAGACACACAGACAGACAGAGAAAAAGAGACACACAGACAGACAGAGAAAGAGACTGACAGACAGACAGAGAAAGAGACAGACAGACTGCCAGAGAGCCAAACAGACAGACAGACAGACAGACAGAGCTGAAGGGAAAAACCACTAGTTGTGAAAAATCCCGTTTACGTCAGCTGAAGGCCTTCGCACATGTTGCCAGTAAGTTGGTTTATTCTCTCTCTCTCTCTCTCTCTGCTGTTGATGATATCGATTACTGTAGCGTCATGCACGCCATGTGTGGTTCAACCTGACGTCTTCCCTCTATCAACACGATACGGGAAAAAATGTCACCACAGATATAAATACAAAGATTGTCTTCTTCTTGTTGTTGTTATTGTTGTTGTTGTTGTTGTCTTTTTGTTCTTTTCTTTTGTTCTTCTTCTTCTTCTTTTCTTTTCTTCTTGTTCTTTTCTTCTTTTCTTGTTCTTGTTCTTCTTGTTCTTCTTGCTTGTTCTTGTTCTTCTTGTTCTTCTTCTTTTTCTTCTTTTCTTGTTT
>JAPXFY010000026.1:26188854-26193854 GCA_030674185.1 Monoplex corrugatus
GTTAGGAAATTATGAAACGAAGATCAAGGTCACACTCGCCTCCAAAAGTCTATTTTAAAAAAATCACTTTTCCTGTAAAGGCATATGAACAGAATCTGTTGTGGAGCTTGTTGCAATATTTACATTCCGTTTTCACTGTTCGACAATCTGCCATCGTCAAGAGTTCCCCTGGCCCTATTTGATGTTTGTTCAAGCACAAAATCTGGATAATCGGTTTCATCACTTAGAAGAAGTATCTAGAGCCGTACTCCCAAAGGGCGAAGCTTAGATGACCAGGCTTCCACTGAAGACCAGAGCCACAAGATCGTTGAAAGACGTGTTTTATTGTACAGCTCTCTGACTTTTCGCTGAATGTGTTTAGATCTTTTTTTTTTTTTTTTTTAAACGAAATTACAATTTTTGTATCAAACAATTGTCTTTTCGGTTGGTCTTGATTGCTTTTCAAAGTCATCTGAATCTTTATGATTATATTGTTTAAAGCAAGCCCTCCCCCCCCCCCCTCCCGAAAAAAGATAAATAGACAAATACATAAGTGAATATTATAGATAAATAAATACATTTACATATAGATGTATCTGTGGGAAATTGCCCACAGGAAAAAGACATGCAAATCAGCTGGTTGCTTGAAATCGAAAGATAGTACACTTATCATGGAAAAGACAAAACATTAGATGGGGAGAGTACATTAACGACCTTTTTGAAGATGACAGAAACGAAGAACACATTGTAAGAAAGAACGTTGAAGGACCACCCATAATGAAAGATGAAGTTAGAGCAGCATTGAAAAAGATGAAACTAGGAAAAGCTCCAGGACCAGACAACATTACCACAGAGATGATTGAAGCCCTGGAGGAATTCAGTATTGAAAAAATAAGAGTCCTCCTAAATGAAATTTATGACACCGGAAAATTCTCCAAAGATATGACAAGATCAATTTTCATTGCACTTCCAAAGAAAACAGGGGCTGTAGAATGCGACCTCCATCGTACAATCAGCTCGATGAGTCTTGTAACAAAAATCCTATCAAGAATAATCATGATGAGGACGAGGAACAGAATCATCAAAAGAGAAACAGCAGAAGAACAATGTGGATTTGTGGAAGGGAAAGGAACTATTAATGCCATATACATCCTAAGAACTATCATAGAGAGGCCAGTCGAGTTGAATAAGGATTTGTATTTATGCTTTGTTGATTAAACCAAGGCTTTCGATCGGGTAAGACGCGAAGAATTGATCAACCAACAAGAAAGTCTTAGTACTGATGAAAAAGATCTAAGAATAATCAGAAATATGTATTGGGAACAAAGAGCAGCAATGAGAATAGAAAACTATGTAAGCTTTTTTCCAAAATATCAAAAGAGGGGTAAGGCAGGGCTGTGTTCTGTCATAATATTTGTTTTCACTTTACAGTGAAACCATCATTGGCAGCCTAGAAGAATGCCATGCTATAAAGGTTGGAGGAAAATGATAAACAACATTAGTTACGCAGATGTTGCCGTGCTAATTGCAGGAAACGGAAAATACGTACAAAACTTTGTGAATATACTAGAAATAGAAAACAAAAATAAAGGGCTGGAGCTGAATAGCAAAAAGACTGAAGTCATGGTAATCAGTAAAAAGAAACAAGAAATCACCTCATGCAAAATAACAGCAAATGATAAAGCATTGAGACAAGTTGATATGTTCAAATATCTGGGAACGGTCATCTCATCAGACGGCAGATGCACATCAGAAATAGCCAGCAGAATCGGCCGAGATAGAACAGCATTCAAGAAGCTGACAAGCATTCTTACCAACAAATGCCTATCAATTGACATCAGAAAGAGAGTTCTTCGGTGTTAGAACCGTTACTGTTGTACAGTTGTGAGGCGTGGACAGTCAACACGCAATATCAGAACAAGATTGAGGCAACTGAAATGTGGTTCCTAAGAAGAATAGTGAGAGTTCCATGTACAGCAAAAAAAAAAAAAAAAACACACACAAACGAGACAGTCTTGAAGGAGGCAGACACAAGAAGATCACTAATAAAGAAGATTAGGAAAAGACAAGAAACATTTATAGGACATTTGATGAGGAAAAAGAAATTAGAGCACTGGTCACAACGGGAAAGCTGGAGGGAAGGAGAGCTCCAGGAAGACCCAGGGAGAAAATATTGACGGACTTTCAGGGTGGCTGAAGACAGAGAGGGTGCGATATGTACTTGCAGCCAAAAGGGATAGGTTCGTATGGAGGACCATGATCGCCAATATCACGTGTATGTGTGTGTGTGTGTTTGTGTGTGTCTGTTTGTGTGCGTGTGTGTATAGATGTGTGTATGTGTGTGTGTGTGTGTATGTGATAGAGAGAGAGGAGATATAGATGGCTTAGTATATGTAATCAGAGGATAACAAGTACGATAGGTTTAAACACGGTTATCACTGCTGCCGTCAGCAGGTCACTCGTAAGCTTCGTTTTCGCATTGTATGATGTCAGCATGAAGTCATCACGTAGCATATCAGTATGTTGTAATGTATGCTGCTGTTTGATAAATAGCAGTCTGTTGATACCGTATGTATGAACAAACCCATAGTTTGAGTGCAGGTATGGCCAGATCCGTCCGTCTGCCTTCTGGCCTGCGAACGCTAAAAAAATCTCATGGCACTTGAAAATCGTGAAGAGCAGGCCATTATTCGCCCGGCTGTTTCGGCATACATAAAGTATAGGAGAGAGAGGTATATTTCTCAGGTCCCTCCCCTTGAAGCACAGTTAGCCTCCTTGCCTTTCTGAAGTCCAGGTAAAAATAAACGTGAGAGTCAGCAAGACAGGGTGAGTGAAAGAAAACGAGTAAGATAGAAAGGGAAGAGAAGAGAACAAGAGGGAATCTGTTGGAAGAGAGAGGAGAGAGAGAGAGAGAGGAGAGAGAGAGAGAAGGAGAGATAGGTGTGTGTGTGAATGTGTGTGTGTGTGTGTGTGTACGTCTGTGTGTGTGTGTGTACGTGTATACGTGTGGTGGTGTGTGTGTGCAGATGTGTGTGTGTGGTGTGTGAATGTGTTGTAAATGTGCGATGTGTGTGTGTGTATGTGGTGTGTGTTGTGTGTGTGTGTGTGTGTGTGTGTTGTGTGTGTGTGAATGTGGTGTGTGTGTTGTGTATGTGTGTGTATGTGTGAATGTGTGTGATGTGTGTGTGTGTGTGTGTGTGTAGTGAGAGTAGATAGAAGTGTGAAGAAACGAGACAAGATGAAACTGTGGAAGAGAAGAGACAAGAGGGAATCTGTATGAAGAGAGAGAAGAGAGTGGTGTGTGTGTTTGTTTGTGTGTGTAGTGTGGTGTGTATGCGTGTGTGTGTGTGTGTGTGTGTTGATGTGTGTGTTGTGATGTGTGTGTGTGTGGTGTGTGTGTGTGTGATGTGGTGTGTGTGTGTGTGTGTGTGTGTGTGTGTGTGTGTGTGTGTGTGATGTGTGTGTGTGTGTGTGATGTGTGTGTGTGTATGTGTGTGTGTTGTGTATGTGTGTGTTGTGTGTGTGTGTGTGTGTGTGTTGTGTGTGTGTGTGTGTGTGTGTGTGTGTGTGTTGGTGTGTTTGTGTGTGTGTGTGTGTGTGTGTGTGTGTGTGTGTTGTGTATGTGTGTGTGTTGTTGTGTGTTGGTGTGTGTAGGTGTGTGTGTGTGTGTTTGTGTATGTTGTGTTGTGTGTGTGTGTTTTGTTTTGTTTGTTCTGTTGTCTTGTCTTTTTTTTTGTTATGTTGTTGCTGTCTGTTGTTGTATGTTTGTGTGTGTGATGTGTGTGTGTGTGTGTGTGTGGTGTGTGTGTGTGTGTGTGGTGTGTGTGTGTGTGTGTGTGTGTGTGTGTGTGTGTGTGTGTGTGTAAGTGTAGAGAGAGAGAGACAGACACACACACACACAGAGGATAACAACTTGGGTCAAGGGTCTCTCGTTTAACAGGCTTGAGCGTATCTTACCTCAGCATCTTTGTTTGTATGCTGTGTTTGTTTGTTTGTTTGTGTGTGTCTGTTTGTGTGCGTGTGTGTATGTATGTGTGTGTGTGTGTGTATGTGATAGAGAGAGAGAGACAGATGGCTTAGGTCAAAAGTCACACGCCTCACTCCCCTCCTGTCTTCTCCCTCCCATGTTTACAAGCGCTTTCTGCTCTGGGGTGTTGGTCGTTGAGGGATAATTGCTTTGGCGAATGATGAGAGAGCGCGCCTTGGTTTCATTCTTGAATCAAGATTTGGCGTCTTAGAAATAAAAATGTAAATGTTAGTTTTAGATAGATGACTTTTATTTTGTACATTTGTGTCTGATTTAAGGAAGAAGGAAAAAAGAAGAATGTTCGATGCGAGGTGAAAATAAAGAAAGAAATCTGAAGCAAAATGACTCCCAGCGGATAAGTATACAGGAGCCAAAAACAAAGATGTAATCAGAATGTGTATTTAACATGAAAAAACATAAAATAATAATAATAAAAAACAAAAACAAGACAGGCGGACATTTAATGCCCAACTTGAAGATCATCATCATCATCATCATCATTATGTGCCCTGCCACAAGGCGTTGGCGATCTCAGCCCTCCACATGCCTCTGTCCCTTGTCGCTGCAAGCACGTCTTCCACCCTCTCTGTCCTCAGCCACCCTGCAAGTCCGCCCAGAATTTTCTCCCTGGGTCTAGCTGGTGTTCTCTTTCCCTCCAGCTTTCCCATTGTGACCAGGAGCTCTAAATTCCCCTTTCCGCATAAAATGGCCTATGAATGTTCCTTGTCTTTTCCTGATCTTCCTTATCAATGATCTTCTTGTGTCCACCTCCATCAAGACTGTCTCGTTTGTTTTCTTTGCAGTCCATGGAACTCTCAACATTCTTCTTAGAAACCACATCTCGGCTGCCTCAATCTTGTCCTGGCATTGCGTGTTGACTGTCTACGCCTCACAACCGTAAAACATTATCGGTTCTATATAACCAAAAACAAACAAACAAACAAAAAAAGAATCAGATCGTGTAGATAACATGAAAAAAAAAAAAAAAAAAAAA
>JAPXFY010000026.1:26201354-26213854 GCA_030674185.1 Monoplex corrugatus
AGATGTTTGTTCATCTGTATAAAGACGTATCAGATTCTTGTTCATCTGTGTAAAGACGTATTGTATCGGATGCGTTGTACATCTGTATAAAGACGTATTGTATCAGATGTGTTGTACATATGTATAAAGATGTATTTATCAGATGTATTGTACATCTGTATAAAAACGTATTGTATCAGATACGTTGTACATCTGTATAAAGACGTATTGTATCATATGTGTTGTACATATGTATAAAGACGTATTGTATCAGATGTGTTGTACATCTGTATAAAGACGTTTTGTATCAGATACATTGTATATATGTATAAAGACGTATTGTATCAGATACGTTGTACATCTGTATAAAGACGTCTTGTATCAGATCGTTCTGCGTCTATGTAAAGACGTATCAGAAGTGTACATGTGTATAAAGACGCATCATGAGTGTTGTACATCTGTATAAAGACGCATCAAAAGTATTGTACATTCTGTACAAAGACGTATTGTGTCAGATACGCTGTACATCTGTATAAAGACATATTGTATCAAATGCGTTGTACATCTGTATAAAGACATATTGTATCAAATGCGTTGTACATCTGTATAAAGACGTATCAGAAGTGTTGTACATATGTATAAAGACGTATTGTATCAGATGTGTTGTACATCTGTATAAAGACGTTTTGTATCAGATACATTGTATATATGTATAAAGACGTATTGTATCAGATACGTTGTACATCTGTATAAAGACGTCTTGTATCAGATCGTTCTGCGTCTATGTAAAGACGTATCAGAAGTGTACATGTGTATAAAGACGCATCATGAGTGTTGTACATCTGTATAAAGACGCATCAAAAGTATTGTACATTCTGTACAAAGACGTATTGTGTCAGATACGCTGTACATCTGTATAAAGACATATTGTATCAAATGCGTTGTACATCTGTATAAAGACATATTGTATCAAATGCGTTGTACATCTGTATAAAGACGTATCAGAAGTGTTGTACATATGTATAAAGACGTATTGTATCAGATATGTGTACAACTGTATGAAACGTGTACGTTACATTGTAAACTCTGCTAAAATTACTGCTTTGGGGTTCAATGAATACACTAACTCACACATCACAAAGGAAAGAAGAAAAAAACAAACAAAAACAAACAAACAAACAAACAAAACACAAAAAAACAACAACAGGAGATCTTGGTTTGATAGCAAATGTCAACAACAAACAATCTTTCAGAGTGAAACATGAATTAGAATCACGTAGAAAATATCGATCGACACGGGTTTTGACTTTGCTTGGGAGTCTCAGAAGAATTCTCAGAAAAGCAGAGGTAAGTGTGTACTTAACTCAAATTTCAAAAACGAATTTGGAATAGAGAAATACGTTACACAGTAGCCATATATGTTTTTCTTTTGATTAAATTTCAATGCAGCTGTCAGAAGCTTGAGACTGAAACGTGGAAGCAAAGGAGTAGACAGATAAAGCAAAGAAGATCCGTTTTGTGATGATAATGCCTCAGGCAGTGAGTTTTATACCTTTATACTTTTTTTTTACATTCAATAAGGTGAAAAGCATTCTAGACAACAAATGCCTATCAATTTACATCAGAAAAAGAGTTTTTGAATGTTATATAGAACCGATAATGTTATACGGTTATGAGGCGTGGACAGTCAACAAGCAAAGCCAGTACAAGATTGAGGCAGCCGAAATGTGGTTTCTAAGAAGAATGTTGACAGTCCCATGGACAGCAAAGAAAACAAATGAGACAGTCTTGATGGAGGCAGACACAAGAGGATCATTGATAAGGAAGATTAGGAAAAGACAAGAAACATTTATAGGCCATTTTATGAGGAACGGGGAAACAGAGCACCTGGTCACAACAGGAAAGCTGGAGGGAAAGAGAGCACCAGGTAGACCCAGGGGAAAATATTGGACGGACTTGCAGAGTGGCTGAGGACAGAGAGGGTGGAAGCTGTGTTTGCGGCAACAAGGAACAGATGCATATGGAGGGCCATGATCGCCAACGCCACGCGACAGGGCACTTGGTGGTGATGATGATGATGAGTTAACTTCCATGCTGACCTTGTGGGATTTTTTTCGGTTCTAATCGGCTCCTACCCAGAGTTAGGCGTGCTATGGGCTCATTGGGAAGACTGGGACCACACAGTCGAGTCTGATCCACTTCGCGGATGCGTCATTGAGGGTGTTGCACAAATCTTCTGACCGGCATGGCAGGTGTCTGTATCTCTCGGGCCTGGTTAACGCCAGGCTATATTATGAAAATAAGCGTAGAGTACAGCCCTGTCACGCAGTCTCAGTGCTAGATGGAACTCCATAGCGTCATGATTATCATCCTCATCGACATCATCCTCATCGACATCATCATCGCTTTGTAAAAACTGTGCCAGCTTCTGTGACCATTATGGTGGAGTAGAATATGGGGCGGAAAAAGCCAAGCACAAAGGTAACCTCCCCTGGGTGCAATGATCCTAAAAACAAACAAACAAACAAACAAACAAAAAACGACCAAAAAAAACAACAAAAAAAACTTCCATGAGCACCGATTAAAGTTATTTCACACACACACACACACACACACACACACACACACACACACACACACACACACACACACACACACACACACACACACACACACACCAAAGAAACGGACAGTTCCCTCTGTGTTCTGATTGTGTAACTTTATTTCTGAAAATAGATATAATAATAATAATAATAATAATAATAATAATAATAATAATAATAATAATAATAATTATAATAATAAAAGATCAACAGAAAATGTCAAAAATTGATCAAGGTTTCAAATTCAAAAGATTCAGTGCTCTGGAAGACGTTGGTGACAGTGAGGATCAATGGACAAAGTTGAGAAATTCGATAACTGAAGCTTGTGAAGAAATCCCTAAGGCAGATAGAAAAACAAAAAAAGAGCTGGATGACTAATGAAATTTTGGGCTTGATGGAGGAAAGGAGGAGGTCAAAGAGAAACGAAGAGACATACAGGAAGATAAACAAAGAAATCAGGAACAGGTGCAATGAAGCTACGGAAGCTTGGCTGAAAACAAAATGCAAAGAGATAGAAGACCGACACAAAATGGATCCTCAGGGTATGCACAGACGAATTGAAGAAATTGTCCACAGGAAAAATACATGCACATCAACTGGTTGCTTAAAATCGAAAGATGGCACGCTTATCATGGAAAAAGACAAAATACTGGACAGATGGGGAGAGTACATTAAAGACCTTTTTGAGGATGACAGAAACGAAGAACACATTATAAAAAAGAACTTTGAAGGACCACCCATAATGAAAGATGAAGTTACAGCAGCACTGAAAAAGATGAAACCAGGAAAAGCCCCAGGACCAGACAACATTACTACAGAGATGATTGAAGCCCTAGAGGAATTTGGCATAGAAAAAATAACAGTCCTCCTAAATGAAATTTATGACACTGGAAAAATCCCCAAAGATATGTCAAAATCAATTTTCATTGCACTTCCAAAGAAGACAGGGGCTATAGAATGCGAACTCCATCGCACAATCAGTTTGATGAGTCATGTAACAAAAATCCTGTTAAGAATAATCATGATGAGGACAAGGAATAGAATCAAAAGAGAAATAACAGAAGAACAGTGTGGATTTGTGGAAGGGAAAGGAACTATTAATGCCATATACATCCCAAGAACTATCATAGAGAGGTCAATTGAGATGAATAAGGATTTATATTTATGCTTTGTTGACTATACCAAGGATTTCGATCGGGTACGGCATGAAGAATTGATCAACCAACTGGAGAGACTCAATGTTGATGGAAAAGATCTACGAATAATCAGGAATATGTACTGGGAACAAACAGCTGCAATGAGAATAGGAAACAATATAGGCTCTTTCCAAAACATCAAAAGAGGAGTCAGACAGGGTTGTGTTTTGTCACCAGATCTGTTTTCACTATATAGCGAAAACATCATGAGAAACCTAAAAGAAGACCCTGGATTAAAGGTTGGAGGGAAAATGATAAACAACGTTCGATACGCAGATGACACCGTGTTAATTGCAGAAAATGAATGGGGACCTACAAAACCTTTTGAATATACTAGAAATAGAAAGCAAAGGTAAGGGGTTGGAACTAAACAGCAGGAAGACATGGTGATCAGTAAAAAACATGAAATCGCCTCATGCAAAATAACAGCAAATGGCACAACCTTGACACAGGTTAATAAGTTCAAATACCTGGGAACGGTCATTTCATCAGACGGCAGATGCACATCGGAAATAGCCGGCAGAATCGGCCAAGCCAAAACAGCACTTAAGAAGATGACAAGCATTCTTACCAACAAATGTCTATCAATTAACATCAGGAAGAGAGTTCTTGAATGTTGTAAAGAACCAGTACTGTTGTACGGATGTGAGGCATAGACAGTCAGCAAGCAAAGCCAGAACAAGATTGAGGCAGCCGAGATGTGGTTCCTAAGAAGAATGTTGAGATTTCCATGGACAGTAAAGAAAACAAACGAGACAGTCTTGATGGAGGCAGACACAAGTAGATCACTCATAAGGAAGATTAGGAAAAGACAGGCAACATTTATAGGCCATTTTATGAGGAAGGGGGATTTGGAGCACCTGGTTACAACGGGAAAGCTGGAGGGAAAGAGAGCACCAGGTAGACCCAGGGAGAAAATGCTAGACGGACTTGCGGAGTGGGTTAAGGCGAGGAGGGTGGAAGAGATGCTTGGGGCAACAAGAGATAGAGATGGAAGTCCATGATCGCCAACGCCATGCGACAAGGCACCTGATGATGATGATGAATATTCTTTGTAGTAGTAGTAATAATAATGATAATAATAATAATAATAATAGTAATAATAATAATGATAATAATAATAATGATAACAATAATATTAACAATATTAATAATGATGATAATAATAATAATGATGATGATGATGGTAATGATGATGATCATAATAATAATAGTAGTAATAATAATAATAAGGAGAAGATGATGATGATGATGAGAAGAAGAAGAAGAAGAAGAGATGATGATGACGACGACGACGATGATGATGATGATGATGATGATGATGATGATGATGATGATGATGATGATGATGATGATGATAAGTAGTAGTAGTAGTATAGTAATATGATAGTCATGAATATTTCGTGCAGAAACGCACAGTCATCTGATCTGGCCCAGCTTGGATACCGACCTTCCGCACAGCAGACTCTTTTGAGGGGAAACAGGTGAAATAAAGAGATCTGCCGACAGTTTCACCCCTCATGCAGCGTAAAAGGGAAAGACCCAAGTGATGACACGTGCGCGAAAACGGAGAGGACGCGGGAGTCTGTCTAGCGAGACCAAACGGAGACGAGGGGCCTCCCGTCAAGGGCAGACAAGTAGGCCTACAGATATGGCGTCACAGACCAAACACCAGCATAGCAAGCGGGAGGTCGAACGTTTTGAAAGGTATTACGAGAATCGCCGAGCTGAACTGAAAGAGACGATGGAACAGAATTACAAGGTATGATTTATGATAAATAAAAATAACATAGAATAAAAATGAAAAGAAAGAAGAAACCAAGAACAGTAAAAAAAAAAAAAAAAAAAAAAAAAAAAAAAAATGATAGTAATAATAAAGCGAGACCATCAGCAATTATGGTGATGATGATGATGATGACGACGATAATGATGATTATGATGATGACGACGATAATGATGATTATGATGGTAATGAAATAAGGTGAGTGAACAACAGCTATTTGTCACAAACGTCTTACACTATTTCGACTGTTTTTTGTTTTTTTTGTAACAGTCGTAACTGTCGGTTATTCTCTTCGCTGCACGTAACGTTTTCTTACATCTTAAGCGTATTCAGTATGACAGTGGATGATATTCCAAATCACTTATATGTCTCACCTGTGTCACCTCACCTGTCGGTGTCACAGATTCGGTGCTCACCGCTGCACACCTGGACACCACCATCTCCTTCCAGGCCGCTCTGTCTTGACTTTTGTGGACAATTTCTTGAAAATTTAGGCCACTGATGTTGGTCATGTTCTCGATGTACGAGATTGGACGTCTGTCTTTCTTCCTTTTAGCCACCGATTTTTCCTTGAATGATAGCTGCCGCGAGGTCCGTGTTCTTGTTGCGTGACACATAGCCAATGTATTTTAGTCTTCTCTTGTTGATGTCTGCCACAGTAGTTTTCTGGTAGTATCAAGTTCTTCCTGGACACGTTCATTATTCTTCTACCTGTCCATTTGTAGGTCCATTGTAAGTCTTCTTCATATCTGTCCAAATTTCTTCTGGATACTGGTCATTTAACGTCCCGTCCTGGATTAAAGCCTCGAAACGATTGCTGACTTCGATCTCAAAATCAGATACAATGTCTTGATTTTTCAATTTCTCTAGATCAAACTTAGGGGCCTGCTTGGCTTTGTTTTGTTTGTAAGCTTTGAGTCGAATTTTTGATTCGACTAGATGGTGATAGCTGTCACAATCAGCTCCTGGTTTTGTTTTGGAGCTTAGTACAGTAGTTCTCCATGTCTTGTTTATCCTGATGTAAGCTATCTGATTTCTGATTTTTATTTTCTTGTTGTCGTTGTCTGTTTTTTCGAGTTTACTACAGGTATATTGTCTACGATTGTGCTGCTAAAAGAGGGTGTTGGTGATGTCCAATTCATTGGCCTGGCGGAAAGATGCTAACATATCACCTCTTTCATTGCGTTTTCCCAGCCTATAAGGTCCTATTCCACTCATTGTCTTCGCCTGTGCCCACTTTTGCGTTCATGTGTCCCATTATTATGCAAACTTCTCTTTTCGGTATTTTATCCTTTGCAGTTTGTAGGTCATTATAGAATTGTGAATATACTTGAAATAAAAAAGCAAAGGTAAGGGGTTGGAACTAAACAGCAGGAAGACTGAAGTCATGTGATCAGTAAAAAACATGAAATCCCCTCATGCAAAATAACAGCAAACGGCACAACCTTGAGACAGGTTGATAAGTTTAAATACCTGGGAACGATTATTTCACCAGACGGCAGATGCACATCAGAAATAGCCGGCAGAATCGGCCAAGCCAAAACAACATTCAAGAAGATGAAAAGCATTCTTACCAACAAATGCCTATCAGTTAACATCAGGAAGAGAGTTCTTGAATGTTACATAGAACCAATACTGTTGTACGGTTGCGAGGCGTGGACACTCAACAAGCAAAGCCAGAACAAGATTGAGGCAGCCGAGATGTGGTTTCTAAGAAGGATGTTAAGAGTTCCATGGACAGCAAAGAAAACAAACGAGACAGTCTTGATGGAGGCAGACACAAGTAAATCATTCATAAGGAAGATTAGGAAAAGACAGGCAACATTTATAGGCCATTTTATGAGGAAAGGGGAATTGGAACACCTGGTCACAACGGGAAAGCTGGAGGGAAAGAGAGCACCAGGTAGACCCAGGGAGAAGATGCTAGACGGACTTGCAGAGTGCCTGGGGACAAGGAAGGTGGAAGAGAAGCTTGAGGCAACAAGAGACAGAGACAGATGGAAGTCCATAATCGCCAACGCCATGCGGCAGGGCACCTGGTGATGATGATGATAGAATTGTCTCTTCATCTGAGCTGGTGGATATGGGGCATATGCCTGGATGATATTTAAGGCAAGTGCTAAGGTCTGGATCCTTTTTTTCCCCTGACTCCAGTTGTTTCTGGAGCAGGCTGTGCCATCAGTTGCAGTCGGCTGCTATGTCTTCCCCAAATCTCTGTGTTGATGTCCAGAGCTTTCATATCACGATTTCAGACATCTTTGTATCGTACCTGCGGGCGGTCAACGGATCTCTACCAGAGACTAGTTCACCGTATAGAATGTCTTTCAGGGTTGGTCCATCTTCCATCAAACGCACATGGCCAAGCTAGAGGAGCCTGCGTCCAGCGCGTGCTAGGTCCCGGATGTTCGGTATTTTGTCGCTCCACTAGATGCTGAGGGCACATCGAAGGCAACACAAGTGAAAGCGGTTCAGCTTTCGCTCTTGTTTGACATATGTTGTCCATATTTCACTGCCACAATTACAGTAGAGTGCTAATGATGCAGGCGTTGTACACCGCCATCTTTGGTCGGAGTTGTCAGCTTTGGAATCTCCCAGACGCGAGCAGTAAGTCGGCCTAAGGTTGCTGCAACCATGCCAATGCGCTTGTTGATCTCGGCATCGAGGGACAAATTGTTGCTGATGATGGACCAGAGGTATGCGAATTGGTCGACGACATCAAGTTCGTACTTGTCGATGGTGATGACAGATGGAGTGTCCACGTCTTGGCTCAGCACGTTTGTCTTTTTCTTTTTGATAGTCAGACCGAAGTCTTTGCAGGCTTGGGAAAATCTGTCTATGAGACACTGGCGTTGTTGATCAATGTGTGAGGTAACAGCAGCGTTATTGGGAAAGAGCAGGTCTCTCATAATGGCCTCGCACACTTTTGTCTTTGCTTTCAGTCTTGCGAGATTAAAGAGCCGTCCGTCGGATCTTTCCGTTGCAGCCCCAAAAGCATGCTTAGGGAGCACGGAGAGGACGATGCCGAACAGGATGAGAGCAAGGACACAGCCTTGTTTGACGCTGCTTTTGGTATCAAAGGGTTCAGGCATGCTGCCATCATAGTGAACGGTTGCCTTCATATCGTCGTGGAATGATCTAATCAGGTTGTACTGCTTTGGGGGGGGGGGGGGGGGGCATCCTATTTTCATGAGAATACTGAACAGTCCATCCATGCTGACCATGTCAAAGGCCTTGGTGAGGTCGATGAAGGCGATGTAGAGGGGCTTTTGCTGTTCTCATCATTTCTCCTGTAGTCGATGAAGGGAAACAAATCATGTCCACTGTAGAGCGTTCTGATCAGAAACCACACTGGGACTCAGGGAAGATACCCTCAGCTAGCTTTTTGGAGACGTGCCAACACGACTCGGGCTTACAGTTTACCTACGATGTTCAGAAGGGAAATGTCCCTATAGCTGTTGCAGTCGCTTCTGTCTCCCTTGATCATGTAGAGGGTGACGATCTTGACATCTCTCATGTCTTGTGGTACTTTTCCTTCTCTCCAACACCGGTAGAGGATTTTATGTAGGTCCTGCAGGAGGGTGTTCTTGCAGTGCTTGATGAGGCCTGGTGGGGGGATGCCATCATTACCAGATGCTTTCCCACAGGCCAAGCTGCTAACTGCCTTGCAGAATTCTTCTAGTGTTGGTTTAGTATCTAGCTCCACCATGATGGGCAGACGTTTGATAGCATCGAGGGCTGAGGTGGCAACAAAGTTCTCAATGGAGTATAGCTGTGAGTAGTGTTCCACCCATCTCTCCATCTACTTGCCTTTGTCGGTGATCACTTCCCCACTGGTAGAATTGAGGGGGGCTGTTCCAGTCTGTGATGGACCGAGATCTTTCTTGATGCCCTCGTACTTACGTATTACGTTGCCTGTAGCCGCTGCAGTCTGGATGTCGTCATTGAGCAGTTGCCAGTATTTGTTGGCACATCTTCCGGTCTGCTGCACTTTGCTCCTGGTAGCTCTGGATGCTTGCAGAGATTTCTCTCTTGGGTGAGCGCTTGTATTCAGCAAGGGCAGCACACCTTGTTTCAATAACGGGGGTCACCTCACTGGATTTGGCTTCAAACAGTCAGTGTTCTTGGACGTCTTCCTCCCAAAGGTTTTCTGACTGGTCTTCTGGAGGTGGTCCCATTTTTTAGAGGCAAAGCTGTGCAGTTGCTCTGTAATTAGAGCATCTCTGAGAGACTTGGCAAATTCCTCAACTTTTTCTGGGTACTTCATCTTGGAGGTGTCAATGCGAGGCTTCCTCTCTTGTTTGGTACAGTGGACCTTTCTAGGTTGTTGCCTGATCTTGCAGCACACTAATGAGTGGTCTGTGTCACAGTCTGCACTATGGTATGTGCGGGCGAGAAGCACGAAATTGAGGCGTGTTCGTCTGACAATGACCACGTCCAGTTGGTGCCAATGTTTTGATCGAGGATGTCTCCATGACACTTTGTGTTGAGGCCTTGTCTGGAGGTAAGTGTTGGTCACGCATAGGCCATGATAAGAACAAAGTTCTTGGAGGAGCTATCTATTTTCACTGATTTTTTTTCCAACTCCGAAATGCCCAAGGCAGGATGGCCAATAATTGTGATTGGCACCCACTCTGACGTTGAAGTCGCCAAGGAGGACAAGATGTTCTTTGCTGATGATATTGTTGATATTGTCATTGAGGTTAGCATAGAACTCGTCCTTTGCCTCTGGTGCAGATGTTAGGGCAGGAACATAGTGACTGGGCTGTCAGACGTATCAAGATGGAGTGTCATCTTTCGCTCAAATCCCTTGTCACCTCAGTCAACCATTTTCAGCAAGAAATTCCTGACTGCAAACCCATCTCCATGTTCTCCGGGCTCCTCAGCTGTCTTTCTTTGCCAAGAGAAGGTGTAGTCTTTCTCCTTGAGCGTGCTCGAGTCAGCTAGGCACGTTTCTTGCAAGGCAGCTATGTCTACCTGTAGTCTTAGGAGCTCGTCGTTGATGACAGCTGTTTTTCTTGCATTGCTGACGTCTTGGAGTTTTTCTGATAACCCTGTTGTCATTTGTACGGAAATGGAAAAGCGTGCAGCAAAAAAAGCCAGAACCAACTCTGCAGACCGTTCCGCTGAGTGTCCAGTATACGGCCGCCTGTGTGCATCAGACTTTGGCCTGAGATCTGATATGAGGGTACGGAAGTGGAAAAGCGTGCAGCGAGAAAGGCCAGAACCAACTCTGCAGAGTGTTCCATTGAGCGTCCAATATGCAGCCACCTGTGTACATCAAACTTTGGCCTGAGATCCCACATAAGGGTACACAAATAAATGAAGTGCTAGGTTGGACTTTATCGACCCTGACAGTCGACCATATATACATTGTACGGACGTTCCAACATTCCAGTTTGAGAGCTGGCCTTTTTTCTCTCTCTCTTTTTATTTAGAATGTTTTCCTGAACACTAAGCACCCAATGGAGAAGGCAGACTGTGGCGGGACAGCACCTATTTTGGCCATATAGAGGATCTGTACTATTATTATGATCATTATATTATGATTATTATGATTATTATTATTATTGTTTTATTATCATCATTATTATTATCATTATTATTATCATTATTATTATCATTATCATCATTATCATAATAATATATGTATATATCATATCACATATATTATATGATAATTATCATTATCATTATTATTGTTGTTAGTAGTAATAGTAGTAGTAGTAGGAATAATGAAAATAATATTATTGAGACTTGTTATATAATAATAATTATTACCATTATTATTGTTATTGTTATTATCATTATTATTAGTAGTAGTAGTAGTAATGATAATAATAATATTATTATCATTATTATTATTGTTATCAGTATTATCATTAATTTTTATCATTATTATTATTATTATTATTATTATTATTATTATTGTTTTGTTGTTGTTGTTGTTATTATTATAGTTTTGTTGTTACCTGTCGTCAAAGACAGGGAAAGGGAAAGCAGCGAGGGAGAGGAGATGGGCACCGCCTTCATGATGCTTGCTCCCCCCCCACCCCCCACACCCCCACCCCCCCCCCAAAAAAAAAGCTGAGCTCTCCACCACCTCACCACAGCATTTTATTGTTATTTACACGTAGCTGTCTGCCTGTTTGTCTGTCTGTGTGTCTGTGTGTCTGTCTGTCTGTCTATCCGTCTATCTGTCTGTGAGTCTGCCTGTCTGTGTGTCTGTGTGCCTGCCTGCCTGCCTGCTTGCCTGTCTGTCCGTCTGCCTGTGTGTTTGTCTGTCTGTGTGTCTGTGTGTCTGTCTGTGTGTCTGTCCGTTTGCCTGTCTGTCTGTCTGCACGTCTCGCTTTCCCAGGCACTGCAAACTAAATTCTCGGAGAAAAGCGATGGCGGCTCACCAGACAAGAAAGAACGTTTTAAGACGTGGTGTCAAGAGCACTGCGAGTTTCTCTTTCCTCGTATCGACACAACTGCTTACTGCGTCCCGCCCTGCTTCGTCTTCCAACACAAGGTTAAAGAACGCCCCGGGACCGGAGGTGCTTTGGAGAGAACGAGAAAGCCGGAACCAAGCCAGGGCCGGGATGATGATAGCGATGTCAGGGGAGATTTGGCCGAAAGTGCGGTCGAACGAGCCTTCAGGGTAAGCTGAGTAGTTGTTGTTGTTGATTTTTATCTAAAAATAAAAAGGAGACTTTATTTTATTTTTTTTTGCTCAAAAAGTAAAGCTGCACACCTTGTGAATTTATTTTTGGATTTGACCGAAATGTAAAATGCAGAACTTGTGATTTATTTTTTAATTTTATGTGTGTGTGTTGTGTGTGTGTGTGTGTGTGTGTGTGTGTGTGTGTGGTGTGTGTGTGTGTGTGTGTGTGTGTGTGTGTGTGTGTGTGTGTGTTTGTTTGATCGAAAAGTAAAATGCAGACTTTGTGAGGTTCTTTT
>JAPXFY010000026.1:26216354-26236354 GCA_030674185.1 Monoplex corrugatus
CATGGGAAGAAAAATCTGACAAACTTGTGGTATGCCGATGATACTGCGGTTTTAGTAGACAACATTACCAGCATAAAAAAGAATTCTATAAAGGGTAGATGCAGCAGGCAAAAAGGCTGGTCTAAACTTGAACGCCAAGAAAACAAAAGTGATACACGTCAAAGGCAAAGACACTGAAAACCGTCATGACAGTATAAACAGTATCCCCACCTTCTGGAAACTCTGCTAGAAATGTCCTCTTTTCTGTCACTCTCTTTGTTTCTGCCTTGTTCGTTTGCTTTCTATCATTTCTTCCTATCATTTGCTGGTCCATTCACCTGTATGTGTTCAATTAAAGTTTTACGTACTTTTTCTTAGGATTGATAATTGGGTACATGTATTACGTGTATTTATGGCTCTGGGGAGGTGAGATATGCAGAAGCGATTTTAGGTAATTTAGGCCGGTTTCTATAATTGTTTTGGTGTCCTTAGGTATGCTTATATTTGTGTTCAGGTGTGGGTTTTTCTTCTTCTAAATCCACTGTGCGATAAATTGGACGGAGTGGTCAACGCCAGGGACATGTCCTTAGACTATGTGTGCGAATGCATTGATATGTGCACTTAATTTTCTTTTCGTTTTTTGTTCCTGTTGAAGTTTTGTATGTTTTGAAGCGGTTATAGCCCTGCTATGGCTCTACTCAGTCGGCTGGACTTTAGACAACAATAACAATAACAGTGTGCATGGGGACGTTAGATATTATATTAGAGTGTTTCACGGTTGGAGGGGTAGGCAAGCTAGCTATCAACTGACATTGTTGGCCTTTTGTGTCCTGGTCTCCATCTTCTTATCGGGTCTGTCATCCTCTGTGGATATGCTGGCCAGGTACTTGATGGAAAACTCTTGTCTGTGGAGAGTGTCTCTACCACTCCATCTAGCCAGTGCTGCCGTGGTCTTCTTCTGGGCTCATAAGCTTCACCATCTGGTGTTGTAAACTGTTAGGAGCTGGCTGATTAACTAGCATCCTGTTCAGGTGGCCAAACCACTTTGATCCACTGTAGTGTGATGTAATGTTTTATCATCATCATCATCAGGTGCCCTGCCGCGTGGCGTTGGCGATCATGGACTTCCATCTGTCTCTATCTCTTGTTGCCTCAAGCATCTCCTCCACCCTCTTTGTCTTCAGCCACTCTGCAAGTCCGTCTAGTATTTTCTCCCTGGGTCTTCCCGGAGCTCTCCTTCCCTCCAGCTTTCCCGTTGTGACCAGGTGCTCCAAATCCCCTTTCCTCATAAAATGGCCTATAAATGTTGCCTGTCTTTTCCTAATCTTCCTTATGAATGATCTACTTGTGTCTGCCTCCATCAAGACTGTCTCGTTTGTTTTCTTTTCTGTCCATGGAACTCTCAACAATCTTCTTAGAAACCACATCTCGGCTGCCTCAATCTTGTTCTGGTTTTGCTTGTTGACTATCCACGCCTCACAACCGTACAACAGTATTGGTTCTATATAACATTCAAGAACTCTCTTCCTGATGTTAATTGATAGGCATTTGTTGATAAGAATGCTTGTCATCTTCTTGAATGCTGTTTTGGCTTGGCCGATTCTGCTGGCTATTTCTGATGCGCATGACTTCAGTCTTCCTGCTGTTTAGTTCCAACCCCTTACCTTTGCTTTCTATTTCTAGTATATTCACAAGGTTTTGTAGGTCCTTCTATTTCTAGTAAATTCACAAGGTTTTGTAGGTCCCTTTCATTTTCTGCAATTAGCACGGTGTCATCTGTGTATCGATTGTTTTATACGTAATGCTTTCCCCATCTCTATGATCCTCGCTGGCTGATTAACTGGCATCCTGCTCAGGTGGCACAACCACTATGTGTGATGTAATGTTTTATACGTAATGCTCTCACCATCTCTATGATCCCTTCGTTCCAAATTTATTTCTTTTAGTTTTGAGTGCTACTCTTCTGCAGCACCTTACCAGCTCATGGTTTTATGTGCAGGCTTAAGGCTGGTGCCATGATCACCATACACACGGCACCTGTGACGTTAGTGCATATGGAATTCGTTCTGAGCGCAGAAACGTCATCTTGAGAAACTGAAACTGAAACTGAGACATGTCATCTCATAAGCTGTGATCTTTCTTTCAAAAGTTTCGTTTAATCTCTAGGTCTAGCATTTTTAAGGCTGTGTGAGTACTTTGTGCTGATAAATTTTTGCTTTTTGTGCCCATAAGGGTGCTCAGGTGTTCTATAAAGGACGAAAGTTGATCCTTACTAGTATTTGTTTTTTGGGGCTCTGGTCTCAGTTTCTGTGTCCAGTTTTTTCGTCTTTGGTAAATAAGCTTCACGAGTTCACAAATTCTGTACTTTGATGAATTTTTTGCCCTTTCATTTTGATGTCTACCTGAAGTACTTGCAGAGACAGGGGGATAGATTCGTACGGAGGGCCATGATTGCCAACGCCATGCGGAAGGGCACATGATGATGATCATCATTCTGATGTCCAGTTTTTTCAGGACGGATTTGAATTTAACTGGAATAAGAGAAAATAATCACGATGCTCGTAGTGATTTAGCTCCTGTCTCTGTAAGCTAATATTTTGCGGTCATTCTTCTACCTGAGAGCGGGCAGAAATCCCAACACAGGACAAGGAATGCTCAAAAGCACCAGTCACCGTGATGTAGTGGTTAACGCAACAGACTGCCGACTGGAAGGTTGTTTGTTCGAATCCCTTTCAGTCCTTTAAAAATTTCATTATGGGATTTTCCGGCTCTAATCGACACTTACCCAGAGTTGGGCGTGACATGGGCTTATTGGGAGGACCGGGACCACATCGTCAAGTCTCATCCACTTCACGGATGCGTAATCGAGGATGTTGCTAAAATCGTCTGACCAGCACCGCAGGTGACTGTATCTCTCGGGCCTGGTTGACGCCAGAGTGTAATGTGATAGTAAGCGTACAGTGCTAGCCCTATCACGCAAATGGAACTCAATGGCGTAATGATTACCATCCTCATCGACACCATCATCATCATCATCATCATCATCATCGCATTGTAAAAACTGTACCAGCCTCCGTGGCCATTAGAAAATGGGACAAAAATGGCGTAGAAAATGGGACCAAAAAAACAACAACAAAAAGAGGTAAGCACAAAGGTAACCTCAGGATGATCTTTAAAAACCAGGAATGCTCAAACGCAAACAGAACAGTGGTCAAGGGGCAAAGGGGACATGCAACTGTAATCCCCAATTCAGATGACTCAGATCTGTCTGCTTTTTTGTTTGTTTGTTTGTTTGTTTGTTTGTTTGTTTGTTTGTATTTTTTACGAGAAAAAACGATGATAAAGGTTGTCTGGCAACCAGTATGCCATTCCGATGTTGCTACATTTGTGACAATGCAGTATAGCACATCATAATACGATACAATACAATGTAATGCAGTACAATGTAATACAATACAATGCAGTACAATGTAATGCAATACAGTGCAATGCAATGCAATGCAGTGCAATGTAATACAATGCAATACAATACAATAAGATGCAGTACAATGTAATGCAGTGCAATGCAATCAGTACAGTGCATGCGATACAATACAATACAACCCAACACAACACAAGACAACATAATACAACACAATACAACACACACAATACAGTACAATACAACACAATACAACATAATACAATACGATTCAAAGCAAAGTGAAACAACACAGATCAAGGTAACGCAGCGAATGGCACAAAACAACACACTGCTACACAACTAATGTTGGCATTTTTTGCAGGTAAAATCAACGGATCGAAAGGAAGAAATGATTGACAGATTTTCTGGTGACACAATACAGACGAACAAAAAAAGACTGGAAAAAGCACTTCAGCAACTCAAAGATGACAAGAAGATCTTTGACAAGGTAAAACTTAGGGAATAAAGAACCCAAAAAAAACAAACAAACAAACAAAAACAAACAAACAAACAAACAAAAATGTCTGTTGAATTGGGACTGTTAATGTTAATACTTTTATGGGCCTTAGCTTTGAAAAAAAATAAGCCCTGCAGTACTCGGAAAAGAGACAGGCGCCAGCAAATGTAAATTGTGCCTTGAGAAAGGAGAAAGATAACAAAACAAAACAAAAAATCCAGGTGCGTAGAAATCATTAGCCCCCCGCCCCCAGTCAAATGAGGCCATGTTGAGGTAAAACAACTCTGTTTTCAAGTTTTGTAAAAAAAAAAATGCCCCAGTCTTCAGAAAATGTCCCTGTTCCTCCAATGAACATTTTTGAGCCTGAGCAGAGTTTAAAAGACAATTAGTCCAAACAGCAAAGCTGCACCTGCTGAATTCCATTTTGTGCACGGCATTCATGTCAGTTTCAGTCTCAGTTTCTCAAGACAACGTCTCCGCGCTGGGAACGAATTCCATATGCACTAACGTCACAGGTGCCATGTGTGTGGTGATCATGGCACAAGTCTTAATTATGCCTGCACATAAACCCATGAGCTGGCCAGGTCCTGAGGCTCTACCTAGACTGTGTTTTACCTCGAATTGTTTATCAGCTTGTCACTGGAATAATCTTGGTTACATGTAAATGACATACCTTCAAAAAAGGAACTATATATAAAGTCGAGAAACAAATAAGTAAAAGTCTGAATCACAACACAACTACCTATTCTGTGTGAACTCGTCTCACATGACAGACCTAACCCCCCACCCCCATTTTACTTACTTACTTACGTACGTACGTACGTACGTACGTAAGTAAGTAAGTAAGTAAGTAAAATAAGAGCATAAAAAGTAAGTAAGTAGGTGCATAAATAAATACAAAATAAAGGAGTTTGTAGAAAAACAAACAGGTAAGAGATGAAAGTAACGAATAACAGTAAACACAAGCATATAACCACATACCCACACACAGACATACATACACATACTTCCATGCATGCACACGCTTATCCACACAGCATAATGGCTGACAACAACAGCTACAACAACAACACCAGCAAGTTATTGAAACTACCAGCCACAATAGGCGACAGAGTGGGGCAGAGAATTGCACTGGCGCCCTCCATACATCACAGATTGCCTGTGGTGGCCAGGCGTACCAGCAAGCCCTTGCAGCAATAGAGAAGCAGCGACAGGGACACGATGAGGATCATGGCCAAGTCTCTTGCTAGGACTCTGCACATAGGTAGTCGTGGGGGTGGATGATGGCCGTCCACCCTTAGATCTAAATCAGATGCCCTGGCGGGATGCCGGGGGCGGGAGGA
Organism: Monoplex corrugatus; assembly: GCA_030674185.1. Lineage (NCBI taxonomy): Eukaryota > Metazoa > Mollusca > Gastropoda > Littorinimorpha > Ranellidae > Monoplex > Monoplex corrugatus. Next base: position 26,221,597 of record JAPXFY010000026.1, read on the forward strand.
GGGGGGGGGGGGGGCTCTTATTCTGTGCTAGAAATGTCCTCTTTTTTGTCACTCTCTTTGTTTCTTTCATCCTCCTTTGCTTTCTGTCATTTCTTTCTATCATTCTTTTTCTGTCTTGCTGGTCCATTCACCTTATGTGTTCGATAAAGTCTTACGTGCTTTTTCTTAGGATTGATACTTGGGTACATGTATTAAGTGCAGTTTTAGCTCTAGGTAGGTGAGATAGGCGGAAAGAACGTTAGGTAATGTAGGCCTGTTTTCATATATGTTTTGGTGTTCTTAGGTATGCTTAAATTTGTATTTAGGTGTGCTTTTTAAATCCCCCGTGCGATAAATTGGACGGAATGGTCAACGCCAGGGACATGTCTTTAGATTAAATGCGCAATTGCATTAATATATGTACTTAATTTTCTTTTCCTTTTTTTCACTGTTGAAGTACTGTATATGTTTTGAATAGGTCATAACCCTGATATGACTCTCTGCAGTCGGCTGGGCTTTAAACAACAATAACAATGATAACAAAAGATGCGCTGGTGCATGGCCATACCCTCGTACAGCGAACAAGCAGCATTTTTTTCAGGGAAACCACTGCCGTCCCCAAACGGGGAGAGAGGAGAATAAAAAGGAACCTCTCAACAAAACCGGCCTCACGTACCTGGCAAATAAGCCTCGTCTGTCTGTTCAAGAAACCAGAAAGTAAAAGAAACGAAAACACTTCTTAGGTTAACCTATAGTGCTTGAAATGACAAATCACACTGGACACACATCATAGACCACGACCACACACAGCCTTGATCGCCAGGATGATGGATGGCTAAAAATCGACATAGCTACCCTGGGACCAGATCTGCAGGCAAAAATCTCAGCTCAAGGAAGACTACCCTGGGACCAGATCTGTAGGAAAAACAAAACAAAACAAACAAACAAACAAATCTCAGCTCAAGGAAGGTTACCCTGGGACCAGATCTGCATGCAAAAAAAAACAAAAAACGCTCAGCTCAAGCAAGACTACCCTGGGACCAAATCTGCAGGCAAAAAACCTCAAGTTTAAGGAAGACTGCCCTAGGACCAGATCTGCAGACAAAAACCTCAGATCAAGGAAGACTGCCCTAGGACCAGATCTGCAGACAAAAACTTCAGATCAAGGAAGACTGCCCTAGGACCAGATCTGCAGACAAAAACCTCAGATCAAGGAAGACTGCCCTAGGACCAGATCTGCAGGCAAAAACTTCAGCTCTAGGAAGAATACCCAGGGACCAGATCTGCAGGCAAAAACCTCAGCTTAAGGAAGACTACCCTAGGACCAGATCTGCAGGCAAAAATTTACCCACCTCAGCTCAAGGAAGACTACCCTAGGACCAGATCTGCAGGCAAAAAATTCAGCTCAAGGAAGAATACCTAGGGACCAGATCTGCAGGCAAAAATCTCAGCCCAAAGAAGAGTACCCTGGGACCAGATCTGCAGGAAAAAAACTAGCTCAGTGAAGACTACCATGGGACCAGATCTGTAGGCAAAAAACCTCAGCTCAAGGAAGACTACCCCAAGACCAGATCTGCAGTCAAAAACCTCAGCATAAATAAGACTACCCTGGGACCAGATCTGCAGGCAAAAAACGTCAGCTCAAGGAAGACTACCCTGGGACCAGATCTGCAGGCAAAAAAAAATCCCAGCTCAAGTTAGACTACCCTGGGACCAGATCTGCAGGCAAAAAAGCTCAGCTCAAGGAAGTTGGAGGAGGCCTCACGTTGTCCTGCATTGGAAACCTCAAACAGACCCTAGAATCTAGTGTCAGACTAGTCATAATCATCAAGCTTGCAAGGATGTTGGAGAGCTTATAATTTGTGTTATCAGAATTCAGAGTTTGTTTGATAGGAATCCATCGCACTCGGATAATTCCATATGTGCTCCACCCAAATCTGCTAAGAATTATCTGGCAGACTCCCTAAGCCTGAGCAAAACCCTATGTGCTGGCAAGGTCTTGAAACTGAGGAGGATTTGGGGAGGGACTTTTGAAAACTTGAGCCGACGCCACCAGGCCAGTTTTCAATGGGGTTGAACTCGAGATATCAGATCTTGAGTTCATGGCTCTATCAAAAGAACCAGCCAGCCCATGGTTGTGGTATCGATCGTGGCTTGATGGTGTTGCATCTTCCGCTCACAAAAGACCACTTCGCTACAGCCATCACAGTGCTTTCGCTGCAATGATGATAAATCCAGATGATTTTCGAAGAAGATGTTTAAGAAGCGGTCAACCATACCCCCCCGTCCCCCAATCATTCTTGGAGACTTTAATACTTGGATGGAGTCGTGAGACTGACGTCACGTCCTTGGACGCTATGGTACTGGAAAGTGCAACCGCAATGGACTGATGCTATCGTCACTGTGTATTCACCACCGCCAGTATCTTCTTCCAGCACGAGGACATGTTCGAGAACACCTGGGACACCCATGCTTGAGGCAGTGTGGCACATGCTGGATTATGTCGCCGTGCCATAAAAGAGACGTGGGTATCGCACGCTGCATGAACAGAGCTGACTGCAGGTCTAACCCCTGACTGCTTGCTACGCAGCAAGATGAAATTCCCTGTGAAGCTTGAAAAATCAAGGCTGCTAGGGACAACTCTGTGGAAGTTGAACATCGCTAATCTGTTAAACAGTGAAACTGCCCTAAAAAAACACACACACAAAAAACGCCTGGAAAGATTATCTGGCGATGGAAATCCTTCAAAAAAGTTATCCACAGCTCTGCACAGCACTGCAGCCGATACCCTGCCTTTTGTCAATTCAAAAAGCGGTTTGATGAACGTGATGAAGAGATCAGGATGCTTATTGACAAATCCACGCTACCCAAAAGGAACACCACACTGACAAAATCTGAGTAAAAACCAGCAAAATTACCACCAGACAGTACCTGCAGATGAAGAACCGATGGTGTGAGAACTCTAGACTTTGGCTGATGCAAACGACATAATTCAGTCCATAATGAAGGACTTGATGCCTACGGAACAAAGACTGCCTTTCTTTCCCATTTATATCTATCACAAATCTGTAATCTTATGTCTGGAAATTCTTTGATAGAAATTTCCTCTTTTTTTGTCACCCTCTTTGTTTCTGCCTTGTTCCCTTGCTTTCTGTCATTTCTTCCTATCGTTCTTTTTTGCCTTGCTGGTCCATGCATCTGTATGTTTTCGATAAACTCTTACGTACTTTCTGTTAGGATTGATACTACTTTCTTTTAGGAATGATAATTGGGTACATGTCTTTAGTGCATTTTTGATCTAGGGAAACGTGATATGCGGAAACAATATTAACTCTTCCCGCCATGGTCGCAATCAAGCGACTTCCCGTACGACCGCCATGGTCGCATTTGTGCGATTTGGAGGGGTCATGCTAAACGATAACTTTTCACGCGGGTACAAAGCTTCTGTCAGCTCCACTGGTGAATGCAGGCGACTGTGCTATTTTTAAACTTTACCCAGCGACCTAGTTTTTCAGCAGTAAGGCCGAAGTGTGGCTTTGTTAACTGTCAGAATTACGTCACATTTTCTCCGAAGCGTTTTCTTCAAAATGGCTGCAAATCGACACGCATTGTCTACCACTCCGAGTAGAATAAGCAGACAGCTTGTGTGTAGATTTCCATTGCTTTTCCTCATTTATTATAATGATATCTGGCGCACAACTCACGAAATAAGGTCAGTAGTACAACTAATAAACCGTATGAAAAACATTTGTTTGTTTTTCTTTATAAAAAGATTATCTGTGGAAATAATCAATCAAGCACATAAACAAAAGCAAGCATTCATATATAAATACAACATCTGCCCTTTACACAGCAAAAAAAAGTAAGTGAAAATCTTTGATAGTCTTTGAGATATAAGCTTTTAAAAATGCATACTGCGCTGCAAAATTGGCTGCCCAAAATATACTTGGCACTGAGGAGTGCCGTTTCTGGGGAAACTTGGCGGTGAAAGAGTTAAGCGGTTTAGACCCGTTTTTAAAAATGCCTAAGTTCCCTTATTTGTGTTAAGATTTCTATTCATGTATGTTTCGTAAATCCCCTGTGTAATAAATTGGATGGAATGGTCAACGTGAGAGGCATCTTCTTAGATTATGTGCGCGAATGCATTGATATGTGTATTTATTTATTTTTTCTTATTGATGGATTGTGTATGCTTGGAAACAGTCATAGCCGTCATATGTTTCTACGCAGTCGGCTGGACTTTTGATAAAAAATAACAATAACAATGTAATAAAATGTGATACACGGTGGTACAATAGTACAACCATGTGCCTTTGGCAATTGCGGATAGCTTTTGCAGGGCGCTGTTCATATCTAATGATAATGTTATACTTTGTTTGACATAAGGTGATGGAAAACCAGAGACCTAAGGAAGGATTCAAATACCATCTGGTGCTGGCCCTTCCCAATATGAACACTAAACAAGATGTGTTGGACTATGACATACCAGAGGTAGGTTTGACCAGAACGTGTGTTGAACTATGACATATCACAGGTGGGGATGACCAGAACGTGTGTTGAACTATGACATATCACAGGTGGGGATGACCAGAACGTGTGTTGAACTATGACATATCACAGGTGGGGATGACCAGAACGTGTGTTGAACTATGACATATCACAGGTGGGGATGACCAGAACGTGTGTTGAACTATGACATATCACAGGTGGGGATGACCAGAACGTGTGTTGAACTATGACATATCACAGGTAAGTATGACCAGAACGTGTGTTGAACTGCGACGCCATTTTCGACACGAATGCAGATTAGCAAGTCATTCGGGGTGCCGAAGACAATCGCTTCCCGACGAGTGTAGTGTTACGGAATCTCACGAAGTAACTTTCCACTTGACCCTTGACATGTTTGCAGTGACCACTGTGGCTATGGCAGGCATGCAGGGTCAAAAGGGCAGCGTCGAAAAATGTTTAATTATCGAAACCGCTATAGCGTTCCGTCGTACGCAACCGTGCCTTTCATCACGACCGCTATAGCGTTCCGTCGTACCGAGTGAGTTAAACGAAAACATTCCGTTTATACGATGCAAGAATTTACACGACACAACGGTCTACATGGTACAGCAGTTGACATGATATAAATGTTTACGTGATATAACAATCTACAAGTCTAGTGGCACGGCCAGCCAGCTTAGTCGACGCTTGCAGATGATGATGGTATCTCGGGAACTGTTTGCTTCTTGACCTTACTTCATCGTTCGTCACGAAATCTTTCCATTTGATTCCCATTTGATTTCCATATGTGGGTGGGCTGTTCAGTGATTACTTATCTGTCTGTCTATCTGTCTGTCTCTGTCGTTCTCCCGTCGGTGTGTCTGTCTCTCTGTCTGTCTGTCTGTCTGTCTGTCTGTCTCTCTCTCTCTTTTTTGGATTTCCATTTGATGCCCAAGATCTTTGTGAACGAATAGTTCAGCTTAATGACGACAAGACAGAAGCTATCCTCATTGGCACCCGTCAGAAACTTTCTCAGCTGCCTCCTCTTTCTCTCCCATTATGTAACACATCAGTCCCAATTTCTGATTCAGCTAAAAACCTTGGTGTCTGCATTGACTCTACCCTCTCCATGAACAACTTTGTTTCTCAAACTGCCAGATCTTGCTACTATCACCTCCATCGTATAAGCCTGATCAGGAAGTATCTCTCTGTCGAAACAACTGCAAAACTCGTTCTCTCCTTCATAATGTCTCGCATTGACCATTGCAATTCACTCCTGTCTGGTCTTCCTGCCTCCACCATTCACATCCTGCAGCGCATTCAAAACAATGCTGCACGCCTTGTACTAAAAAAGAAAAAAGCTGACCACATATCTCCTCTCCTGTCACAACTTCACTGGCTCCCTGTGTCAAAGCGCATACAGTACAAACTAGACACCATGTGCTACAAAAGCCTCAATAACGCAGCCCCCGATTACCTGTCAAGCCTACTTGAGATCTATGTTCCCTCACGTACCCTCCGCTCTGCCTCCGATCCTCTGACTTTTCGCTTTCCACGCACTAAACTCAATACCTATGGTCCACGAGCCTTCTCCGTTTCTGGTCCACTTTCCTGGAACAAACTTCCTCTCTCTGTCCGTCAGCAACCTACTTTTGTCTCCTTCAAGTCCGCTCTCAAAACTCACCTTTTCTCCTCTGCATAAAATCCTGACCTCACTCAATCCCCTCTGCAGCCTGTCTCCACTCGGAGGGGAATCACATTGTAATATATAATTGTATATAATATGCTCTCTATAATTTTCCATTGCTTTTATTCTTTCTCCCCATTTTAGCCGTGTGCGTGTGCGTGTGCGTGTGCGTGCGTGCGTGCGTGCGTGCGTGCGTGCGTGCGTGCGTGTGTGTCTGTTTTAGCGCTTAGATTTGATTTTATCAAGATTTTGCGCTATACAAATAAAATATTGTATTGTATTGTATTGCGTCGGTCATGAAGGGTAATCGGTCATTATCATAGCGGTTTCTGCCTTCAGCAAAGCCTTCGAGGGATCACGCTGTTGCTGAAAGGAAACCTTATCCCTCACCCTCCTGAAGAAATGATTGATTTGGCTGAGCGAGACTACTCTCTGTCCAGCTTCATCAGCTGGTGGAATGGATTGACAGATCAACCCATGGACATAGACATCATCAAAGACGCCATTGCTCGGTGAGGGGAGATTCTGCTCCACACGTCTGTCGTGTTCATCTCTCTGGTTGTCTGTCGTGAAAGCTTTCCTGTTCTCTGTCTGTCTGTCTATCACTTTGTCTGTCTGTCTCTCTCTCTCTCTCTGTCTTTCTTTTTCTCTCTTTTCTCTCTCTCTCTCTCTCTCTCTCTCTCTATCTCTCTCTCTCCCGCCCTCTCTCTCCCCCTCCCTCTTTTTCTCTTTCTCTTTCTCTCTCCCTGTCTCCCTCACTCTGTCTTTGTCTTTCTCTCTCCCACCCTCGCTCCCTCTGTCTCTGTCTCTCCCTCCCTTTCTCTCCCACCCTTCCTCCCTCCCTCCCTCCCTCTGTCTCTATGTCTGTGTGTGTCTCTCCCTCCCTCTCTCTCTTTCTCTCGCCCTCCCACTCCCTCTCTTTCTTTCTCCCCTCCCTCCCTCTCTCTCTCTCTCTCTCTCTTTACTGTGGCTCTTTCCCTCTCTCTCTTCCTCCAGAAACTCTTTCAGTCTGAATAATATTCCCAACTTCAGGAAATTCTGTGCCAGGAACTTCCCCTTTTAATTACACATACTATACCGTGGCTCACAAATGCAATAAGCGGCAGCGGTTTGCCAATTCTGCCTCGTAACAATAAAGTCCGAAGGGACAGTAACTCTGAGAGTGTCTACGTCTTGCGCATGCGCAGGTGCTCTTCCTCTTTTCTCGGCAGCCATCTTCCAGCTCGCCTCGTACGCTCTGAGCAGCTAAGTATTTTTCGATTTCGCTACGCGATCGATCGATTGTCGTTGTTGTTTTTGTGTCTTGCCTATGTTTTCGTTTAAGGGAGAAACTTATGTGAAGCGATTGGGTGGCAAAGCGAGGGTTAAGAAGATTTCGTCCGCCGAATTCTCAAACCCACAAAGGGGTGGTTCCACCGGTGCACAAACCGCTCTCTCTTCAACTTCGTCTCTCCCTTTTACGTCTTCTCTCTTTCACACTATCGACAAGTCATCGCAACCCAGCTACGGTTCGGTTGCGGTGACCACGAGCCCTCAACTCAGCTCCGGCTCAGTTGAATTTTCGTCATTTTACGGCCCTCACACTGCCCGGCACGGTGATCGACTCAACTCCGGTTCTGTCGATTCTGTGCTCGCCCCTTCGTACAGCTTAACTCCGGTTCTGCTGGTACTGTTTCAGCCTCCATGGCTGATGGGCGCATTGGGCATGGGTCTCCTTCGGGAGGCAAGATGGACCGTAATGTGAGCGGAACCGGCTCACCCCCTGGTTCACCAGGCGGGACACACCCCCTGGTTCGCCAGGTGGGCCAAGGGAGACAACCCCACCCTTACGGGCGTCAGATCGTCGATCCGCCCCGGTTGTCTCCCTTCCTCCCCCACAGCCTGCTGCTGCACCCGCCACAACCTCTCTGTCCCATTCCGGACAGAGCACTTGGGCGCCTTGGCAACTACCAAGCGACCCATGGCGGGCTGCCACATCTCTGTCCCATTCCGGACAGAGCACTTGGGCGCCTTGGCACATGCCTAGCCGCCCCCAGCAGGCTGGCCCTTTGGGCACTGGGGACCGGGCCAGGCCCTACCCTTCATGGGGTCAGGGTCCTGATGCCCCTTGGGCTCAGCCCATGCCGCATCCCATGGCACCGCACATGGTACCGTGGCACCCATCCTTGGGATTTCCCCCGGCCTCGGCCACGGGATGCACGTGGTGGCCCGGCTTTATGCCCGGCGCCCCACCAGCGCAGGACTCACCCTGCCCAGCCCCCCCGGCACCACCCGTGTTGGACACAACACCGGGGCTGCCTCCTGGGGGCTCTGACCCGGGTCCCACAACCGTGGCACCCCGGTCAGACTCTCCGCAGACTCTCGCCCCTCCAAAGGCGGGCCAGAGGACTCGGACTCGGCCTCAGAGGATGAGGCCCCTGCCCACATGGCATTCTGCTTCCAGGATGCCATGGACCGGCTGGCACAACTCACACCGGAGGCGGTGTCCACTGTGCCAGAGCCCAAGGCTCCCAAGCTTGGCTCGGCCGAGCGCCTTTTCAGCGCTCACCCTACCTCAGCCCCACGGGCCTCCTTGCTAGAACAGTCCGACATGGTGGCTGACTGCCTCAGGCAAGCCCAGGACACCGCCAGGGGGAAAGAGGCACAAGATTTCGTTCCAGGATCTGTGCCTGACTTCCCGGGAGCCTTGCCCTTCAGGAAATTCCTGAAGCCGGCACCGCTCCCCTTCCAGCGGAAGCCCTTCATGGCCCATGGGCCTATCCCTGACGCTCCCCTCTCGCTCACACAGGAGAACCTCCTCCTTGTGAACGATCGCTCTCGGGCCCAGCCGCAGCATATCTCCATCACGGAGAAATGCTTGACGGAATGGGAGGAGAACGCGAGACGGGGGCTGGTGGCAACCTCCGCCCTGGACTCATTCTTGGGCGGCCTAGGGGAAGCCCTGAAGGACCCCAACCAGCAGTCCTTCACGCTCCGCCAGGCGCCTGACCAGGCAACCATCGTGGCCTTTATCCAGGCCATGGCGCAGGGGCTCAGATCCGTGGCCGAATCGCAAGCACGCACGTATCTGAACGCCGTCATGGCGAGGCGGGATGCCATTCTCGCGGCATCCTCGGTTGCCACCTCACCGTCGGCAAGGGCCTCCTTGCGCGCGGTGCCCGTCCAGCCGGGCTCCCTCTTCGGGAACCATGTTCAGGCCGTCCTGAAGCACCAGGCGGACATAAAAAGGGACCTCGCCCTCCATTCGAGGCCCTCTCGCCCTGCCGTGAAGCGCCCGGCTCCAGCGGCCTACCCGCCAAACAGGCCCACCCACACCAAGTTTCGGGCCGATCCCAGGCCCCAAGGGCACAGGAGACCGCAACAGCATTCGGGCAGGCCGGTGGCCCGGCCTAAGGCCCGCAGGCCGGCTCCCTCTCAGCCGGCCAACCCCCAATGACTCACCCCCGGCCTGAGGCCATCACCCCCACGGGCGATCCTGTGGGCAGTCTCTCCAGACACATCGACGCGTGGGAGAGGCTGCCCGCCAGCCCGTGGGCCCTGCGGGTGATCAGGTCGGGGTTCCGCCTTCCTTGGGGCCCAAGGAAGGCTCCTCTCACGCTCTCTCCCCCTGCTTTCGCACTTCCTCAAGATCGCTCGGCCTCGCAGGCCCTGGATCAGGAGGTTCTTTCGATGTTAGCCAAGGGGGCTACGGAGGAAGTTTCCTTCGCTGCGTCCCCGGGATTCTATGGACGCATCTTTGTGGTCCCCAAAACTTCGGGGGGCTGGAGGCCCGTCCTGGACCTCTCCTCCCTAAACCGGTTCCTCCGCGTCCTCCATTTCCGTATGGAGACCCCTATGTCCATCCGCGAGGCCTTGCACCCGGGCGACTGGGGGATATCCATCGACCTCAAGGATGCATACTTCCATCTCCTCATTCACCCCAGGGACAGGAAGTACCTCAGATTCGTCTGGAGGAACCGGATCTTCCAATTCAGGGCACTGCCCTTCGGTCTGGCACCCGCCCCTTGGCTCTTCACGAAGGTGGCGAGGGAACTCTGCATGCATGTTCGGGAGAAGGGCATCCGCCTCAAGGCCTATCTAGACGATTGGCTTCTACTCGCCTCCTCCAAAGAACAGTGTGCGCAACAAGCATCCCAGGTCCTGCAACTCTGTCACAACCTGGGCTTTGTCTGCAACGAGGAGAAGTCGGACCTAACTCCCTCCAAACAATTCCAGTTCCTGGGCATGTCCTTCGACACCTCCAAGTGGAGGGTCACCCCGTCTCCCCAGCGCTTACTGCGCCTTCAGGGCCTCTTAACCCAACTGCTCCCCCAACTCCAAGCGCCAGCAAGGAAGCTGGCCTCCCTACTGGGCCTTATGGAGTCGCTGGCACCCCTAGTGCCACTGGGTCGTCTTCTCAAGCGGCAATTCCAACGCGGCTTCAGGAAGCGTTGGTCACAGTCGCTTCAGCCATGGGACCTCCCGGTCCACCTGGGCCCTTGGTTCATATCAGCAGTGACCAAATGGCGCTCCCAGTCACGCCTGGCCCAGGGAGTCCCCATCACACTGCCCCCTCCTCAGGAGCACTTGTTCACGGACGCGTCCACCTCCGGGTGGGGAGCCCATGTCGGCACGCTGACAGCCGCAGGTCGGTGGTCGACCGACCTCATGCCCTGCCACATAAACATGTTGGAACTGGAGGCAGTTTGCCTGGCACTCGGGGAGTTTCTCCCCTTTCTGAAGGGAAAACATGTCCGCATCAACACGGACAACACCACAGTAGCTTGTTACATCAACAAGCAAGGGGGCGCCCGCTCCCACTCCTTGTCTCGGAGAGCGGAACAGCTCCTCATCTGGTGCGAGGAACACTCGATTCAGCTCTCAGCAAAGCATGTCCCGGGGAAGATCAACATACTTGCGGACTCTCTCAGCAGATCCCACATGATTCTTCCCTCGGAATGGACACTGGTCCATGCAGTCCTGGAGCCAGTATGGGCAGCATGGTTCAAACCACACGTGGACCTCTTTGCCACCAGGTTCAATCACCGCCTCCCTTTGTACGTCTCTCCAGTTCCGGACCCAGCGGCCTGGGCTGTAGATGCCCTATCCATTCCATGGTCGAACCTCATCGGCTATGCCTTTCCCCCGTTCCCCATTATGGGGAAAGTGCTGAGGAAAGCCAGGGAGGACGCAGCGACATTAATCCTTGTCGCACCCAAATGGCCAGCACAGGCATGGTACCCAGAACTTCTGCACCTGTCCCATGTGCCGCCGCTAAAACTCGCGGTATCGAGCCGCTCCATCCTCCAACCCAGGTCAGGCATTCCGCACGGCAATCCAGACGTTCTAAACCTTCACGCCTGGATGCTGTGCGGGACTCGATGTCTTCATTAGGCCTGTCCCGGCCGTAATCGGCCTTGTGCAGCAAGCTCACAGGCCGGGCACACAGGGGGTGTACAATGCCCACTGGAATGGCTGGGTCTCTTGGTGCACCTCAAATGAGGTGTCACCCCATTCACCCTCTCGCTTGCAGTTGGCCAACTACCTCGGCTTTCTGTCCACAGAGAAAAAGCTTTCCGTATCCTCAGTGAAGGTCCACAGGGCGGCCATCTGCACCACCATCCGTCAGTTGGGTGGTCCGTCCTTTGAGCACGATCCTCTATTGCGGAATCTCGTCAGAGGGGCTTCTCTCCAGGAAGCCAGGAACCCCCGCCGAACCCCGGCGTGGGATCTCTTTCTCGTCCTCTCATCCCTTAGACTCCCCCCTTACGAACCCATCAGGGAGTGTTCCCTGAAGTTCCTCTCTTTCAAGACGGCCTTTCTCGTCTCTCTCGCATCGGGGAGGCGCTGCAGCGAAGTGCACGCCCTTAGTGGTCTCCCCGGAGATGTTGCTCTCGAACCTGATGGCTCGATGTCTCTCCGCCTACTCCCGGAATTCTTGGCCAAGAACCAGTCTCCAGGTTCTCCTTCGCCGGCCATCCACATCCATCCCCTCACGTCTATCCTCGCTCCGGACGATGAGGATCGCACTCTCTGCCCGGTTCGCGCACTGCGAGCGTACAGAAAGCGGACGAAATCTTCTCGCCAGCAGCGGCGCCACCTTTTTCTCTCTTACAACGAAAACTATAGAAAGGACATTAGACGCACGTCCATCTCTCGATGGCTGAGGGAAGTCATCAAGGCTGCGTATGCCAGGTCGAGCGCCGAGCTAGCTGTCTTCTCCCCAAGGCCCCATGAGATCAGAGCATGGGCTTCTTCGCTGGCAGTCATCCACAATGCCAGCATCCAAAACGTCCTAGACGCCGCGTACTGGCGTTCCCCGGGCACTTTCATCCAGTTCTACCTGCGCGACGTCTCCCGTCTGCGCGAAGATGGGTCCAGGGGTATCGCTTCCGCTGTGGTGGCCCAACACCCCATCTCAGCCACACGCCCTGACTCCTGCCATTCCTCCAGGCGTTAACCAGGTAAGCCCTCCATCCGGGTAGTGCTATTCTGCATTTGTGAGCCACGGTATAGTATGTGTAATTAAAAGGAAATTTTCCTTCTAAAATTACGTTTAATCTAACATACTTACCGTGGCTCACGCAGAGTCCCTCCCGACCTCCCCGCCTTCCTGGTTCCTTCTAGCCACAGTCAGGGTCAAGGTCAAGGTCTCCTCGAAAAGAGGAAGAGCACCTGCGCATGCGCAAGACGTAGACACTCTCAGAGTTACTGTCCCTTCGGACTTTATTGTTACGAGGCAGAATTGGCAAACCGCTGCCGCTTATTGCATTTGTGAGCCACGGAAAGTATGTTAGATTAAACGTAATTTTAGAAGGAAAATTTCCTTTTCTGTCACACTCGCTTTGATTCTGCCTTGGTCCTTTGCTGTTTTTTCAAAAAAAATTTTATTTGGTCAAGATTTTCTTTGATTTTCTGCATTGCCGGTCCATTTACCAGTATGTGTTAGATAAAGTCTTACATGCATTCTATTTGGTCTGATGCATTAACGGCCCTTTAGGTTGTCAGGAACTGTGATGTGCAGAAGCGGTTTTAGGTAATTATGGCCATTTTTTTTTTATATATCAGTATTTACTTCTGTAGAACAGGCCAGCCAGATGAGTAATCATTGGAAAAGCCCCACCAGATAAGTAACCACTGGAAAGTGCTACCCAGATACGTAATCACTGAAACGGGCTACCCATATACGTAATCACTGAAACGGGCTACCCAGATAAGTAATCACTGGAAAGGGCTACCCATATACGTAATCACTGAAACGGGCTACCCAGATAAGCAATCACTGGAAAGTGCTACCCAGATACGTAATCACTGAAACGGGCTACCCAGATAAGTAATCACTGTAACAGGCCACCCAGATAAGTAATCACTGGGACAGGCCACCCAGATAAGTAATCACTGAAACGGGCTACCCAGATAAGTAATCACTGAAATAGGCCACCCAGATAAGTAATCGCTGAAATAGGCCACCCAGGTAAGTAATCACTGAAACAGACCACCCAGATAAATAATCACTGAAACAGGCCACCCAGATAAATAATCACTGGAATGGGTCACTAAGATAAGTATTCACTGAAACAGGCCACCCAGATAAGTGATCGCTGAAATAGGCCACCCACATAAGTAATCACTGAAACAGGCCACCCAGATAAGTAATCATTGTGACAGGCCACCCTGATAAGTAATCACTGGGACAGGCCACCCAGATAAGTAATCACTGAAATAGGCCACCCAGATAAGTAATCACTGAAACAGGCCACCCAGATAAGTAATCACTGAAACAGGCCACCCAGATAAGTAATCACTGAAACAGGCCACCCAGATAAGTAATCACTGAAACAGGCCACCCAGATAAGTGATCACTGATACAGGCCACCCAGATAAGTGATCACTGAAACAGGCCACCCAGATAAATGATCACTGAAACAGGCCACCCAGATAAGTAATCACTGGGACAGGCCACCCAGATAAGTAATCACTGGGACAGGCCACCCAGATAAGTGATCACTGAAACAGGCCACCCAGATAAGTAATCACTGGAATGGGTCACTAAGATAAGTATTCACTGAAACAGACCACCCAGATAAATAATCACTGAAACAGGCCACCCAGATAAGTAATCACTGGAATGGGTCACTAAGATAAGTATTCACTGAAACAGGCCACCCAGATAAGTGATCACTGAAATAGGCCACCCAGATAAGTAATCACTGGGACAGGCCACCCATATAAGGAATCACTGGGACAGGCCACCCAGATAAGTAATCAATGAAACAGGCCACCCAAATAAATAATCACTGAAACAGGCCACCCAGATAAGTAATCACTGAAATAGGCCACCCAGATAATTAATCACTGAAACAGGCCATCCAGATAAGTAATCGCTGAAATAGGCCACCCAGATAAGTAATCACTGAAACAGGCCACCCAGATAAGTAATCGCTGAAACAGGCTATCCAGATAAGTAATCACTGAAACAGGCCACCCAGATAAGTAATCACTGAAATAGGCCACCCAGATAAGTAATCACTGAAATAGGCCACCCGGATAAGTAATCACTGAAATAGGCCACCCAGGTAAGTAATCGCTGAAACAGACCACCCAGATAAGTAATCACTGGAATGG
>JAPXFY010000026.1:26243854-26251354 GCA_030674185.1 Monoplex corrugatus
TTTCTAAGTCTGTTTTGTTTATTTGAATGTGTGGGTGTTCCTGGCCTTCTTTTTTCGCTATGTGCATGGCTTTGGTTTGACAGTTTCAAAAGAGCATAAACAATATTTCAGACTGGTGCCAGTCTAATAGCAGAGTGCCATTGATTCTCTTGAAAACTGAATGCATGATTTTTACTATCCGTCAAAATCGTTTGAAAAAATACGAACTTGCATATTTCAAGGTAAATTTTATGTTTACTTTTTGAACTCTCTGAGCAATTTTTTTTTTTAATTCGTACATGACAATGTACTCAAATGGCAATACAAAAATATACGCCTTCTTAGTTACTCATAAGCTTCACTCTAGATCCCATAAATCTGTTCCATAAAACGCACGTGGATTTGAAAAAAAAAAGATATCCATTAAATAATCATCAGTGTTTTCAATTTGCTTGTTGTACACGTTAAAGATTCCTTAGCCGTGCGTACCAGCAGATCTTCACAAGGAAAAAAACTCCCATTTCGTACAGAAATACATACCAATTTACTCTTTTCATCTCAGTTTTTTTTTTAAGAAACCCATTTCTCGTTGGCAATCGTAGAATCACTTTTCCTTGAAACTATGTTATTGCTTTTATGCACATGTACTTGAAGCTTTAGTCTCTCATAGCAGCCTTGGATAAATTGCTCTGTAACTGCAGAGAGAGAGAGAGACAGACAGACAGACAGAGACAGAGACAGAGGCAGAGACAGACAGACAGACGGACGGACGGACGGACAGACAGACAGACATAGTTTTGCATTCTAATTTTTGTCTGCATTGACCGTCCTTCATTCTACGCTATGTGTACAGGCAGATCATCTGAAGACAAAGAGAAATGGGTCCACTTGAGGGGACTCCCTGGGTCGGGGAGAACCACAATGCTCAAAATAAAAGCCAGCATGTTCCTCAAAGAACATGAAAAACATAAGGTGGTCGTCCTCGATATCAACAGGGGCACAGCAGGCAGACCCGTGGGATACGAAACCTTTCGTGACATACAAGACGAAGCACCTGGAAGAACACACCATGAGTGTTTCGATGTCAATGAGGAAGGTAACCAGTACTCCGAGCTGAAGACGAGATTCAAGGCAGAAGACCGAAAACATCTTCTGTTTCTCATTGACGAGGCGTTGCCTGAAAAGTTCTGGTGCAATCTGTTAAAGTTACTGAAGTCGGAGTTTAAAGATAGCCACGTTTGGTGCGCTGATGGGCTGGAGCCTGCAATATTGGACAATGTAGAGATTATAGACCTGAAGAAAATTCTCCGAATTCCGCCTACAGTTCAGAACGTCCTGTTCCATGCTGATTGGAACGACTTGAGAAAGAAAGCTGTACACAGCGGATGCTGGACGTCTTGGGGAAGTTGCCTGCAATGGTCTCATCACAATCAGCCTGCACCACGACGGTCATAGTCACGGCGACAAAAGCCAACTCTTGGTGGCGGATTGCAAGCAGTGCGCAGAGCAGCTTGTGGACGCCTTTCGCAAAATGAAACTGGTAAAGACAGACATGCTGCGGAGCAAGGGGCGTCCTCCACGCCATCTTTTTACCTACCTTGCAGAATCGCCATCTTGTTCAGCGTCCGGCGCGACCTGTACAAGGCAGAGAAAGGTGGCAACGTCGAAATCACTTTTGACGACTTCAAACGCTACGCCGATGAGATCGACAACTGTCCTTTCATCAAACATTTAAGAAAAGAGTTAAAAGTGGATGTCACAGTCATGACCAGAGTGGACGAGGATTTGGAGCGGACCGACGAGGATTTGGAGCGGAGCGACAGTCAGAATCATATTCTCGTGACATCAGTCGACATGTTTCAAGGACTTGAAAGGGACGTGATCGTGTTCCTTCCGGTTGATCCAGCGTGTTCCTCTTCAGCGTCAGCAGCCGGTTCGGGCATGCCAGCTGCTGGCAGAGAAATCCTTCTCCCAGGATTTGCTCCACAGGAAACACGTCGAACCCGTTCATCGTCCCGTTCAGAGTCTCCACGTCAAAAGCGTTCTCCTGTCCAGAAACCCTCTCCGCATACATCCCCAAGGTCAAGGCCAGAACTGTCAGACCTACGCCTGGCCAGCATGTACTGGCAAAAATCCGATGTCAGCCGCTACTCAGAATGGGACAGAACCATGTTGGTGTTCGCTGCTACGCGTTGCACTGCTCAGCTCGTTCTACTCACTCCCTGAACCCTCTAGCAGTGTCTTCATGTTGACACTGCGCTCCACTATGCTGCAGTACACTACTACTACTTAACACATAATACTGCATACAGTTTTGGGCCGTTCTTTCTTTGTCGTTTGTTGGTTGGTTGGGTGGGGGTGGGGGGGAGGTGTTTTAGTTTTTGTTTGTTTGGTTTTGTTGTTGTTTTATTGTAGTTGTTTCTTTTTTGTTGTTGTTTGTTTCTTTGTTTGTTTTTTTTTTTTCTTTCTTTTTTTATTTTATTTTTTTTTTTTTTTTTATTCCAGTCAGTGAAACAGACTTCAGGAAGTATATGCAATGTCGCTGTTTATCATTTTGTTCTAAACATGGTGATACTTTCCTTTTTTTTTTTTTTTTGTCTTCTGTGCATACTTGATAAAGATTACTTGGCTAAAAATATGCGCTATATTATTTCTTTGTGTTCGTCCAGGTGCGAAAATTTAAGTCTCATAGAATACGTGAGAAGAGTGGCAGAATGGTTCAGACGTTCGCCTGCCAATAACTAAACTCGAGGTTCCGGGGTTCACTCCCCGTAGAGGCTTCGACTTTTCTGCTCAGGTTGATCGGAAAATCGAACTGAACGTCTAGTCCTTCTGAAGGGGACGAAAAACGAGTCGGACCCGTGTGCCTTATGGCTGCGCACGCTAAAGATCCCAAGGCAGTTGAAAATCGTGAAGAGCAGGACATTGCCCGGCTGCCTTGGTAAAAAACATTGGAGAGATAGGTTGATTTCCCAGGTACCGCCCCTGGAAGACCAATTAGCCTTCTTGCCTTTCTGAAGTCTTGATTGAAATAAGTTGAATATGAATTTGAAGAAAGGGAGAGGGGATGGGCGCCGCCTTCGTGGTGCTGGCCCCGGAAAAAGTTGAGGTCTCTGCCACATCACTCCCTAGGACCCCAGGTTATGGAACTATCTAGGTAGGACCTCAAGGACCTGGCCAGCTGATGGGTTTATGTGCTGCTGGCTTAAGGCTTGTGCCGTGATCATTCTGGATCTTCTCCATCACATGGCACCTGTGACGTTAGTGCATATGGAATTCATTCCGGGCGCAGAGACGTCATCTTCAGAAACTGAAACTGAAACTGAGGCCTCTTGAACTGACACATGCTGATTGGTGTGTGGAAGCAGTCAACTGATTGACTGTGTTGGAAGTCTTTTTCCAGATGGTCCCACAGTGTATTGTAGTTTTTGATAAAAAGACGACTTACGTGTTACTCAACATGAACCATATTGCTCTGTTGTACATGTAGTTGACTGTTCAGAAATGGAGTTTTTGGTTGTAGTGTTGGCGAGTATCTTTGGCTTGTCTTCGCCTTTTGTTCTTGTTGGCTGGTATGAAAAGAAAAAAAGTATTAGCAGGAATAACCAGCACCAATCCTGCAACCGTGTCGAACAAGATACTAATTTTGGCAGTTGACGCTCAAATGTACAGTCGTGTCTTTTGAAATAGTGACCACATCCTATCGTTTGGCAGCAATCTTTTTTTCCGTTTTTAACCAGTCGGTGTCGCACAATTTTCCACGCATTTTATCCACTGAATTTGCTCAATTTCAAAGGAAAACTCGAAAAATTCATTCGTCTTTGTGATGGATCACTATTCGTTCATTAATGTTTAACGTTAAACTAAATTTGATCAATGTGTGTCAATGAATGAAAATGTTTCATGTGGAAAACCTAAAAAAAACAAAAAACCCTTAAGCTCAAAGTCCAAATATGAGATCATGTTAATTATTTTGTTTTTGGTCTATGTCTATCGGCAGATTGTCTTGAACATTGTGTATTAATTTGGAATCATTGATTATAGCACTCCTGCAACTCGCATCGTTTTTAAGTGTAGACTCTTATTATTTAGCTGGTCTAGTGGTACCATTTTTATACCTTGCCTGTTGCTTGTATTGTTGTGTAGAATCTTACTATTTAGTTCGTTTAGTGGTACCTTTTCTATATGCTGTCTGTTACTTATATTGTTGTGTAGACATTATTTAGATCGTTTAGTGGTACCACTTTTATACGTTGTCTGTTACTCATATTGTTGTGCAGACCTACTGTCTAGTTCGTTTAGTGGTACCATTTTGTACCTTGTCTGTTACTTATATTGTTGTGTAGACTTATTATTTAGCTCGTCTAGTGGTACCATTTTTATGCATTGCCTGTCGCTTGTATTGTTGCATAGAATCTTACTATTTAGCTCGTTTAGTGGTACCAATTTTGTACGATTTTTTGTTGCTTATATTGTTGTGTAGACTTATTATTTAGCTCGTCTAGTGGTACCATTTTTATGCATTGCCTGTCGCTTGTATTGTTGTGTAGAATGTTACTATTTAGTTCGTTTAGTGGTACCAATTTTGTACATTCTTGTTGCTTGTATTGTCGTATAAACTCTTACTATTTAGTTCGTTTAGTGGTACCATTTTTACACTTTGCCTTTACTTGTATTATTGTATAGGCTCTTACTATTTAGTTCGTTTAGTGGTATCATGTTTTGTACTTTACCTGTTGTTTGTATTGGTGTGTAGAATTGCTGTATTGTTGTATAGAATCTTTGCTATTTTGGCTCGTTTAGTGGTACCATGTTTTGTACTTTACCTGTTGTTTGTATTGGTGTGTAGAATTGCTGTATTGTTGTATAGAATCTTTGCTATTTTGGCTCGTTTAGTGGTACCATTTCTTTTTTTTTTTTTCTTTTTTTTTTGTACGTCGCAGGTTACTTTTATTGTTGTGCCATTTTATGGACAACTTTATGGTCTGGGGAAACCATTTTGCCCCGTGTATGCAATTTGTGGTGGGTGCTGTTTTCCCATTGAAAGTTTTTGATGGAAACATGTTACCACTAGGGAAGTAAAGAGGTGGCTGTCTCCAGAGCCCGCTGTGAGCAGCTACCACCTGGTCTGCCGTTTAACCGTTTGACTCTCGCAGCCTGTCCACCAGCATCCTGCTTTGTCAACCAAGCTACAAAGCAAAAACTTAACCCTTTGACTCTCCTACCCTATCCACCAGCTTCCTGCAGGTATGGCTCTACACTGTCGGCTGGGTTTTAACCAAAAATAACAGTGACAATAATATATGTATGTAAACACACACACACACACACATATATATATATATATATATAGTGTGAGTCATCAGCACCTTTAAGTGCATTGTAGTAGATCTACAAGTGTGTTTGACTGAGAAAGCGTGACCCATCAACATCTGTTGGACTAACTTATTGTGATTCATCAACACCTGTTGGACTTGTGATCCATCAACACCTGTTGGACATATTGTGATCCATCAACACCTGTTGGACTTATTGTGATCCATTAACACCTGTTGGGCTGACTGTGATCCATCAACACCTGTTGGACTGACTGTGATCAGTCAACACCTGTTGGACTTATTGTGATCCATTAACACCTGTTGGACTGACTGTGCTCCATCAACACCTGTTGGACATATAGTGATCCATCAACACTGTTGGAATATTGTGATCCATTAACACCTGTTGGACTTACTGTGATCCATCAACACCTGTTGGACTTATTGTGATCCATTAACACCTGTTGGACTTATTGTGATCCATTAACACCTGTTCGACTTACTGTGATCCATTAACACCTGTTGGACTTATTGTGATCCATTAACACCTGTTCGACTTACTGTGATTCATCAACACCTTTAGTGTGTATTAGTAGATCTACAAGTGTGTTTGACTAAGCCAGTGTGATCAGCAACACTTTAACCTTTGACCGCCAAACCCTGTCCACCAAGTACAAAACTTAACCCTTTGGTTCCTCACTCTGTCCACAGCTTCCTGTGAGCATCAACACCTGTAAGTGTGAAGTTGTATGTTGACTAAGTCAGTGTATGTTATCAACACAATGTAAGTGTGTAGTTGTATGTTTGACTAAGTCAGTGTGAGCCATCAACACAATGTAAGTGTGCAGTTGTATGTTTGACAAGTCAGTTTGAGCCATCAACACATGTAAGTGTGTAGTTGTATGTTTGACTAAGTCAGTATGAACCATCAACACCTGTAAGTGTGAGTTGTATGTTTGACTAAGTCAGTTTGAGCCATCAACACAATGTAAGTGTGTAGTTGTATGTTTGACTAAGTCAGTGTGAGCCATCAACACAATTTTAGTGTGTAGTTGTATGTTTGACTAAGTCAGTGTATGTTATCAACACAATGTAAGTGTGAAGTTGTATGTTTGACTAAGTCAGTGTATGTTATCAACACAATGTAAGTGTGAAGTTGTATGTTTGACTAAGTCAGTGTATGTTATCAACACAATGTAAGTGTGTAGTTGTATGTTTGACTAAGTGAGTGTATGTTATCAACACAATGTTAGTGTGTAGTTGTATGTTTGACTAAGTCAGTGTGAGCCATCAACACAATGTAAGTGTGTAGTTGTATGTTTGACAAAGTCAGTTTGAGCCATCAACACAATATAAGTGTGTAGTTGTATGTTTGACTAAGTCAGTGTATGTTATCAACACAATGTAAGTGTGTAGTTGTATGTTTGACAAAGTCAGTGTGAGCCATCAACACAATGTAAGTGTGTAGTTGTATGTTTGACAAAGTCAGTTTGAGCCATCAATACAATATAAGTGTGTAGTTGTATGTTTGACTAAGTCAGTTTGAGCCATCAACACAATGTAGTGTGTAGTTGTATGTTTGACAAAGTCAGTTTGAGCCATCAACACAATGTAAGTATGTAGTTGTATGTTTGACTAAGTCAGTGTGAGCCATCAACACAATGTAAGTGTGTAGTTGTATGTTTGACTAAGTCAGTATGAACCATCAACACCTGTAAGTGTGTAGTTGTATGTTTGACTAAGTCAGTTTGAGCCATCAACACAATGAAAGTGTGTAGTTGTATGTTTGACTAAGTCAGTGTGAGCCATCAACACAATGTAAGTGTGTAGTTGTATGTTTGACAAAGTCAGTTTGAGCCATCAACACAATGTAAGTGTGTAGTATATGTTTGTCTAAGTCAATGTGAGCCATCAACACAATGTAAGTGTGTAGTTGTATGTTTGACTAAGTCAGTGTGAGCTGTCAACACAATGTAAGTGTGTAGTTGTATGTTTGACAAAGTCAGTGAGCCATCACACATGTAAGTGTGTAGTTGTATGTTTGACTAAGTCATGTGAGCCATCCACAAAATGTAAGTGTGTAGTTGTATGTTTGACTAAGTCAGTGTGAGCCATCAACACCTGTTAGTGTGTAGTTGTATGTTTGACTAAGTCAATGTGAGCCATCAACACCTGTAAGTGTGTAGTTGTATGTTTGACTAAG
>JAPXFY010000026.1:26256354-26287322 GCA_030674185.1 Monoplex corrugatus
TTTTTATCTTTTAATTTTCGGTCGTTACTTATGCTTTAAGCCAATTGTACCTACTTACTTGTATTATGCAAATGTGATTATTTCCCCTATTTCCTAAGTACGCGTACTTGTATTATGCAAATATGATCATTTCTCTTATTCGTAAGTACGTACTTGTATTATGTAAATATGATCATTTCTCGTATTCGTAAGTACGTACGTAAGTATTATGCAAATATGATCATTTCTCTTATTCGTAAGTACGTACTTGTATAATGAAATATGATTATTTCTCTTATTCGTAAGTACGTACTTGTATTATGTAAATATGATCAATTCTCGTATTCGTAAGTACGTACGTAAGTATTATGCAAATATGATCATTTCTCTTATTCGTAAGTACGTACTTGTATAATGAAATATGATTATTTCTCTTATTCGTAAGTACGTACTTGTATTATGTAAATATGATCATTTCTCGTATTCGTAAGTACGTACGTAAGTATTATGCAAATATGATCATTTCTTTTATTCGTAAGTACGTACTTGTATAATGAAATATGATTATTTCTCTTATTCGTAAGTTTGCTTGGTTCTTGTCCAGAAGATATTTTCAAATGTTTTAAGAGAAAAATGAAATGATTTTGCAAAAAGAAATGGGGGCAGCATATTTGATTTGGTTAGTTTTAGAAGTGTTTACAAAGCCACGCCTTTTATTTCCGATACAAAATGAAAACTCCAATATGTATATATATATAACTTAACCCTTTGACTCCCACACCCTGCCCACTAGCATCCTGCACTGTCAACCATGCTATCAAAGCAAAAACTTAACCCCTTGACTCCCACACCCTATCCACCAGCTTCCTGCAGGAAGCTGGTAGATAGGGTGTGGGAGTCAAAAGAGTTAAGTTTTTATCAGTCGGTGGACAATGTGCGGGAATCAAAGGGTTAAAATGCACGGCCAGTATTTCATTTTCGCACTCGAGAATTCGAGAAATTTTGAACTACAAACTGTTAGTATCATATTGTCATTTTCGTGTTACGTCTTACTAAAAAGTCATCCTTCGGACCAGATGCATTAGTACGCATAATATTGCCTACAAAGTAGCCTGTTGATTTACCATTTTATTTATTTGAATATTATGTCATATATTCTGATTAGTGAGGGTGCCATTCATTGAAAAATTGTTGTCGCTGACTGTGCACCATGTGCTACAAAAGCCTCAGTAACGCAGCCCCCGATTACCTGTCAAGCCTACTTGAGATCTATGTTCCCTCACGTACCCTCCGCTCTGCCTCCGATCCTCTGACTTTTCGCTTTCCACGCACTAAACTCAATACATATGGTCCACTAGCCTTCTCTGTTTCTGGTCCACTCTCCTGGAACAAACTTCCTCTCTCAGTCCGTCAGCAACCTACTTTTGTCTCCTTCAAGTCCGCTCTCAAAACTCACCTTTTCTCCTCTGCATAAAATCCTGACCTCACTCAACCCCCTCTGCAGCCTGTCTCCACTCGGAGTGGAATCACATTGTAATATATAATTGTATATAATATGCTCTCTATAATTTTCCATTGCTTTTATTCTTTCTCCCCATTTATAGCCATGCGTGTGTGTGTGTGTTGTGTGTGTGTGTGTGTGTGTGTGTGTGTGTGTGTGTGTGTGTGTGTTGTGTGTGTCGTGCATGTGTGTGCGTGCGTGGTGTGTGTGTGTGTCTGTTTCTGCGCTTAGATTTGATTTTATCAAGATTTTGCGCTATATAAATATTGTAATTATTAAATATACGAGGGTCACTCATTATGTTTTGCAGTCTGGTTTTTCAACAACACTTACAACCTCTCTGTCTACTCCAGTTTTTCGAAGAAACCCCCTCGGCCTGTACACATTTGACCATCCTCTCAAACCAGCTGTCTATGACACCAGACCACGTTGACCGGGGTATGTCCAAAATGACGCCCTCGAAGAAAGCTCGGGCATCTTCGGCGTTCTGAAACTGCTTTCCCTTCAGCTGCCTTTTGACGGAAGGGAACAAAAACCAGTCACAGGGGGCCAAGTCAGGTGAATATGGTGGGTGGGTGACCAGCTGAACATCATTGGCGGCTAGAAAGTCCAGAGTTACAGCTGCTGCGTGCGCGCTGGCATTGTCATGATGGAGCAGTAGACCACGGACACCCGTTCGGGGACGCCGTTTACACCATGCCTGGAAGACTTTAGGCAAACAGTGGTTGACATACCAGTCAGCCCTAACCGTCTTTCTGTCCTCAAGCGGTATGGTGGCAACGTGGCCGAATTTTGCAAAGAAACACGCTATCATTTGTTTGGAAGCACTTCTGTTTCTTTTGAATTTCACAGATGGGTTCTCATCTGGGAAGACCCACACCGCCAACTGTTGCTTCGTCTCGGGGTCGTATTGGTATACCCAGGTTCGTCTCCTGTTACGATGTCCCAAACGCGAGGAGACCTTCCTCCGTCAAATTTTCTTAGCATGTGGGTGCATCAGTCCACCCTACCCCGCTTCTGCTCTTCACTCAGGTTATGGGGCACCCAACGGGCACAACGTTTCCTTACGCCAAGGCAGTCGTGAAGAATGCGAGTGAGACTTCATGATGAAATCTTCATGATATCCTGTATTTCAGCGTATGTCATTTTTGGGTCCTCCTTAATCAGGGACTCTACCCTAGAGACGTTTTCTGGGGTAACGGTCGTTGCCATTCGACCACAACGGTCATCGTCTTCCAACGTTCTCGCTCCAGACATGAACTGTCTGAACCACCTGAAAACTGTGGTTTTGGACGGAGATTGATCTCCAAAACAGTGTTTTAAACTTTGAAAGCACTTTTGAAAAGATTTTCCTTGGCAGTAGTCATAATACATCATAGCTCGAAAATCCCTTCACGAAAGGTCAACACTGCTGGCAGAAGACCCGTCACCCTTACCGGACATTTTGTCGCATGGAATGACAATGGTTGTACGGAATCAAGTAAAAACTTTTGTCACAAATATTACGAAATTGGTCTATGATGTAATGTAAAAAAAAAAAACAAAGTAGTGACGTCATTAGTTCGTCTAGGTTGCAAAACATAATGTGTGCCCCTCGTATATATTATATATATATATATATATATATATATATGCACCCACAGGTGTTTCTTGTTCACTGTATTACTGTTTCTGGTTTTTGATTTTTTGGGGGTTTTTTTTGGTGTTTTTTTTTGTAGGCTTTGCCGGCAATGACTTTGATTCAGATTACGAACAACGTGTCAGATCAGTTTGTTTGCCCAATCGGTTTATTGTTATTGTTGTTGTTGTTGTGGTTGGTGTTGTTGTTGTTGTTGTTGTTTGTTGTTTGTTGTTGTTGTTTGTTGTTATTGCTGCTGTTGCTCCTGACGTGTGTATGTTGTATGGCTCATGTACTCATCCATACTCAAGATAAACGTATCTGTGTATCTCACTAGTTGTTCATCTCAGATCGCTGTGATTGTTCACACTTTACATATTATACAAGCTGATCTCTTGCTTGTACGTTTTCACTATGAATTAAATATTGAGTGAAAGAAATCACTTTTGGATTGATTCTTTGGGGTGAAATTGTGTCTCTCTCACTTCTCTCTCTGTCTGTCTGTCTCTGTCTCTGTCTCTGTTCTGTCTCTCTGTCTGTCTGTCTCTTCTCTGTCTTCTATCTATCTATCTATCTATCTATCTATCTATTAGTCTATCTATCTATCTATCTATCTATTAGTCTATCTATCTATCTATCTATCTTCTCTCTTCTGTTTCTCCCTCCTCTCCCTCTGTCTCTGTCTGTCTCTCTCTTCTTTCTCTCTCTCTCTCTTTCTCTGTCTCTCTCCTCTCTCTCTGTATCTCTGTCTCTGTCTCTCTGTCCCTGCCTGTCTCTGTCTCTCTCTCTGTCTGTCCGTCTGTCTATATGTCTGTCTGTTGCAAACAGCTTTCTAATAAATACACTATTGAATAGGAAACCAGTAGAATGTACGCCACATGAATGTAGAACTCTCACAGGGAGAAGCCTTTTATTGCATGTGATTTATTTTTTCACTCCTCAGTGTCAGGGTGAATTTCAGAAGTCTAAAAATCTTAATTGTTCTGTAATAAATTCTGTACATAAACTGAGAAAGTTAGAAGGCCTGACCATTTGTGTCTTGATGAGGCCTCCACAGCATATGGCATGCAGATCAGTGCAGAGAAAACCCAGTTGATGACAAATAATACCAATGGCATCAGCACTGACATTACCATAGACGACAAGAAACTTGAGACCGTCCATAGCTTTAAATATCTGGGAGCTATAGTATCAGATGAAGGATCAAAGCCCGAAGTAATTTCCAGGATTAGCCCAGACCACAACTGCAATGACCAAGCTGAAAGTCATCTGAAACGACAAAAATATCGCTATCGGCTCCAAGATCAGACTGACGCGTTCCCTGGTTATGTCAATATTTTTGTATGCATGTGAAACTTGGACCATAACAGCTGACATCGAAAGAAGGATACAGGCAGTGGAGATGAGCTGCTTCCGCAAACTCCTTGGTATCTCGTACAAAGATCATATAACCAATAAGGAAGTGAAAACCAGGGAGACGAAGGGGCAGACAGAGAAAAAGATGGGAAGACAATATCAGAGAGTGGACTGGCCTTGAATGGAACATTATTCTGCGGAAAACCGAGGACCGTGAGGAGTGGAGGAAGTTGGTTTCAAGATCTTCGGTGGTGCCCCAACGGTCAACCAGACTACGGGATTTGATTTGAATTGAATTGAATCGCACAAACACAATATACACATAGATACACATACACGACGCACACACACACACACACACACACACACACACACACACACACACACACACACACACACACACACACACACACACACGCACATAAAAACCACACCACCACCACTGCCACCACCACCACACCATGCACACATGTTTATGCACACACATACATACATATATGCACACACACACACACACACACATACACACACCACCGCATCACACTGCACATACATATACATGTACTGAGCACACGGACGCACAATGCACGCATATAGAACTACATACGCGCGCATGTGCACACACACACAACACACACACACACACCACACACACACACACACACACACACACACACACACACACAAATATATGGGCGCACATGGACGCATGATGAACACATGACGAACGGATGGTCCATGTGTATCAACACACACATACACACACACACGTCTACACACACACATAACACACACACACACACACACACACACACACACACATACACACAACACACACACACGTCTACACACACACACACAACACACACACAAACAACCCACACACACACACACACACACACACACACACACACACACAACACACACACACACACACACACACACACACACACACACACACACACCACACACACACACACACACACAAACACACCAACACACAAACACACACAACACACACACACACATACCATACGCGCGTGCACAGAGAGACAGACAGACAGAGACAGAGAAAGACAGAGAGAGAATAGACAGAAGGAGACAAAGAGAACAGAAACAGAGACAGAGAAAAGCAATTGAAGATGATAGAGACAAAAGTATATCTCTTCCCTTTCTCTCTCTCTTCTCTCTCTCTCTCTCCTCTCTCTCTCTCTCTCTCTCTCTCTCTCTCTCTCTCTCTCTCTCTCTTCTTAAAAGAACAGCCAGGATTTAGAAAAGATTATAGTACTACTGACCACATATTCACTTTATATGCCTTAGTCCAAAGATATCTAATGAAAAATAGAAAACTGTATGTGGCATTTATTGACTTTCGGAAAGCGTTCAACTCTGTTAACAGAAATATTTTGTGGGATGTACTCAGGAAGTCTGGTGTACAAGGAAAATTGTATATTCATTAAAAGGAATGTATGACTCAGTACTAGCCTGCGTTAGAGACAAGTGTTTATAATCTAATATTTTTAGTGTCAACAGGGTGTAAAACAAGGATGTTTATTAAGTCCTCAGATATTCTCATTTTTTATGAATGAATTGGCTCTTGAAATAAACAGGAAAGGCCGACATGGAGTGCAATTAATACCGGGCACAGCTGAAATATTCCTATTGTTGTTTGCAGACGATGCTATCTTACTCTCTGACACTGCTATTGGCTTACAAAACCAACTGAATGTTCTTAAAGAAGAAGCTGATAGGTTGAAACTAACTGTTAACATAGACAAAACAAAGATTATAGTCTTCAGGAAGGGAGGTCATTTAGCAGCTAATGAAAATTGGAATTATGAAAATTTAGAAATACAAGTAATGAACAGTTTTAAGTATTTAGGGGTGATCTCTAGAACAAAGTTAAGCATGACCAAGGGGTGGATAGAAATGTACAGAAAAGGTAAAAGAGCAGTAGCTGAAATATCTTGATCCTTGAGAAAATTAAAATGTATATATCCATCTGTTTTCTGGAAGCTGTTTGACACACAGGTAGAGCCAGTATTAACGTATGGAGCAGAAATATGGGGAATTTTAGAAAATGATTACATGGAAAAAGTACACATACTAGTTATAAAACGTGTCATGAATGTGCCTCTGCATAGTTCAAATAAAATGGTTTATGCCGAAATGGGTAGATATCCTCTACATATACGAACAAAGATCAAATGCATAAGGTATTGGCTTCGGCTATTCAAACTTCCTTTAAGTAGAATAAACAAAGAAGCATATGACATGCTATTAAGCGAGACTGAAAAGGGAAAACAAAATTGGATGTTCTATGTAAAGAAACTGCTATGTGAAAATGGCTTTGGGTTTGTTTGGAACAACCAGAGTGTCGAAAATGACAGATTGTTTATTTCTGAGTTGAAAGAACGGATAATAGCATCCTATCAACAAACATGGCATTCTGCAGCTGAAGACAACGAAAAATACGCATGGTTTTTACAGTTCAATACTGATTTACAACGAGAAAAATACATGATAGTTATCAGAAGAAAATGGCACAGGGACTCTATGGCTCGTTTCCAAAAGAGAACACTTGGACTTTCTGCCACTCAGCGCTGGTATAATACTTAAACACATCCCGATGCAATTTGTCCAGCCTGCAAGGGAAGTAATATGATAGAAAACGAATTTCATTTTTTTTCGATGTGAAGAATACCAAGCGATAAGAAACAAATGTGATGTATTCAAGTCACCACTTGCTGAACATTGTAATCTTAACGCCTTACTAAAGAGAGATAGAAATGAAGACATCAAATCACTGGCTAAATTTATAGCAGAAGCAAATGAGATGCGTAAAAGAAAAATTGAAGATTAATCAGATTTCTACCAGATGTGTGAATAGGCCTATATTGTTTTTTTGTTTTTGTTTTTTGTTACATTCGTTTGGCTTGATGGCCACATTGATGATATTCATTTTCAAACTTTTGTTTTATTTTTGTTACCAGTATCATTCAAGAGAAACTTACATCGTGTCAGAAAGCATGTATCTTGTTAATGACATTAAAATATTTGCCTTGCCTTACCTTGCCTTCTCTCTCTCTCTCTCTCTCTCTCTCTCTCTCTCTCTCTCTCTCTCTCTCTCTCTCTCTCTCTCTCTCTCTCTGTCGCACACTCACATACATACATACTCAAATGGATAAGAAATCAGGTGTAAAACAGGGAATGTAGGTGGGGATTTAATTTAAACCAGGACCCAACTGATTGAAAAGGGAAAAAAGCGCCGGGGAGCCCTCACAGACGAAGGGAACAAGAAAACTGAACACCGGCTGTCTTTTTATTTACAGTCAACGGGGCGGCGCGTGCGTTTACGATCACTGCAGCTTTGGCAAGCAAGTCTTAAGGCCTTAAAGTTGACAGATTATGGACGTAACGAACGTGAAAGTGATGCACACCATTATGTTCAAAAACATGTCCCATTAATGCTGAGAATTTGCCCCGGCAACTTCTGACGTGTGCGTGCTACATTATTTCGTTTCCTTTCTATTCTAGTTTCTGGTTTTTATTTTTATTGAAAAGGATTGTTTTCTTACACTATAAAACACACACACACACACACACACCCCACACACACACACAACACACACACACACACACACACATATATATATATATATATATATCCAGGCTTGTTTGGAATGTCCTGGGTGGAATGGTAAAAAAATATCAAGGGTGCTTTTTAGATTACGTGCACAAATGCGCTTATTGCAGTCTTTTGTTCTGGGTGGGTTTATTTTTGTTTGTTTATTTGTGTTGTGTACGTTTTGAGATAGTAGTAGACTGGATACGGCTCTGCACGTGTGCTGGGTTTTCAACATTAAGAGTATGAATATGTGTGTGTTTGCGGTTTTCCCAAGATCGGGTAAGACTTGAAGAACTGATCAACCATTAGAAAGATCAATATTGATGGAAAAGATCTACGAATAATCAGAAATGTGTATTGGGAACAAACAGCTGCAATGAAAATAAAATACGATATAAGCTCCTTCCAAAACATCAAAAAGACAGGGTTGTGTTTTGTCACCAGATCTGTTTTCACTTTACAGCGAAAACATCATGAGAAACCTAGAGGAAGACCCTGGATTAAAGGTTGGAGGAAAATTGATAAACAACATTCGATACGCAGATGACACCGTGCTAATTTCAGAAAGTGAAAGGGACCTAAAAAAAACCTTGTGAATATACTAGAAATAGAAAGCAAAGATAAGGTGTTGGAACTAAACAGCAGGAAGACTGAAGTCATGGTGATCAGTAAAAAACATGAAATCTCCTCATGCAAAATAACAGCAAACGGCACAACCTTGAGACAGGTTGATAAGTTTAAATACTTGAGAACAATCATTTCACCAGACGGCAGATGCACATCAGAAATAGCCGGCAGAATCGGCCACGCCAAAACAGCATTCAAGAAGATGAAAAGAATTCTGACCAACAAATGCCTATCAATTAACATCAAGGAGAGAGTTCTTGAATGTTATGTAGAACCAATACTGTTGTATGGTTGTGAGGCGTGGACAGTCAAC
Organism: Monoplex corrugatus; assembly: GCA_030674185.1. Taxonomy (NCBI): domain Eukaryota; kingdom Metazoa; phylum Mollusca; class Gastropoda; order Littorinimorpha; family Ranellidae; genus Monoplex; species Monoplex corrugatus. The sequence continues at coordinate 26,265,377 of JAPXFY010000026.1, forward strand.
AAGCAAAGCCAGAGCAAGATTGAGGCAGCCGAGATGTGGTTTCTAAGAAGAATGTTGAGAGTTCCATGGACTGCAAAGAAAACAAACGAGACAGTCTTGCTGGAGGCAGACAGAAGTAGATATTTCATAAGGAAGATTAGGTAAAGACAGGCAACATTTTTAGTCCAATTTGTGAAGAAAGGGGAATTTTAGCACCTGGTTACAACGGGAAAGCTGGAGAGAAAGAGAACACCCGGTAGACCCAGGTAGAAGATACTAGACGGAATTGCAGAGTGGCTGGGGACAAGGAGGGTGGAAGAGATGCTTGAGGCAACAAGTGATAGAGACAGATAGAAGTCCATAATCGCAAACGCCATGCGACAAGGCACTTGATGATGATCACACACACACACGCACGCTCGCGCGCGCACACACACAAACACTCAAACATATACACACGCATACACAAACACACAAACCTACACACATGCACACACAAACATACACACACACAAACACACTCGTATATCTATCTATCTATCTATCTATCTATCTATCTATCTATCTATCTATCTATCTATCTGTCTGTCTGTCTGTCTGTCTGTCTATATACATATGTGTGTGTATTTATGGATAGATGGATGGATAGATAGATAGATAGATGGATGGATGGATAGATAGATAGATAGATATCTAGATACATTGATAGATAGATAGATAAATAAATAGACAGATAAATAGATACATACATACAAATACATACATACATACATACATACATACATAGATACATAGATACATAGATACATAGTCACATAGACACATAGATACATAGATACATAGGTAGAGATAGATAATTAGAAAGATAGATAGATAATTAGAAAGATAGATAGATAGATAGATAGATAGATAGATAGATAGATAGATAGATAGATAGATAGATAGATAGATAGATAGACAGACAGAGAAAAACACAGAGAGAGAGAGAGAGAGAGAGAGAGAGAGAGAGAGAGAGGAGAGAGAGAGAAGAGAGAAAGAGAGAGAGAGATACAACCGCATGCGCACGCAAGACACACACATATGGAACTTATATGATGCAGAGTCGAGTTTTATTTCTTTTATTGTCCAGCATAAACGATGAAATCGCAATGTTAGCAGAGACAAGCCATAGTTCTGACAGAGAGTTTACCCAGTGGCATAATTTACGTATGTGTGTGTGTGTGTGTGTGTGTGTGTGTGTGTGTGTGTGTGTGTGTGTGTTGTGTGTGTGTGTGTGTTTGTGTGTGTGTGTGTGTGTGCGTGTGTGTGTTTGTGTGTGTGTGTTGTGTTGTGTTGTGTCGAGTCGTGTCGTCTCATGTTGTGCTGTGTTGTTGTGTACGTTGTGTGTGTGTGTGCGTGCGTGCGTGCCTGTGTGTGTGTGTGTGTGTGTGTGTGTGTGTGTGTGTGTGTGTGTGTGTGTGTGTGTGTGTGTGTGTGTGTGTGTGTGTGTGTGTATAATATCACTTATAGTGAAAAGACGTTAAATCAAAGAACGAACGAATGAAATGAACATCCTAAGCACCATAAACAAACAAATAGAAACCACTATAACCACTATAATACCTTTCAAGAGTACCGTCTGCACTCAAAATAAAGAAGAACGTCCCAGAGATATTAAAAAAATCATCTCAGGGCTGTTCACTAAATTTTGCCATCTCATTTCCCCCACAACTAACGTGAAATTAGCGAACAAACTTGAAGACCGACCCTTGTCAAGCATAAACGATGAAATCGCAATGTTAGCCTGAACACACATACACAAACTTCAACCTCATCCATCATGGCAGAGACAAGCCATAGTTCTGACAGAGAGTTTACCCAGTAGCATAATTTACACATGTATGCAAACAATTCTTCAAAGACCTTCAAAACTTACAGATTCTCTGTCTGCAGCCACTAAGTGTTTCAGACTCACAATAACCATCAAAAAGACTGAAGTTATGTTTCAATCTGCAAAAGGATCAACAGCAAGCATGCTGAAATAAAGATCGACGGCAAGGTCCTTAACAATGTTGACTCCTTCACCTGTCTTGGTAGCAGTCTCTCCTCTTCCAACAAGAGGTATCCAACCGCATCGCTAAGGCAAGTGCTTCGTATTGCAGATTCCACAAGCGAATATGGAACGAAAGGGGCTTCAAACTGGAGACGAAGTGTGCAGTATACAGAGCAGTAGTCCTGACTGCATTGATGTATGGATGCGAGTCCTGGACTCTCTACCGTAGGCATGTCAAGCTACTAGATCAGTTTCACCAGCGCTGCCTCTGACGTATCATTACATCAAATGGTACAACAGAGTCTCAGACGTGAATGTACTTTTGCAAGCCCAGATGCCAAGTATAGATGCACTGCTAACACAGTCTCAGCTAAGATGGTCTGGACATCCTGTGCACAGGCAGGATAACAGGCTTCCAAAGCAGCTGTTCTACGGTGAACTGACAAAGGGCCATCGACCACGAGAATGGCCAAAGCTTCGCTACAAAGACATCCTGAAAAAAATATCTCCAGAAATGTGACATTGATGAAGAACAATGGGAAATTATGGCCATAAACAGGTCTGAATGCAGGCAAGCTATTCGCAAGGAAAGAAAAGCTTATGAAAATAAAAGACGAGGCAGCCAAGTGGAAAAGCGTGTAGCAATGAAGGCCAGAACCACCTCTGTAGAGCGTTCCATTGAGTCTCCAGTATGCAGCCGCCTGTGTGCATCAGACTTTGGCCTGAGATCCCACATGAGGATACACAAATGAATAAAGTGCTAGGTTGGACTTTATCGACCACGATAGTCAACCATATAACATACAATTCTATAGCATCAACACAAGAGGAGCTGGAAAACTGTGGCCTGAAAAACGATGACATCCAGAGCATGAAAGCAGAGCTAAAGGATGGAGTGGATGGCTAGAGTGTACAGCAGATCTTCCACAATGGAAAAAATACACACCCAGAAATTATCAGCATCAATTCAATTTCAGGTTCAGTTTCTCGAGATGACGTCTCTGCGCTCAGAATGAATTCCACATGCACTGACGTCACAGGTGCCATGTGATGGACAAAATCCAAAATGATCACGGCACAAGCCTTACGCCTGCACATAAACGCATGAGCTGACCAGGTTCTGAGGTCCTGCCTAGATAGTTCCGTAACCCTGGAGTCGTAGGGGAGTGATGTGGCAGAGACCTCAACTTTTCCGGGGGCCAGCACCAGCAGGGCGGCGCCCATCCCCTCTCAAATTCATATTCATATTTTTTATATCAAGATTTCAGAAAGGCAAAAAGGCTAATTGGTCTTCAAGGGGTGGGACCTGGGAAATCAACCTATCTCCCCAATGATTTATACCAAGGCAGCCGGGCAATGTCCTGCTCTTCACAATTTTCAACTACCGTAGGATCTTTAGCGTGCACAGCATGAAAGCACACGGGTCTGATTTGTTTTTCGTCCACCTTCGAAGGATTAGACGTCCGTTCGATTTTTTTGGTCAAAGTGAGGAGAAAAGTCGAGGCCTCTACGAGGAGCGAATCCTGGAACTTCGAGTTTAGTTATTGGCAGGTGAAAGTCTGAACCATTCTGCCACTCTTCTCCCTGAATCATCAGCAAAAGTGGCATGAAACCGGATATAGTCCCAGTTATCAGCAACAGTGGCATGAGACCGGATATAATACTTAACATCCATTTATTAAAAAAATCTGAACGATTGAACTCACTGTGCCGTATAATTATGCAAGTTGAATGGAGGAAGCCCATATCTACAAGACAGAAAAGTATGCCAGTCTAGTAAGCAACTTGATGAAATCCGGCACCTGGGCCAAAGCCCTCGCCATAGAGGTTGCAGCAGGGGCTGGGGGTGACCTCATGAAACAGCTGTCGTGAAGAACAGGGTTAGAGCCCTAAAGGTTTTAGTAGAAGCGACTAAGAAGAGTTCCACCTGGATCTGGTCGAGGGGGAATAAAGGTGAACTTCGTAAGGCTTCTGTTTCTTTATCTACGTACTCCTTTATTTTGTGTTTATTTATTTACCTACTTACTTACTGCTTACCCACTTACTCCTTTATCTTGCATTTGTTTGTTCACCTGCTTACTTACTCACTCACTAACTTACTTACTTACATACTTACTCACTTACTTATTTACTCACTCACTTATTTACGTACTTACTCACTTACATACCTATCTATGATTAAGAAAATAATTATTGTCTTCACCTAGTTGATAGATAGCTGAGCATTTGTCCAGTGATTGGGAGGTGTGTCTTTCTGTCATGTGAGACGAGTTTATACAGGTTGTCTAGTTGTGTTGTGATTCAACCTTTAATCAGTGATTTATTTACTTCATATATATGTTCCATTTACATGTAACCAAGATCATTCCAGTGATAGGCTGATAAAATACCAGTATAAAGGATAGACTAGGTAAAACATAGGCTAGGTAGGACCTCAGGCACCTGGCCAGCTTATGGGTTTCATGTACAGGCTTAAGGCTTCTGCGTGATCACCATACACGTGGCACCTGTGACGTTAGAGCATATGGAATTCGTTCCGAGCAAGGAGATGTCGTCTTGAGAAACTGAAACTGAAACTGTGTACAGGAGATGTCTGATTGCTAGCTAAGTGGATAAGACATCTGTCACAAAAAAATGACTTAGCCTTGAGGCTCCCGACCACCTGGGGTGTTCCAATCCAGTTTTAGGGGAAAAATGAAATGGTGACAGGAGAGGGTCATCTAGGAGTCATGATCTGAACGCAACCCAGTACTCTTATACTGTAGTTAATTCAGAACTGAAACACTTGATTGAAAGAGGGCTTCTTCTCCTCTATGAATCGTTTGTTGTCCCGCTCTCCCCAGAGTTTCTTGTTATTAACCAGGTTTACCCAATAGCACGAGTCACTACATGTAAACCTACAAATCCGTACTGTTAACAGGGTTTACATAATAGCATGATTTACACATGTAAACATACCATTCTATGGTACTAGCAGGGTTTACCCAACTGCACGATTTATACATATAATCAGACAATTCTACGGTACCAATACGGTATAGCCATTAGCATGGTTTACACACGTAAACATACTATGCTGTGATACTAACACATTTCAACCAATAGCATGGTTTACACATGTAAACATAGAAATCTACAGTACTAACAAGGTTTACCTAATGGCATGATCTACACATGTAAACATACAATTCTGCAGTGCTAACAGTTTACCCAACAGTATAATTAACACACATAAACACACAATTCTATGATACTAGCACATTTCAACCAATAGCATGGTTTACACATACAAACATAGAAATCTACAGTACTAACAAGGTTTACCTAATGGCATGATCTACACATGTAAACATACAATTCTGCAGTGCTAACAGTTTACCCAACAGTATAATTAACACACATAAACACACAATTCTATGATACTAGCACATTTCAACCAATAGCATGGTTTACACATACAAACATAGAAATCTACAGTACTAACAAGGTTTACCTAATGGCATGATCTACACACGTAAACACACAATTCTATGGTACTAATACATTTTACCCAACAGTTTGGTTTACATATGTTAAGACAGAAATCCACAGTACTAACAGAGTTAACCAATAGTGTAATTAACACACGTAAACACACAATTCTACGGTACTAATACATTTTACCCAATACATGTAGCTTGGTTTACATATGTTAAGACGGAAATCCACAGTACTAACAGAGTTAACCAATAGTGGTAGAAAGAAACTCTAGGGAGAGCTAGACAACAGAAGGTCTTCAGAGAAGTAACCCCTTTAGACAAGTGTTTCGGCCCTGAATTCCTTACACTCTCGGGGGCCGGGCCACATCCAGGTCATGACTCCTGGATGCCCTTCTGCTGTTGTCTATTTTTTTTTTCACGCCGGGGAGCGAACCTGGGCGATTCTGCGCTTCAGAACTGCGGTACGCGGTTTTACCAATGTGCTAACGGGCACACATCATCTGTAGGGAATTTAATCCTTATGAAGTTCACTTTTGGTTCCTTCTTGCCCAGATCCAGCTTGAGCTCCTTTCTGCTGCCTCTGCCATCGCTTTAAGGGCTCTAGTCCTCTTCTTCCCAGAAATGGCGAGTTGTTTCATGAGATCATAAGCGAGGTGCCCACAAACCCTCTTGCCCCGACCTCTATGGCGAAGATTTTGACCCGCAGCCCTGCTTTCTTCAGGGTGCTGGCAAGACCGGCGTATTTTTCGGTCTTGTAGATATGTGCTTCTTCCATTCTGCTTTCGTATGGCACAGTGAGTTCTATCAGAATCACTTGTTTCGAGGAGTCAGAGTGGAGAGCGATGTCTGGTCTCATGCCTGTCTTGCTGATGACATCTGGGTAATTTCTCCACTCTGGGAGGTCTGCTGTACACTCCCAGTCGACTGCTCCATCCAGAAGACCCTTTGGCAATGTGCTGGTTGTCATAGCACTTTCGGGCCAGACCTGCTTCCCTCCTGCTTTGTAGAACGTTGTCATAGCAATTGGTGCGTTTGGGGTCATTGTTTTTTCGCTAACCACGTCTGTGATCACTTTCAGAACTTGGTTGTGCCTCCATGTATACCTTCCTTGGGCTAGCGCTACTTTGCAAGAGCTTAGGACATGTTCCACTGTTTGTTTCTTCTGACAGAGCGGACATGCTGGGTCGTCTGATTTCCCCCATTTCACTAAGTTTGCATTCGAGGGGAGCAGGTCATATACAGATCTGAGGAGGAAGCTTATCCTTAGAGGAGCCATGTGCCACATATCGTTCCAGCTGAGACTTCTTTGGAGTGCACTGTCCCATGTTGTCCATGCCCCTGTTGACCTTGCTGGACTGCCTTCTGCACTCTTTTGACATCTTCTTCTTCCTTCAACTCCTGTATGATCATGTCTCTTTTTTCCTTCCCTTTGGCTTTGGACCACCCACTGCATTTTTGTTGCTCCCAGTCCCTGTCTGTTGGTTTGCGTGTGTCCAATTATTTCTTTGATGCTGAGGTTTCTCTTGGCATTGTTACAGCCTCTTGGATTTTCCACTTTCTGCCAGTTCTCAGCTTTGGATGAACTGATCTCACGATATTGTCTTCCGATTCCTCCAGCATGCTCAACAGTCTTGCTTTTCCAACCTTGTATTCCTCCACTATGGATTTGAGAGGTAGCTTCAGCATTGCTTGACGACAGTAGAATGCAACATCAGTGAGACCAGGTGGGACACCGAGCCATTTTCTTGTGTAATTAACTCACATAAACACACAATTCTACGCTACTTACAGCGTTCAACCAACAGCACAGTTTACACATTTGTGTAAATATGTTTTCCCATCAGTCGATCATATGTTTACATTTTTCTCTTATGCATTATTTAATTGTAGGATCCTTTACATCCCAAATACTACTCTTAGCTAGTGCATCGTAGTTTTAATTTTAGCCCAGGACCCTCTTCAGGATAAAACAATACTAATATGGTATGACCATTGTTCAAATTGCAGAATTCATCTCACTTCCGCTCTGACGTCATATTTACCCAAAAACACATTATGATGTCATTTTAGTCAGTTTATTCCTTTTCTCACACTGGATGGAGCAGCAGGGAAATTTCAGTCTTTTTCTCCTAATTTTTGTATCTGGTGTTTGTTATTTTGTGATCTTACGCTTGACAAAGACCAGTGGGCCGAAAAATTGCGCCTATCTTGTCTGGTTGTATTAAATATGCGTTCTTAGTTTGTTTTTTTTCTTCTGGTTCATGTTTGTATTGAATTCCCATTGCATATCTTCTATGATGGGGCACAGCTTTTTTTCGTTGTTTTTGACCTGATCAATGTTTTTCCTGCTGGTGCGTTTGTCAGTTGTTCAGCTCACACTGCGCAAACGGTACATCGCTACATAGTCTGCATAACTCTTGTTCTGTGAGCGTGCAACGTTGAGTGTTTTCATGTTCCTACAAGCCACTGAACATTGACATGATTTTCACAGAGTCTTTAAGGTGCGTTGCTTGATCTCCTGCGTGGGTACACACACATACACAGAAGTGGAGTTTAACCACTAGCAGGTCTACACATATGTTGATCTGAGAAGTTGGGGGAAAACAAATGTCTGCCTTTCTTCACCCACGCAAGTTGGTTCGAACACAGACCTCTCAATTGGAAAGTCCTGTCTCTTAACCACTTGACTTTTGCGCCTGTCTGCACATACGGTGGATCCCCATGCTATGAAGCCTTAGTGAGTAAATCTACACTGAATTCAACTAGTAAGAATTACAATCTGAAGGTCTGCATCAGGTTCTGCCAGGGGGTGGGGGTGGGGTGGGGGTGGGGGGACGCGAGGGGAAGGGGAGGAAGTGGTGGTTCCTGGTGGGTAAATGGTGAAGATTTGCCCGACCTTCCACGTTAACCGTGTGAGCAGAAATGCTAGTTCCTGAAACCCTCTATGAGTGGTGTGTAGGCCTACATGCAGGCTGAACAGCAATTTTCGCACGTTAAAGATCATGTAAGTCATGACAGTGTTCGGTGGTTCAGACCAACAGGAAAATACCTCGCATGCATACCAGTTTTAGACGAAGTGTACACAATGTGCAGCATCATGACGTCTGAACAGTGGCGTCCAGACAACGTTCGTAAACACATTCATTAAAATTTTGAATGAGCAAAACACAACAAACTAAAATGAGCAAAACACATCAAAATGGAACAACAACAATTAAAAAAATTGAGAGAGAGAGAGAGAGAGCGAGCGAGAGAGAGAAAGAGACAGAGAGAAAGAGACAGAGAGAGACAGAGAGAGACAGAGAGACAGATACAGAGAGACAGAGACAGAGACAGACAGACAGACAGACAGAAACATAGAGACAGAGAAAGAGAAACTGGAACATAACAAAGTCTTTTTTGTTTTTTGTTTTTTGTTCCACGATTTGTTCAAAAACAGCGTTTTACTTCGAGCCTGTCATCTTGGTTTCCTTGGTGGTGCCAGAGGATTTGGGGCGGATGCTGGAAGGAATCTGCATCTCTATCCCCACGTCCATGGAAGGAGACCTCGTCTTTCGTCGGAAGCATCCACGGAGTGTTTTCCTCCAGTAGGTTTGCACGATGAGGTCACGAGCAGTGAAGAGAAGGAAGATGAGGAAACCCTGGATGCTGGTAGTTCCAATGAACAAACACAGGAACACTTCGCGAAGGTCTCCAATGGCAAGGAAGGCAAAGACCCAACTGATACCTTAAAAAATAAAGATTTAGCCATTTTAAAAAATGAGCAAGCCAATGTAACCATTTTTTATATCGAGAGTAATGAAGCCATTGTAACCAACCAGTTTAATACCAACCAACCAACCAACCAACCAACCAACCAACCAACCAACCAACCAACCAACCAACCAACCTATCAACAACCAACTAACCAACCAACCAACCAACCAGCCAACCAACCAACTAACCAACCAACCAACCAACCAGCCAACCAACCAATCAACCAACCAACCAAGCCAACCAGCCAACCAACCAATCAACCAACCAACCAACCAGCCAACCAATCAACCAACCAATCAACCAACCAACCAACCAACCAACCAATCAACCAACCAATCAACCAATCAACCAATCAACCAACCAACCAACCAATCAACCAACCAATCAACCAACCAACCAACCAACCAGCCAACCAACCAACCAACCAATCAACCAACCAACCAACCAACCAGCCAACCTTCCAACCAACCAACCAACCAACCAACCAACAACCAACCAACCAGCCAACCAGCCAACCAGCCAACCAACCATCCAACCAAACAAACAAACAAACGAACAAACGAACGAACAAACGAACGAACGAACGAACGAACGAACGAACAAACGAACAACAGCAAAGGCCATGGTGACAATCTTCCTTTGAAACCAGATATGCTCAAGCCATTATAATCATCTCCCTTTTATATCAAAAATGGTCAAGCTAGTGTAATCACCTCTCTTTTCATATTGAAACCGTATTGCGAGTATCTCCCTTTTGCAACAAACAAACAAAGAAGAAAAAAAGGAAAAGGCCGTTGTAACCATTCTATTTTATACCCAAAATGGTCGAGCCATTGTGGTCATCTACCTTTTATCTAAACCATCCTCTGTGATCATCTCTCTTTTCATGCCACTGTAACCAATTTTGTACAGCAGCAACAACATCAACAACAACAACACATTCCAGTGTAACCATCTCCATTATTATGCAACAAAAAACTGAAGTTGACAAAACACATGATGGAGACACAGACAACCCAGAGTCAGACTCACCAAAATTACCAGAGTACATAATAGCGACATTGATAGGCCAGAGTTGGCAAAGCACATGATGGAGGCACAGACAACACAGAGTCAGACTCACCAAAATTACCAGAGTACATAAAAGCGACATTGATAGGCCAGAGTCAGACTCACCAAAGTTGGCAAAGCACATGATGGAGGCACAGAAAACACAGAGTCAGACTCACCAAAATTACCAGAGTACATAATAGCGACATTGATAGGCCAGAGTCAGACTTACCGAAGTTGACAAAGCACAAGATGGAGGCATAGACAGGTCAGAGTCAGACTCACCGAAATGACAAAGCAAATGATGGAGACGCAGACGGGTCAGACTCACCAAAGTTGACAAAACACACGATGGAGGCACATACAGCCCAGAGTCAGACTCACCAAAGTTGACAAAGCACAAGATGGAGACACAGACAGCCCAGAGTCAGACTCACCAAAGTTGACAAAGCACATGATGGAGGCACGGACAGCCCAGAGTCAGACTCACCAAAGTTGACAAAGCACATGATGGAGGCAAAGACAGCCCAGAGTCAGACCCACCAAACTTGACAAAGCACATGATGGAGGTATGGACGGCCCAAAAGCAAACTCAACAACGTTGACAAAGCACATGGTGGAGGTATGAACAGCCCAGAGACAAACTCAACAACGTTGACAAAGCACATGATGGAGACAGGCAGAGGCCAGAGACAGACTCATCAAAGTTGTCAAAGCACATGATGGAGGCACAGACAGGCCAGAGTCAGACTCACCAAAGAAAACAAAGCACATGATGGAAGCATAGATAAACCAGCGTCAGACTCACCAAAGTTGGCAAAGCATATGGTGGAGGCACAGACAGCCCGGAGTCAGACTCACCAAAGTTGACAAAGCACACAATGGAGGCACATACAGCCCAGAGTCAGACTCACCAACGTTAACAAAGCACATGATGGAGACACAGACAGCCCAGAGTTAGACTCACCACAGTTGACAAAACACATGATGGAGGCACGGACAGCCCACAGTCAGACTCACCAACGTTAACAAAAGCACATGATGGAGGCACAGATAGATGCAAGTCAGACTCACCAAAGTTGACAAGGCACATGATGGAGGCACAGACAGACCAGAGTCAGACTCATCAAAGTTGACAAAGCACATGATGGAGGCACAGACAGCCCAGAGTCAGACTCATCAAAGTTGACAAAGCACATGATGGAGGCACAGGCAGCCCAGAGTCAGACTCATCAAAGTTGACAAAGCACATGATGGAGGCACAGACAGCCCAGCATTACACTCATCAAAGTTGACAAAGCACATGATGGAGGCACAGACAGCCCAGAGTCAGACTCACCAAAGTTGGCAAAGCATATGGTGGAGGCACAGACAGCCCGGAGTCAGACTCACCAAAGTTGACAAAGCACACAATGGAGGCACATACAGCCCAGAGTCAGACTCACCAACGTTAACAAAGCACATGATGGAGACACTGACAGCCCAGAGTTAGACTCACCACAGTTGACAAAACACATGATGGAGGCACGGACAGCCCACAGTCAGACTCACCAACGTTAACAAAGCACATGATGGAGGCACAGATAGATGCAAGTCAGACTCACCAAAGTTGACAAGGCACATGATGGAGGCACAGACAGACCAGAGTCAGACTCATCAAAGTTGACAAAGCACATGATGGAGGCACATACAGCCCAGAGTCAGACTCATCAAAGTTGACAAAGCACATGATGGAGGCACAGGCAGCCCAGAGTCAGACTCATCAAAGTTGACAAAGCACATGATGGAGGCACAGACAGCCCAGCATTACACTCATCAAAGTTGACAAAGTACATGATGGAGGCACAGACAGCCCAGAGTCAGACTCACCAAAGTTGACAAAGCACATGATGGAGGCAGGGACAGCCCAGAGTCAGACTCATCAAAGTTGACAAGGCACCTGATGGAGGCACAGACAGTCCAGAGTTAGACTCACCAAAGTTGAAAAAGCACATGATGGAGGTATGGACAGCCCAGAGTAAGACCCACCAAAGTTGACAAAGCACATGATGGAGGCACAGACAGTCCAGAGTTAGACTCACCAAAGTTGACAAAGCACATGATTGAGGCACAGACAACACAGAGTTAGACCCACCAAAGTTGACAAAGCACATGATGGAGGCACAGACAGTCCAGAGTTAGACCCACCAAAGTTGACAAAGCACATTATGGAGGCACAGACAGCCCAGAGTAAGACCCACCAATGTTGAAAAAGCACGTGATGGAGGCACAGATATATGCAAGTCAGACTCACCAAAGTTGACAAGGCACATGATGGAGGTATGGACAGCCCAAAGTCAGACCCACCAATGTTGAAAAAGCACGTGATGGAGGCACAGATATATGCAAGTCAGACTCACCAAAGTTGACAAGGCACATGATGGAGGTATGGACAGCCCAAAGTCAGACCACCAATGTTGAAAAAGCACGTGATGGAGGCACAGATAGATGCAAGTCAGACTCACCAAAGTTGACAAGGCACATGATGGAGGCACAGACAGCCCAAAGTCAGACTCACCAATGTTGAAGAAGTACGTGATGGAGGCACAGATAGATGCGAGTCAGACTCACCAAAGTTGACAAAGCACATGATGGAGGCACAGACAGTCCAGAGTTAGACTCACCACAGTTGACAAAGCACATGATGGAGGCACAGACAGCCCAAAGTCAGACTCACCAATGTTGAAAAAGCACGTGATGGAGTCACATATAGATGCAAGTCAGACTCACCAAAGTTGACAAGGCACATGATGGAGGTATGGACAGCCCAAAGTCAGACTCACCAATGTTGAAAAAGCACGTGATGGAGGCACAGATAGATGCGAGTCAGACGCACCAAAGTTGACAAAGAACATGATGCAGGCACAGACAGACCAGAGTCAGACTCACCAAAGTTGACAAAGCACAGAACGGAGGCACGGACACTGATCATGGTGTAGCTGGTGCCCACACGGGCCAGGTTGGGACGTCGGCAGATGGAGACCACTACCAGGACGTAGATGATGATGTTGATTGCGATGATGAGAGCAACGGGAGCAACAAAAGCGCAGTAAAACGGCGTTGATGAAATCCAACAACTGCAAAATAATATTCTTTCATTGAGCAGAGGAAAACATGTACTGTTAGTCCTTTGACTCCCGCACCCTGTCCACCAGCATCCTGCATTGTCAACCATGCTAGCAAAGCAAAAACTTAACCTTTTGATTCCCTCACCCTGTCCACACCAGCATCCTGCATTTTCAACTATGTTAGCAAAGCAAAAAGTTAACCCTTTGATTCCTTCACCCGTTTCAGCAGCATCCTGCATTGTCACAATGCTAGCAAGGCAAAAACGTAACCCTTTGATTCTGGCAGCCTGTTCAGCAGTTTCCTGCAGAAAGTTGGTAGATAGGGTGAGGGAATCAAAGGTTAAGTTTTTGCAGTTGGTGGGTAGAGCGCAGGAGTCAAAGGGTTACAGAAACGAACTAAAGAACAAATGAACCAATCCATCAAATAATTTTTTTTTAGTTGTCAGATCTGCCTGCAAATTCCTGCATGTGCTCTGCTTTTCTATGCCTGTATTTTCCTCCCGGTTTTCCCCCATGACCCCATCTCATGAGCCGTTCATGTAACATTTCCATCACATTGTTTATTTTGACTCTCCAACACAGCCCCAAGCCCATCACAACTTGTATTAACGTGAACGTAGGACAACATCATCATCATCCGTCCAAAATTTTCTCCCGGTCTATCCGGTGCTCTTTTTCCCTCCAGCGTTCCTGTTGTGACTAGGTGCTTTAATTTCTCTTGCCCCATAAAATGTCCTATAAATTATGCTTGTCTTTTCCTAATCTCTTCGTTGATGTTCTTTTTCTCTTTCAAGATGTCTCGTTTGTTTTCTTTGCTGTCCATGGAACTCTTTAACAGTCTGTCTTACAAACCACACTTCAGCTGCCTCAAACTTGTTCTGACTTTGCCTGTGGTTGTCCACGCTTCACATCCATAAGACAGTATCAGTTCTATGTAACACTGAAGAACTCTCTTCCTGATGTTAATTGATAGGCAAATGTTTGTAAGAACGCTTTTCATTTTCTTGAATGCTGTTTCAGCCTGGCCAATTCTGCTGGCTATTTCTGTGCTTCTACTGTCTAGTGAGATGACTGTCCCCAAATATTGAAACGACAACTTTTCTCAATGCTGTACCATTTACTGTTATTTCGCATGAGGGGATTTCTTCTTTTTTGCTGATTACCATGACTTCAGTCTTCTTGCTATTTAGCTCCAGCCCAGTATTTTTGCTTTCGATTTCTATTGTATTCACAAGATATTGTAGGTCCTTTTCATTTTCTGCAATTAGAATGGTGTCGTGTGCATTACAAAAGATTGTTTACCATTTTTCCTCCAGCCTTGAAAGAGAGTCAGTAAAATTTCACACACTAACGCCATCAACAGAGTACCAGAGTCATGTAAAAAAAAAAGTCAGCTCTTTGGTCCGGATTCCAAGCAAGAATCTGCGCAAGCGAGTTCTGAGACGTGGACAATCAACAAGTAAAGCCAGAACAAGATTGAGGCAGCCGAGATGTGGTTTCTAAGAGAATGTTGAGGGTTCAGTAAGCAACGTCCTCAGTCAGTTTGACCCAGAAAAGGCACTGTTAAAATCCTCCGTGCTTACCCGGCGGTTGGAAAGGATCTTCTCTGGTGCGTGGCTGGCCTTATGGTAGCTGGGATTTTCTCTCTCTCTCTCTCTCTCTCTCTCTCTCTCTCTCTCTCTCTCTCTCTCTCTCTCTCTCTCTCTCTCTCTTTCTCTCGCTCGCTCGCTCTCTCAGACTAAGATTTCGACCGAAGCATTGTGGCGCCTGAGCGGACAACGTGGGAATATTGCCGCTGAGGAGGCATAGAAGTTGGGACAGCAAGAAGAAGAAGAAGAAGAAGAAGAAGAAGAAGAAGAAGAAGAAGAAGAAAAGAACAAGAAGAAGAAAGAAGAACAAGAACAAGAACAAGAACAAGAACAAGAACAAGAACAAGAACAAGATAGAAGAAGAAGAAGAAGAAGAAGAAAGAAGAAGAAGAAGAAGAAGAAGAAGAAGAAGAAGAAGAAGAAGAAGAAGAAGAAGAAGAAGAAGAAGAAGAAGAAGAAGAAGAAGAAGAAGAAGAAGAAGAAGAAGAAGAAGAAGAGAAAGAAAAGAAAGAAGAAGAAGAAGAAGAAGAAGAAGAAGAAGAAGAAGAAGAAGACGAAGAAGAAAACGAAGAAGAAGAAGAAGAAGAAGAAGAAAAACAACAACAACAACAAAAAACAACAAACAAAACATTGACAACAATAACAACAACACAACCACAACACAACCACATCACACCACAACAACAACAACAACCACAACAACAACACACCACAACACACAACAACACACAACAACAACAACAACAACCACAACAACAACAACAACAACAACAACAAGTAATTGCCATGCTGTCAGTGACTAAACATACATACAATATGGTACATTGTCGTAACAGTGAAAACGGAATGTTGATATTGTCAGAATTTCCTGATGTGGAATTATCCTCACACTACTTCCTGAAAACGTGCAGATTATAGTTGTTGTTGTTGTTGTTTTTTTCTTGTCCGTTTACCCTTGCCCTTGATGTTTAATTTCCATATCTATACATCCACGGCTCCGTAACAATCCATATCATACCTTGTACCCAACTTGTCTAATGGCTCAACCAGAAACAACTGAGAAAATCTCGCTAACACACAATGTATGTATGTATGTATGTATGTATGTATGTATGTATGTATGTATGTATGTATGTAGTAGCTATGTAGTACGTACGTAGTATGTATGTATGTATGTATGTATGTATGTATGTAGTACGTACGTATTATGTATGTATGTATGTATTATGTATGTATGTATTTATGATCTATGTATCTGTCTGTCTGTCTGTCTGTCTATCTATCTATCTGTCTGTCTATCTATCTATCTGTCTGTCTGCTTATCTATCATATCTATCTATCTATCTATCTTTCTATCTATCTGTCTGTCTGTTTTCTGTCTATCTATCTGACTTTTCGCTTTCCACGCACAAAGCTCAATACCTATGGTCCACGAGCCTTCTCTGTTTCTGGTCCGCTCTCCTGGAACAAACTTCCTCTCTCAGTCCGTCAGCAACCAACTTTTGTCTCCTTCAAATCCGCTCTCAAAACTCACCTTTTCTCCTTTGCATAAAATCCTGACCTCACTCAATCCCCTCTGCAGCCTGTCTCCACTCGGAGGGGAATCACATTGCAATATATAATTGTATATAATATGCTCTCTATAATTTTCCATTGCCTTTATTCTTTCTCCCCATTTATAGCCGTGTGCGTGTGTGTGTGTGTGTGTGTGTGTGTGTGTGTGTGGCGCGCGTGAGTGCTTTGGTGTGTGCGTGCGTGCGTGCGTGTGTGTGCGTGCGTGCGTGTGTGTGTGTCTGTTTCAGCGCTTAGATTTGATTTTATCAAGATTTTGCGCTATATAAATATTGTAATTGTTATATTATTATTATTATCTATGTATGTATGTATGTATGCATGCATGCATGTATGTATATATGTATGTATGTATGTGTGTATGTATGTACACATATGTATATCTATCTATCTATCTGTCCATCTATCTGTCTGTCAATGTATGTATGTATGTATGTATGTATGTATGTATGTATGTATGTATGTATGCATGTATGTATCTATTGTCATGTATCTATCTATCTATCTATCTATCTATCTATCTGTCTATCTATCTATCTGTCTATCTATCTATCAATCTATCTATCTATCTATCTATCTTATTATCTGTCTGTCTATCTACCTATCTATCTATCTATATGTCTGTCTGTCTGTCTATCTATCTATGCATCTATTTATATCTATGTCTATATCTGTATCTGTATAACAACAACAAGACCCTCAACAAACAGCAGGAACAACAAATCAGAATACACTCACTAGTGGCTTCTACCAGTGTACGCCTCCACGTTGATCATTGACACCATCACGACAGGAATTATGGGGAGACCTGCACACACACACACACACACACACACACACACACACACACACACACACACACACACACACACACACACACACAACTCACGCACACATAGCATACGCGCAAAGCACACACACACACAAGGCACATACACACATACACACACAAGCACACAATACACATATGCACACACAACTCACGCACACAAAGCATACACGCAAAGCACACACACACAAGACACATATACACACAACACACACACACACACACACACACGCACACACACGCACACACACCACACACACACACACACACACACACACACACACACACACACACACACATGTTTACGTGTTTATTTTTTATATTGCAAGCAGATTATCGTCAAAATCATTTAGATCAAAGTATAGCAAAATGACCAAATGCTTATGCAAATTACGTATCAATAAAACATTTGTTCTTTTCGGAAAATGCAACCATGTTTTTCTATAATTGCTTATACAGTTATACATAAAGAAAAAAGAAAAAAAAAAAACTCGCATGATGTGTTTCCAAACTGCGAGGCATTTAATGTACAGTCACGCAAGTCGTTTTTACTGCTGTCTTGAATGAAGAGAATTTTCCCTCTTGCTTGTTGACATGTTTCATTATTCATTATTATCATTATTTCTTACAATGCCTCGCAACCCTTCTCCTCTGTCCCTTCCACCACATTCACACAGTTTTGGTTTTAATTGGTTCTTTAAAACCACTCACGTAAATAGATGTTAAAAGAAATAACCAACAAAAGCACTCATGTGAAGAGAAGTTAAAAGGAATAACATACAAAAGCACTCATGTGAATAGTGATTAAAAAAAAAACAATAGTACTCATGTGAATAGATGTTAAAAGAAATAACAAAACTCTCAAGGAAGAGAAGTGAAAAGAAATAACAAACAAAGCACTCAAGTGAAGAGAAGTGAAAAGAAATAACAAACAAACACTCAAGTGAAGAGGAAGTGAAAAGAAATAACAAACAAAACACTCATGTAAATAGATGTTAAAAGAAATAAAAAAAAACTCCATCATGTGAAAGAAGTGAAAAGAAATAACAAACAAAACACTCATGTAAAAGAAGTTAAAAGAAATAACAAACAAAGCACTCATGTGAAGAGAAGTGAAAAGAAATAACAAACAAAAGCACTCATGTGAAGAGAAGTAAAAGAAATAACAAACAAAGCACTCATGATGAAGAGAATGTGAAAAGAAATAACAAACAAGAGCACTCATGTGAAGAGAAGTGAAAAGAAATAACAAACAAAACCACTCATGTGAAGAGATGTTAAAAGAAATAAAAACAAAGCACTCATGTGAAGAGAATGAAAAGAAATAAAACAAAGCACTCATGTGAAGAGAAGTGAAAAGAAATAATAAACAAAAGCACTCATTGAACAGATGTTAAAAGAAATATAAACAAAAGCACTCAAGTGAAAATGTTAAAAAAATAAGAAACAAAAGCACTCATGTGAATAGATGTTAAAAAAATAAGAAACAAAAGCACTCATGTGAAAGATGTTAAAAAAATAAAAACAAAAGCACTCATGTGAAAGAGTTAAAAGAAATAATGAAACAAAAGCACTCAAGTGAACAGATGTTAAAAGAAATAACAATCAAAAGCACTCATGTGAAAGAGTTAAAAGAAATAAAAACAAAAGCACTCAAGTGAAGAATGTTAAAAAAATAATAAACAAAAGCACTCATGTGAATAGAGTTAAAAAAATAAAATCAAAAGCACTCATGTGAAGATGTTAAAAAAATAAGAAACAAAAGCACTCATGTGAAGATGTTAAAAAAATAAGAAACAAAAGCACTCATGTGAAGATGTTAAAAAAATAAGAAACAAAAGCACTCAGTGAAGAGAATGTTAAAAAAAATAATAAACAAAAGCACTCATGTGAAGAGTTAAAAAAATAATAAACAAAACCACTCATGTGAAGAGATGTCAGAAGAAATAACAAACAAACGCAGACACGAGAACATGAACATGGCCCACTCCCATCCAAATGCAAACCCTTAAACATCAAACACTTGCTGTACGTGCATGAACAAAATTCGGGATCATCAGCACGATCATCACCACATCCAGCCACGGCAGGGGTCCCCTAAGCTGTGACTACTTAGAAAAAACAAATCTCAGGAAAATCACATCAAACATTCAGGGTTCAGGGTTTTGAATAGAAATGAATCTTGAACATTAATCGCTGACACTGAGTCTAGAGTTCAAGTCTTTGAGACCAGGCTCCTGACTTCGCATATACTACCTCGAACATAAGATCAACGTAATTTCCGTTTCTGAAATTAAAAAAAAGATGACCTTGACCATGACCTGACCTGACCTGACCTGACACCCAGTCATCCATCATCATCATCATGTGCCCTGCCACATGGCGTTGGCGATCATGGCCCTCCATATGATATCTATCCCTTGTTGCCACAAGCACATCTTCCACCCTCACTGTCCTCAGCCACACTGCAAGTCCGTCCAATGTTTTCCCTCGGCCTACCTGGTGCTCTCTTTTCCTCCACCTTTCCTGTTGTGACCAGGTGCTCTAATTCCCCTTTCCCCATAAAATGGCCTATAAATGTTACCTGTCTTTTTCTAATCTTTGTTATCAATTATCTTCTTGTGTCTGCCTCCATCGAGACTGTCTCGTTTGTTTTCTTTACTGTCCAAGGAACTCTCAACATTCTTCTTAGAAACCACATCTCGGCTGCCTCAATCTTGTTCTGGTTTTGCGTCATCCAAATAACACCAAAATTAACCAGCATGTTCACAGGCTTAATTACAATGGGCTAAAATAGGTTAGTTTGGGTCAATTATGTACAAGGTATGTTATTAAATAACGGTGTGTCAGGTGACTGGGCTAAACTGCAGGTCGTTCCGTGGTTGGCAAAATTTGTCTCATGACATCATTTTCAAGTAACTGATTACTTTGTGTGTCTGTTGAACAAATCACAATGTGTCCGTCTAAGTGACTGATTGCAGCGTGTCTGTCTTTAGAAACAAACAAACAAAACAAAAAAGTCCAGTTCTGTGTTCATGTTTTGGCTGGGACTGAACTCAGGATATAAGATCTTGATCATATTTCTATCAACTGAGCCAAGCAATCCTCTGAAAACAACAGCAACAACAAAACAAGAAGAAGAAGAAGAAGAAGAAGAAAAGAAGAAAGAAGAAGAAAGAAGAAAAGAAGAAAAAAAAAGCAGAAGAACGAAGAAGAAGAAGAATGAAGAGATAGAAGAAAGAAGATGAGAAGAAGAAGAAGCTAAACAGAAGAGGAAAGAAGAAGAAGAATAAGAAGAAGAGAACAACAACACAACAAGCAGCATGACCGGTGTCAAACCCATGAGATGGCATAGCGTTGATATCTACCGCTAAACAGGATGAAAGGAATTAAGCACCGGACAACAGGAGGTGAGGGAAAGAGCACCAGGTGACCAGGAAGAAAATATTAAACGGACTCAGGTGGCTGAGCAGAGAGGTGAAGATTGCTTGCGGCAACAAGATAGTCATTGAGAGCCTGACGCCAACGCCATGCGACAGGGCACATGATGATGATGTGTGATGATAAAACCACGGATGCTACATCAAGTAAACTTACCCCAGCAGAGGATGGCGGTCTTCAGAATGTAACGGGTCAAAGGCTGGCTCTTGCCCTTGATCAACATGGCGTAATGAAGCAGGGCCTGGGTCAGCATCCACAGGAAGCTTACCAAATCAGATAGTGCAGCAACATGGCTACCGCCTTACATACCACCTCATTCTCATCCTGCTCGATGCCAAACAAGAAGACAACCACGCCAAAACATGGACAGCGCCATATTGAACAGGGTTTGCTGGGGGAGCCTCTTCTGTAACTTCCTATGAGCAGAAGAATGGATTCAGTTGAAATCTGAAGCATTTGAGGAGATCCAGTGAATTCTTATTCTTATTGTTGCTTAAAGCCCAGCCGACTGTGTAGAGCCATATCAGGGCTATGAACGAATGAATATAGAAAAGAATGAAATGAATGGACGAAAGAAAGAAAAAAGGGAAAGAAAGAAAGAAATAAAGAAAGAAAAACAGTGGGCCGTGGTGCAATAGTTAACTTCATGGACTACTACCAACTGGAAGGTTGTGAGTTCGAATGTCATCAATTATGTCTAAATCTTTGTGGAAGTTTTCGGCCCCAACCGGCTGTAGGTCGGAGCTGAGGGTGTCACTGGCTTATTGGTTCAGTTTCAGTTTCAGTTTCTCAAGATGACCTTTCCACGCTCGGATGAATTCCATATGCACTAACGTCATGGGCGCCGTGTGATGGAGAAAATCCAGAATGATCACGGCACAAGTCTTAAGCCTGCATATAAACCCACGAGCTGGCCAGGTCCTCAGGTCCTACCTAGATAGCTCTATAAACCTGGAGTCATAGGGTAGTGAGGTGGCAGAGACCTCAACTTTTCCCGGGGCCAGCACCACGAAGGTGGCGCCGGCGCCCATCCCCTCTTCCTCACTTCAAATTCATATTCATATGTTTTTTCGAGACTTCAGAAAGGCAAGAAGGCTGTTTGGTTTTCAAGG
>JAPXFY010000026.1:26289922-26304922 GCA_030674185.1 Monoplex corrugatus
ATTTATTATACCTATACAGCATTGTATAATTACTAATGTAATACAGTAATATAGTACTGGTGATGACTTATTTTCGTTAGTTTATTCATTCATGATTTTTTTGCGTCTGTTGATGGCATGAAAAACAAATCTGGACACATTGTATCTATGATGAGAATTTTCTGCTTTGAGCAGTAGATAAAGTGGCATTCTAGCTGAATCTTTGAGGAATTTTACTCTAATATCTGTATAAGTGGGACAGTCATATATAAGGTGATATTCATTTTCGATATGAGTTTTGCAAAAAGGGCATGCCCTTTTGTGAATACTCTCACTATAACGATGTGAATTGTTATTCAGCGGTAGTACACCAAATCTTAGTTGTGTGATTGCCACTCTGAGACAGTATGTATCCATGTCAGAAATATATTTTTCTTTTTCAAGAATTGTTTTGAATGATCTATAGCACTCATATCTGTCACCATCTCTAATAATACTAGTGCATTCTTGGATAAACAGATCGACAAGTCTTTGTCTAAATATGTTTAAAAATAGTTTTACATCCCCAACTCCCTGTTGCAGCCATACAATGTTGAAACCTGTATCACACAGGATTTTTCTTACCTCTGATGCCCAACAATCCTTTCCATTTCTATCTAATTCCAGAAGCATTTGGTAAGCTTTATGCGGAAATCTTTCGGCACTCATTTGTAGCAATTTAAACCAATATCTTAAGCATGCGACCACAGAGTTAACGAATAATGGATATCTTCCCAGATCAGCGTACACCATCTTGTTTGGTGTCTTAACAGGCACGCCTAAAAATCTTTTGCACGCCATCATATGTACCTTTTCTATGTGTTCCATTCGTTTTAATCCCCATACTTTTGACGCGTACAACAGAATGGGTTGTACCTTTGCGTCAAATATTTTAAAGAAAGTATCCATTGTCATTTCCTTGAATTTTTGGAGAACCCTATTTAGCTGTATGACAGCTTTCTTCCCCTTAGTTGCTAAATGTGCAGTACCTTTTTTGACACTTACCATTGTCGTGAAATTAAAACCTAAATAGCAATAATTATTCACAACTTCCAACTTATTTTCTTCATATGACCATTTTTCACGTTTTCCGAGGAACCCTCCGTTTCTAAACACCATGACCTTCGTTTTGTCAATATTTACTTTTAATTTCATGTTGTTACAACACGTACTTAAAACGTTCAGCTGATTCTGTAAGCCATTTGGTGTAGTTGAAAAAAGTACCACATCATCTGCAAAGAGTAAAACAAATATTTCCAACATCCCAGGTAGTAATTGGATGCCATGTTTTCCTTTATCACTCATATAATTTGCTAACTGATTTATAAATATCGAAAACAATGTAGGACTCAAGACACAACCTTGTCTTACTCCAACCGGACATTGAAACATCTCTGAAAATTTATCGTTAACTCGGATACATGACACCAATGACTTTTACATTGCCATTAATGATGCGAGAAATTTCCCTTTAACACCCTCCTTTCTAATACAATGTAGGAGTTTATCATGTCTGACCGAATCGAAAACCTTTTTAAAGTCAACAAAAGCAACATATAATTTCATCCCTTTCTTGTGCATGCATTTCTGAATGATAGCATGTAGTGTGAATATATGATCAACAGTTGAGTATCTATTACGAAAACCTGCCTGGCTCTCTGAGATCAAATTATTAGCTTCTAACCAGGTGTATAATCTCTTGTTCAGTATTGTTGTGTAACATTTAGATATCATGCTTAATAAAGATATATCTCTATAATTATCTGCATTTTCAGGATCCCCTTTCTTGAAAATGGGGATGATAATGGCTTTGGACCACTCTTTTGGATAAATCCCCGAGTCAAAAATTATTTTGAACAGTTTTGTTAGAAAAACTATGACATCGTTTTCCCCATTTTTTAACATTTCAGCTGAAACGCTGTCAATTCCGTTTGCTTTACCAGTCTTAAGTTTACCAACTGCTCGTTTAACCTCTTCTTCAGATATATCTCTATTTAGAGTATGCTCCCTTTCCTCAGATAGATCTACCTCAATATCACAATGTTCACCAACATGTCCCCCATAATTTTGAAAAATATTCTTGAAGTGCTCGAACCAGACATTAATATCAATATCATTTGAGACTTTGTCTTTGTTTCCATAACCCATACTTCTCAGCAGTTTCCAGAACTGTGATGAATTAGTCATTTCCATGGTTAGCGAATCTGCTTTCTGTTTCCTAAATGCTTGTCTCTTTGTCTTTAGTAAACGTCTGTACGTTTTCCTGTCTTCCACATATGAAATTCTATCTTCTTCCTTCCTAGTTTTCCTAAAATAATTTAGTTTACGCCTTGTTTCTTTTTTTGCTTGCTGACAGTCCTTGTCAAACCATTCTGATCTTTTGTTCCAGTAAACTTTATACGTTTTATACATACAGGCACTGGCATCTTTCAGACATTGTACAAAAGTATTCAAACCACTATCCACATCGCAATGTAGAGTATTTGTGGCCAAAATAAGTCTGTCTTGAATATCACTGCTTTTCAAAGTTTTGTGGAACTCGGCTTCCAGTTCATGTTTCCAAATAAATTTCTCACAAACCTCGTTTTTGGGTTGACTTGTTTTATCATGACCAGCCTCAACGATATCATTTTTAATTTCAACCAACATAACAACTGGTAGGTGATCAGAATCCATCATGTTCTCAACAACAATTGATTTGATGTGTATAGATGAAAACAAATCAATGGAAGTAATGAAATAGTCTACTGTGCTAGTCCCAGAGGACGCAATATATGTACATCCATCGTCAAAATCCGTTTCACGCAATCCGTTTAAAATCATACATTCAAACATATTACATAACTCAATCAGCTGACAACCAAATTTGTTTGTGTTTTTGTCCTGTGAAATTCTGGGAAATCTGTTCTCGATATAAACATTTACATCGAAATCATCGACCTCTCCACTAAAACTGTAATTAGTATTCGCTGTTCTCGCGTTTAGATCCCCATTTACCAATAGAAAAGAATCACCACACAAGTCATATAGATCTAAAATGCATTGCTCCAGCACTTCAATACCATATGCACCTTCCTGGCTATTCCAATAGACAGAATCACACGGAGGAAGATATGTACAAATCCACAGTATGTTTCTGTCTACAGAAAACAGGTCTTTGTGGATTTTTATAGCTAAAATGTTTTCAGTTTCTATTGGGATTTGCTCAACAAAACGAGAATATGATTTCCTTACCATTGCGATAACACCCCCAGAATATCTCCCTTGATGAGACAGCTTCTTGGCTTTAGACGTGAACACTACAAAGTCACTGAAAAGTGGTGATTCAAAGTCAGTTGCAACAAATGTTTCTGTCAAACATATAAAGTCATAAGTGAGAAGAAAATTGGCAAAATCATTATTTTCTAGTTTTTCCAAAAGGCCATTTACATTAAAATTAAGGAAACTAACATGTAATTTATTTGCAGTATTTACACGCAAAGTACATTTTGATTCCGATGGTGGTGTTGTGTTCTGATTCCAAATATAACTGTCGTCGCCTGTGGCAAATCGTACAGGTCTACCTGATATTGTGGCCCGGCCGATATCCTATCTGTTAGTACCTGAGGCCTCACTCACACTGGGTTTGGTCTTAGAAGATTGGGACCTGCTTCTGGTTTTTGGCAGATCTTTAGCCTGCGTTTTCTTAAACGAATCAGTTATTTTGCTCTGACTGCTAGACCTTGGTGGAGCATGGCCACTGCTCTTACCGTCTATCCGTGTGTGGGAGGCAACACGTCTAGGTCGCAGAGCATGGGTGACAGAAGGTGTCTGTATGCTCTGGTTTGTGTCTAGATCATCAGAATCTAGAACTAGATTGTCAGCATGCGAGTCTGACAAGCTTTTGGCGTTCGCGTTTTGTGTTATTGTGTGTGTATCATTTAATGCTTGATCCGAGGTGTGTGCCACACCGTTAGTGTGATCAATGACTTTGTTCTGACACTGAGCACAGTGACCTCATCGGTACTCACATTCTCAGTATTAATTTTACCCGATTCTTTGGTCGCTTCACATACATCTTCAGCTAGGACCTCATCCATATTTTCCATTTCCTCACCACTGATACAGGTGTCTTTGTCACTGACATCGTCACTTTGATCACAAGGCTGGATTTCGTGGACGTCACTGTTTGAGTCATGGCTGACTTCCTCACAAGGGTCATCATGTGGGGGAGGGGCCACAGAGTCCATGCTTTTGCAAGTGTCATAAGTACATAGGCCATCACATGCGGAAGGGGCCACTGGGTCTTTCCTGCTTCGTTCAACGTGAGGACAAGAGTCATCATTTGGGGAAGGGTTCACCGAGTCTATCCTGCTACGTCTGGTGTCGTAGCGTGGGGAAGGGGCAACCGTCTGCTCTATATCCCGCTGATGTCCATACATCCGTTTGGCACTGACTCTGTTTGATTTAGATGGAACTGAATGATCCCTGCCAGTGTTTTCTTTCAGGAAGACAAACCTTCTGTGGTTTGACGTTGGTCTTGACGTTGGTCTTCTGGTCACTTCGCTATATGAGTATGGACCAGGGACTAGTGGTCTGGAATTACTCCTGTCACAATCCAGGCGTTCAGAGCTTTTATGATTTCTTCCTCTGGTCTCCTCTGTGTGCGCCCTGACGACGTGGACAGCTCCTACATCAGCATGATCTCTGCTGGATCTGTGCGGATTCCTGGTGGTCTCATAGTGGTATTGTTGGTCTTTTGTATAAGATTGTCCTGTCTCCCAGTGGTC
Organism: Monoplex corrugatus; assembly: GCA_030674185.1. Taxonomy (NCBI): domain Eukaryota; kingdom Metazoa; phylum Mollusca; class Gastropoda; order Littorinimorpha; family Ranellidae; genus Monoplex; species Monoplex corrugatus. The sequence goes on from JAPXFY010000026.1 coordinate 26,294,710, forward strand.
CAGGTTGTCTTCATGCATAGAAACTGTGTGACGCCTTATGCTCTGGTTTCTGTGGTGACGCCCAAATTTGTTCTTTGAAGGATATCCGTGGTGAAGATGTTCATTTCTTTTGCCATCATGCATAAATTGTCTGTTGTCCTGAACATGTGGCCAATGTTCGTCAAGGTGGGGGGCAGCTGAAGGGTAGTCATGACCGTTGTCATAGTCGTAATATGATTTTTGATTGTCCCTCACACGCAGTTTTCCGTTGTATATGTATGCAATTTTACCACGCCCACGATGAAACTCGACCATTTGCCTCTGCCGCGAGGTGAGGTCAGACGCAACTTTGATCCCGCTTTCCCTGAGGTTATCTCTGAATTCTCTGTTTCCTAAAACAGCCATTTTGTCCGTCCACCGGCAGAACTGAACTAAAATGGGACGGGGATTGCTACCAGAGGTACGAGGTTTTCCAAGTCTGACTGCACTTGCAATGTCTTCTTGATGCCAATTGGGTTTGGTTGCATGGTTATTCAAGATGTCTGTGATTATCTCAGTAGTAGCGTAACTGTCCTCCCAAGAATACTCTTCCACATTGATGAACAACACGTTGCACCTCTTGACATCTTGTTCCGTGGATTCTAGCTTCCTTTCCAGATTATCAATTCTGTCCGTCATTGATGTGTTGAATTCTCTGAGGTCATCTATTTCTTCTTTATTTGTTTGGACACATTCCTTTAGTTTACGAACATCCTCAAAGAACTGAGATAAGTTATCCTCTAAGGCACTGAACTTATCGTCGACGAGTCTCTTGATTGTGGCTGCATGCGAATGTAGCCCTTGCTGGATTTGTGTAAATCTCCAGTCTATCAGCTGCATTATACTGGCATCTGGTGTTGTATACCCATGTTGAGCCATGATCGCTGTCTACACCAAGTACTTTTACGAACGCCGGGGAAAAACAACAACAACAGTGAAACCTTCTTTGCTACAGTTAACTTGACTTTTCAAAACAGGGGGGAAAAGTCAGCATAAGATGGAGTGAGAAAGAAAGGGTGTAAGGAAGTGAGAGTAGGGAGGGAAAGAGAAAGACACACAGAGAAAGAGAGAAGAGAGAGAGAGAAAGACACACAGAGAGAGAGAGATTGAGAGATACAGGCAGAGACAGAGAGAGTGAGTGAGAGAGAAAGAGAGAGAGACAGAGAGAGACAGACAGAAATAGAGAGAGAGAGAAAGTGAGAGATAGAAACAGAGAGAGAGAGTGAGTGAGTGAGAAAGAAAGAGAGACAGAAACAGAGACAGAGAGAAATAGAGAGAGAGCGAGAGAGAAAGACAGACAGACAGACAGACACAGAGAGAGAGAGAGATAGAGACAGAGAGAGAGAGTGAGTGAGTGAGAGAGAAAGAGAGAGAAAGAAAGAGAGAGAGAGAGTGAGAGATAGAGACAGAGAGAGAGAGAGAGAGTGAGTGAGAGAAAAAAGAGAGAGAAAGAGAGAGAGAGTGAGAGATAGAGACAGACAGAGAGAGAGAGAGAGAGTGAGTGAGTGAGAGAAAAAAGAGAGAGAAAGAGAGAGATAGAGACACATAGAGACAGAGAGAGAGAGAGACAGAGACAGAGAGAAACAGAGAGAGACACACACAGACACATAGACAGAGAGAAAGAGAGAGAGACAGAGACAGAGAGAGAGAGAGACAGACAGACAGAGAGAGAGAGACAGACAGGCAGACAGACAGACAGAGTCAGAGACAGAGACAGCGACAGAGACAGAGACAGAGACAGAAGAATGCATGCACTATCTTTGTCCATGTAAAAATAGTTACACAAATAAGAAAATCCCTCCCAACCTGCACAAACATACAGAAGACGTTTCGCATTTATCTGCACCCTCGAGTACAATGAACACCTGATCTTCACCACCACCCCACCCCACCACCTCCCTACCCTCCCCACCCAACCCTACGCACACGAACGACAGTGAAAAAAAAAAAAAAGAGAAAAGTAAAGAAGCAAAACACCAACACCAACAACACTGCCACGAACAGCATCATCATCATCATCATCATCAGCAGCAGCAGCAGCAGCAGCAGCAGCAGCATCAGCAGCAGCAACAACAATAATAACAACAACAACAATAACACAACATTTTTTTTAAAAGAAAAAACGAACATATCCACAGTTCTGCATCACAGGGAAGATTTATTTGCACACATGTGCAATATTGATAATGCTTATTAAAATCTTTAAAAAAAAAAAAAATCAGAAGAATGAAAATTCTGTCATGTATTTCATCATTTCAAATAGTTATAAGATCTTCTCCGTCCCATAGCATCAGTGGCATCAGTGGCATCAGCGCATATGGGATTTATACCGAGCGCCGAGACGTTATCTCGAGAGACAGAAACTGGAACAGAAGTAGAACAGCAGTAACCACTCAAAAAGTAGACGAATCAAAAAGTAGACGAACCAAAAGGATATATTTTATCACAAAGTTGTATAAGCCAGCCAAGTGTTTACGTATGTCTGCGTGTAGATAACGTTTGATTCAGATCCTGTTGATAACTAAATCAAACAGACAAACACATACATAAGAAACACTTAACTTGGGAACGCGGATGGCACGACGGACTGCTGACTGGGCGGTGAAAGATTCGAACCCCATGAAAATAAGAGACAAACAGACAGACAAACAAACAAACAAACAAACAAACAAGCTAGCAAACAAGCAAGCGAGCAATTCAACCAACCAACCAACCAACCAACAAACAAGCAGGCAAGCAAGCAAGCAAGCGAACACGCAAACAAACAAACTGACAAACAAACAGTTAGACAGACAGACAAACACAAAGACAAACAAACAGCCAGACAAACAAACAAACAGACAGACAGACAAAGATGACAACCAAATAAACACACAAACAAACAGACAGACAGAGAGACAGGCAGACAGACAGACAGAGAAACAAACAAACAAAAGATCAAACATCCTGACGAGCAGACAACCTGACAAACAATCAAAAAACAAAAATCAATCAATCAAGCAATCAAGCAAACAAACAAATAAATAAAAACAAACAAACAAACAAACAAGCAAGCAAATAAACAAACAAACAAACAAGCAAGCAAATAAACAAACAAACAAACAAACAAACAAGCAAGCAAATAAACAAACAAACAAACAAACAAACATAGTATTGTTGTGAGATTTTTTTCGACCCTAACTAGCTCCTATCTGTTAAACGTGCTATGGGTCATCAAGAAGACTGGAACTACACAGTCGAATCTTATCCACTCTACGGTAGTTAACTTGAGGGAGTTCATTAGGTTTCCTAACCAACACCGCAGGTGTCTGTGCCTCTAAAGCTTGGTTGACGCCGGAAAACATCATGAAAATAAGCGAAGAATACAATTCTGTCACGCAGTTTCAATCCGAAACAGCATCATCACATTCGTTTTCATTCTTGTCATCATAACATTGTACACATGTAGCCTACACTTTATGCCTAGCTCACATAATGACATCAGTATAATTTGATTTGAAGTTGTGGTTGACAGGCTTAATGAAAAGATTGATGGAACTGGACATGTCTAGTCCAGCCTTGTCCAGTCATGTTTTGTCCGGTCCGGTCCAGTCCAGTCCAGTCCAATCACATCCAGTCCAATCACATCCATCCAGTCCAGTCCAGTCCAGTCCGGTCCAGTCACATCCAATCCAGTCCAGTCCAGTCCAGTCCAGTCCAATCACATCCAGTCCAGTCTATTTCAGTCCAGTCCAATCCAGTCCAGTCCAGTCCACTCTAGTTCAGTCCAGTTAGGTCTAGTCCAATCCAGTCCAGTCCAGTCCAATGCAGTCCAGTTCAGTCCAGTCCACTGTAGTCCACTCCACTTCAGTCCAGTCCAGACCAGTCCAGTCTAGTCCAATCTAGTCCAGTCCAGTCTAATCCAGTCCAGTCTAGTCTAGTCCACTCCAGTCCAGTCCTTCCAGTCCAATCCAGTCCAGTCCAATTCTGTCCAGTCCAGTCCAGTCCCGTTCAGTCACACCAGTCCACTCCAGCAGTCCAGTCCAGTCCGTCAGTCCATCCAGTCCTCCAGTCCATTCCATGTCCAAGTCAGTCCAGTCCAGTCCCGTCAGTCACACCAGTCCACTCCAGCCCAGTCCAGTCCAGTCCGTTCAGTCACACCAGTCAATCCAGTCCTGTCCAGTCCAATCAGTCACACCAGTCCAGTCCAGTCCGGCCACACCCAGTGCAATGCAGTGCAGTCCAGTCACCCATCCAGTCCAGTCCAGTCCAGTCCAGTCACATCCAGTCCAGTCCATCCATCTAACCAGCACATCAGACATGGATTCCACTCCATTCCAATCCATTCTGTCCAGTCCAGAGCCAATCCAACCACCTCTCTCTACGAGAAATGACACCATCTCCTGCTTAAACCTGTATGGCGAGACTGTGGATCGGAACTGCATTTCTTAAAGTTCTGCTATGCTGCCAGAACGCCTAACTTTTCAGTCTTGTAGAAATGGGCTTCCTCCCCTCCTTTCAGCCTTCACCATCACCACCACCACCACCACCACCACCACCACACCACCACCACTATACATACATATATATATACACACACATTTACATATACATACATACATACATACATCACACATACATACATATACATACATACATACATACATAATCATACAACATACATACATACATACATACATACATACATACATACATACATACATACATACATACATACATACATACGTATTCATTATTGATTACATGTATCAGCACATGTGTCAGCACATTTGCAAAGATAAAAAAATCGAGTTTGATTTCCCCTAACATTAACAGAACATCCGCCTTCAATTTAGATACTTTACGGATTCTCCTCTTCCTCTCTCTCTTCATCTCATCTCTCATCTCTCTCTCTCTCTCTCTCTCTCTCTCTCTCTCTTCTCTTCTCTCTCTCTCTCTCTCTCTCTCTTCTCTCTCTCTCTCTCTCTCTCTCTCTCTCTCTTTCTCTCTCTTTTCATTAACACACACACACACATACACACACGCACACATACATACATGAATAAACACACACACACACACACACACTCACATACACATGCATGCATACACATATGTAAATGTATATATATATATTATATATATATATATAAATATAATAACACAACACACACACACACACACACACACACACCACGCACGCACGCACGCACCACACACACACACACACACACACACACACACACACATTACAAGACGTTAAATCAAAGAACGAACGAAAATATATATAATATATATATATATATATATATATATATATATATATAACACATATATATGTGTGTGTGTGTATATGTGTATATACGTGTATATATATATATGTATATATATATACACATGTATATACATACATATATATAGACATATATGATAATAATAATAAAAATACATATGTATGTAGATATATAATCACAAATACAAATAAGAACAACAAAAACAGTCTTTCTCAACAATTTCGACAGCTGTGATTTTCCTCAGGTCAAGTGTAGTGTAGTCACATTAGCTGTGTTTTGTTACATAAACATAAAGCTTCGCGAAACACATAACACGCCTTGCTGCTTTTTATCTTTGTCCTCAACATCAAGCTCATTCTGTCAGTATTGATATTACATCCTTGTTGCGACTTGGAATGAAAAGTTCATGAACTCGCGCCAGTTCCTGCCTGAAGCGCTGACATCCGATGTTGTTTTCACTGAGTCAGTCTGAGGCATAGTGACAATTAGCTTTCAAGTAAAAGATAGACTACAAACACGTAAAAATTAGATGAGAACGCCTACTTGATTCATCATTATCATATGCCCTGCCGCATGGCCTTGGTGATCATGGCCCCACATATACATCTATCCCTTGTTACCGCGTGCACATCTTCCACCCTCTCTGTCCTCAGCCACCCTGTATGTCCGTCCAAATTTTCTCCCTGGGTCTACCTGCTGCTCTCTTTCCCTCCAGTTTTCTGTTGTGACCAGGTGCTCTAATTCCCCTTTCCTCATAAAATGGCCTATAAATGTTGCCTGTATTTTTTCCTGATCTTTCTTATCAATGATCTTCTTGTGTCTGCCTCCATCAAGACTATCTCGTTTGTTTTCTTTGCTGTCTATGGAACTCTCAACGGTTTTCTTAGAAACCACATCTCGGCTGCCTCAATCTTAATCTGGCTTTGCTTGTTGACTGTCCACGCCTCACAACCGTACAACAGTATCGGTTGTATATAACTTTCAAGAACTCTCTTCCTGATGTTAATTGATAGGCATTTGATGGTAAGAATGCTTTTCATCTTCTTGAATGCGATTTTGGCGTGGCCGATTCTGCCTACTTGATTACTGAAACAATACAGGCGAAATCAGACAAAGCACCTCCGCGATTAGGGAGTTTTATTTGTGCTCACATTCCCCTCCCCCTCCCCCCTTCCCCTCCCCCCTTCCCCTCCCCCCATTTTGTTCGTCATCTTGATGGCCAAAGAAGCTTGGGCAGTTTTACAATGCTATTATGGTGATGGCGATGAGGATGATAAATCTGATGCTTTAGAGCTGATCTAATACTGAGACTCATCCACTTCTCGTCAGTGAAGGTGTTGCTCAAATCTTCTGACCAGCACCGCAGGTGTCCGTATCTCTCAGACCTGGTTTACGCCAGGATATATTATGATAGCAAGCGTAGAATACAGCCCTGTCACGCAGTCTCAATCCTAGATGGAACTCCATAGCATCATGATTATCATCCTCATCGACGTCACTATCATCATCGCATTATAAAAACTGTTCCAGCTTCTGTAGCCGTTTAGGTGGAGCAGAAAATGTGACGGAAAAAAGAAAGAAAAAAAAAAAAAGAAAAAAGAAAAAGAAGGTGAGCACAAAGGTAACCCCCCTGAGTACGATGATCCTTTAATAATAAAAAAAAAAGTCCTGGCGTCAACCAGGATGAAGGATACAGATATCCGCGGCTTTGAGAAAAAAAAATCGAACCACATCCTCAATGATGCATCCCTGAAGCGAATAAGAATCGACTGTGTGGTCCTAGTCTTCTGAATCAGCCTATGTCACGCTCAACTCCGGGTTAAGAGCTGGTTGGGGGCTGAAAAATCCCACGGTAATTTTAACGGGACTGATGGGGATTCGAACCTACAACATTTTAGTCAGTTGTTCTTTTCCCTATCTACTGCACCACAGATTAGGTGCAATTGTTCTAGCCAACTATCCTTGATGAAATCTACACAATTGTTCTAGCCAACTATCCTTGATGAAATCTACACAATTGTTCTAGGCCAACTATCCTTGATAAATCTACACAACTGTTCTAGCCCAACTATCCTTGATGAAATCTACACAAAAGAGAGAAACAGATTCACTAGCTACACACTTTTGTTTTAGCCTGTCTTGTCTGGTTATGTTAAATACGCGTTCTCATTTTTTTTTCACGTGTTTTTTTTTTCTGGTTCGTGTTTGTTTGAACGCAGGCAGTCACACTTGTTTTGGATTTCAAAAACAGTACTTGGATTTCTGTGTACAACTCGTAGTACGAAGCTACTGATACACTTCAGAGACACCACAGCTGCACAAAACGTACCCAAGTGGTGTCCATATACATCGCCATCCCCTATGCAGACGGCTTAAAAAGCCCTCACCTGTTTTTCTCGTTCAAAGACAAGGGGTGGGACCTGGGAAATCAACCTATCTCTTCAATATTTTATACCAAGGCAGCTGGGCAATGCCCTGCCCTTCACGATTTTCAACTGTCGTGGGATCTTAAGCATGCTCAGCCAGAGGGCACACGGGTATGGTTTGATGTTTCCAGATAATGGCAACATTTTAATGCTTCTTTAGAAAAAATAACGGGGGAGGGGGAGGGGGGACTGAATAAAAACACAACCACTCACTAAGTATACACTTGTTTCATTAACAGACTTGGAGACCCAAAATAAGTGTGACTGCCCGTGTCCAAGCAAACAGGAACCAGAAGAACAAGTGAACCAAAAAGAACGTGTATTCAATACAACAAGACAAGACAAGCGCAAATTTTCGGCCAACCGGCCTTTGTCAAGCGCGAATTCACGATCACAAACAGACACCAAACAACGGATAATAACAAAAAGACTAAAACCTCAGTCCATTTGGTCCATTTTTATCCACTGGACGAGGCGGCAGGGAAGTTTAAGTCTTTTTGTTATTATCCGTCGTTTGGTGTCTGTTTGTGATCGTGCATTCGCGCTTGACAAAGGCCGGTTGGCCGAAAATTTGCGCTTGTCTTGTCTTGCTGTATTGAATACGCGTTCTTTTTGATTTACTTGTTCTTCTGGTTCCTGTTAGACTTGGAGACACTCACGAGAAGTCACTTTAGATCGTCAGGTGAGTAGTAGTTGCCCTTGTCAAACCACTCTACGATGTCAGGCATTGTTTTCCGGTAAGTGTCCAGCTCCCACAGCCACCCGCACAGCTGACACTGAGACACAGCTCCGTAGTGATAGTGCACGTACTTGATATCTCCATTAGGTAATCGTATGGGTCAGGTTTCGTACAGAGGCTGATACTGGTCCTTGGCTTTCAACAGCTTAATGTACTCTTCTGGGTGGTTGTCCAGGTACAGGAGATAGTCTGCAAGGTCTTTGGTGGATTTGAAGTCTGCTGTGTTGATGAAGGTCCCTGACGGTATGTGATACTACTACAACAGACAGTACATATGGGGTTAATAAATTGTTCAGTTCTAATGAATGTGGGACATCCATGGGGAAAGGAGATTGTGATGCAAAGTTTTCATTTTTAAGCTTTTAACTCATCCAAAAATAATAGAGTTTATTATTCAATATAAAAATTAAAAAAAAGAATTAATTTATCTAATACAATTATTTTCTCTTCAGACGTGTTTGAACTTTGTATGTAACATGCTAAAAAGTTGAAACAAAATATGAACAATTGCTTTTTTTCAGTGTTTTCAGTTTTAATATATGACAAAACTTCAGGAAATTGCAAATTATTACCAAGAAACACCCCGAGAGTGCGAATGGGACCCAGAGCACCAATGCCCCACCACTCTCCGGACAATCACCTCCCAAGCCCCCGACGCCACCCGACAGTCATTTCATCGAGCAAAGTGGGGTGGGGGGGTGGGGGTGGCTGTCGATGCATTGCATGACCCATTCAAACCCAGCCATCAGTTAACTTGTTAACAAACCGAATGGCAAGGCAGGGAGATGACAAACCCCGGGACATAGCCACACAACGCGCACCAACCAGGTCCAAGCCCAGCCTCTGGACCAAGAGAGAATAAAAGAGCCCTCTCTTTCTCTCTCGCCCCGCTCTGGGTCTTCATCTCTCATTCGGGCAGCCAGCAGCTGGCATAGCTATCAGCTCCTTACCCCTTACTATAGTCTCGACAGTTATGTCATCATCATCCAGTGCCTTGCCACATGACGTTGGCGATCATGGTCCTCCATATGTATCTATCCCTTGTTGCTGCAAGCACATCTTCCACGCTCTGTCTTCAGCCACTCTTCAAGTCTGTCCAATATTTTCCCTGGGTATACCTGCTGCTCTCTTTCCCTCCAGCTTACCTGTTGTGATCAGGTGCTTTAATTCCCCTTTCCTCATAAAAAAAGTCTATAAATGTTGCTTGTCTTTTCCTAATCTTCCTTTTGAGTGATATTCTTGTGTCTGCCTCCATCAAGACTGTCTCGTTTGTTTTATTTGCCGTCCATGGAACTCTCAACATTGTTCTTAGAAATCCCATCTCGGTTGCCTCAATCTTGTTCTGGCTTAGCGTGTTGACTGTCCATGCCTCACAACAGTATTGGTTCTATATAACATTCAAGAACTCTCTGTATCTTCTATCGTGAATTACCTTACCCACAAACCATTTACTTATCTTCTAAAGTGAATTACCTTACCCACAAACCAATCACTTATCTTCTATAGTGAATTACCTTACCCAAAACCAATCACTTATCTTCTATAGTGAATTACCTTACCCACAAACCAATCACTTATCTTCTATAGTGAATTACCTTACCCACAAACCAATCACTTATCTTCTATAGTGAATTACCTTACCCAAAACCAATCACTTATCTTCTATAGTGAATTACCTTACCCAAAACCAATCACTTATCTTCTATCGTGAATTACCTTACCCACAAACCAATCACTTATCTTCTATCGTGAATTAC
>JAPXFY010000026.1:26309922-26314922 GCA_030674185.1 Monoplex corrugatus
GAAGGAGAAGAGGGGTGTGAGGGAGTGAGAGTGAGAGAGAGAGTGAGAGAGACAGAGTGAGAGGAAAGGAGAGAGAGAGGGAGTGAGAGAGAGATAGCAAGAGAGAAAGAGAGAGAGAGAGTGAGAGAGACAGAGAGAGAGGAGGAGACAGACAGACAGATAGATGGAAAGGGACAGAGAAAAGGACAGAGAACAAAAAACAAAGTTATCAGCAATAATGATTATCAACCATCCTCGCAATATATCACCGGGAAATCATAGGAATCTTCTCTGTGTGTGTGTGTGTGTGTGTGTGTGTTTGTTGTTTCTGTACTTTGTGAGTGCTTTGTTTGTGTGTTTGTCCTGTGTTGTTTTTGTGGTGTGTGTGTTTCCGTGCATGCGTGTGTGCGTGCGTGCGTGCGTGGGGTGCGTGTGTGTGTGTATGTGTGTGTGTATGTATCTGAAGTGTGTGTGTATGTGTGCGTGATTGTGTGTGTGCGCGCACGTGTGTGCATGTGTGTGTGTGTGAATGTATGTGAAGTGTGTGTGTCTGTGTGTCTGTGCGTGTGCGTGTGTGTGCGCGCGCGAGCAAGTTCGCGCTTATAATAGATCTCAGATTTTCTTGTGGTAAGCATTATGGGACAACCAAACGCCGAGGTGTAGTGGTTAGCGCACATGTACTCCTACCGACTAGAAGATCTTGGGTTCGAATCCCCATCAGTCTTTTCACAATCATTGGGATTTTTCGGTACCAACTGGTTTCCTACCCAGAGCTGAGCATGCCGTGGAATCATTTGAGAAGACTGGGACCACATAGTCGAGCCTGCCTCATCCACTTCACAGTGTGCTACCTAAATGTCCTGTCCAACACCGCAGGTGTACGTATCTCTCGGGCCTAATTGACGCTAGGATGTATTGTGATAGTAAGCATAGAAGTACGTATACAAATAACAATCTCGATTTTTCATGTACTGACTCTACAACAAAAATAATGATATCATTTCGGTAGCTCAGCTGATTCTCAGATCCCTGTTTTGCAGATTGTTATGAAGAGTTAATAAATTGTTGCATGTTGTTACTTGACACTGTTAATCCATTGTTTTGAATTTGTTGATTGCAATTGTTCCCCTTCTTACATTCAAACTCCCACCTTTATTATTTCTCTCCGTTTTGTTTTATTTTTATTTTTTTCCTTGTGTGTGTGTGTGTGTGTGTGTGTGTGTGTGTGTGTATGTGTGTGTGTGTGTGTGTGTGTTTGTGTGTGTATGTGTTTGGTGTGTGTGGTGTGAGTGCGTGTGTGCGTGCGAGTGTGTGTGTGTATGTGTGTGTGTGTGTGCGGTGTGTGTGTGTGTGTGTCTAAAATCACTTTTGTGAACAGACATTAAATAAAACATTCCTTCCATCCTTCCTTTATAAGCATAGAACACATCCGTATCACGCAGTGTTCAATTCTAGATGGAACATCATAGCATTAACATAACATTACCACCCTCGTCGTCGTACCATCATACATAGAAGTGTAAAAAGAAATCTATTCAAGGTTCTATGGCCATTAAGGTGGCGTAGAAAATGAGGATTGACAAAAAAGCGTCAAGGCAACATTGCAGGTTCTTCCCAATCCAGAAGGGAGTCAGGCAAGGATGTATACTCTCACCACAGCTGTTCAGTTTGTACACAGAACAGGCAATGAGAGAGGCAGAGATTTGAAGAACTTGATGAAAAGACTGGCGGGGAGGAAATCACAAACCTGAGGTACACAGATGACACTACTTCGTATCAGGCTGCAAAGACAATATATATACAAACAATTATTGAAAAATAAATGGAGAGAGCAGAACTGCATGCCTAAAAACACTCAACGCAAAGAAGAGCACGGTCATGCATATCGGTGGATCTATGGACGGAAACCTAGCAGTCGATGGAGAACCCGCCAAAGTTGTACAACACTTCAAATACATTGGGTCATACAAGTTAGCTGATGTCACATGTAGCAAAGACATCAAAGCAAGAATTGCCCAAGCCAAACAAAGAATTGTCCATCTTGCTAACATTTGGAAAGACAGATCTTTAGGAAATGAGCTCACACTTAAAATACTGCGAACACCAACTTGGCCCCTTGTGCTATATGGAAGTGAAGGATGGACTCTTAAAGCTGCAGATGAAAACAGAACAAAAAGTGCAGAGATGTGGTTCTACAGAAGACTCATAAGAAAGACGAACAAACCAAAACATTCTGGAAGAACTGAACAAACAACACCAGTAAGCTGGACTGAAAGACGAACAAACCAAAACATTCTGGAAGAACTGAACAAACAACACCAGTAAGCTGGACTGAAAGACAAACAAACCAAAGCATTCTGGAAGAACTGAACAAACAACACCATAAGCTGGACTGAAAGACGAACAAACCAAAACATTCTGGAAGAACTGAACAAACAACACCAATAAACTGGACTGAAAGACAAACAAACCAAACATTCTGGAAGAACTGAACAAACAACACCAATAAACTGGACTGAAAGACGAACAAACCAAAACATTCTGGAAGAACTGAACAAACAACACCAATAAACTGGACTGAAAGACAAACAAACCAAAACATTCTGGAAGAACTGAACAAACAACACCAATAAACTGGACTGAAAGACGAACAAACCAAAGCTTCTGGAAGAACTGAACAAACAACACCAATAAACTGGACTGAAAGACGAACAAACCAAAGCATTCTGGAAGAACTGAACAAACAACACCAATAAACTGGACTGAAAGACAAACAAACCAAACATTCTGGAAGAACTGAACAAACAATCTGAACTTTTAGGCCTGGTTAGGAAAAGGAAAAGGAAATACTTTGGACATGCTATGAGACATCAACGCTGCCATGTAATGAAGACTTTGGCCCAGGGCAAAATGGAGGGCAAGAGACGACAAGGAAGACCGCCGACTTCTTATGTAGAGAACACAGCCAAGTGGACGAAGTTGCCGAAAAATGAAATCTACAGAAGGACTGAAGAAAGAAGGGGATGGAGACAGCTGACGGGGCATGCATCAGAGGCTACCATCAAGAATGATGCCGCCGACAGGTGTTGTACAAGTGCAGAAAATGGAGAGAGAGAGAGAGAGAGAGAGAGAGAGAGAGAGAGAGAGAGAGAGAGAGAGAGAGAGAAAGAAACAACGAATAAATAAAGAACAACTCAGCCTCAGCATGAATGGGCTGTTTACTGCAGGAAGGAAAGAAGGAAATGTTTATTTAATGTCTGGTCACAATAGTGATTTCACACACACACACACACACACACACACACACACACACACACACACACATACACACACACACACACCACACACATACACACACACACACACACACACACACACACACACACACACACACACACACAAAGAAATAATAAAAAGACAGGGAAATGGACAAACAAACAAACAAACAAAAGTAAAAGAAGGGTGGGGGATGGGGATTGGGAGGGGTAGTAGAAGTTTGAATGTAAGAAAGGGAACAATTACAATAATAATTCAGAACAATAAATTAACAGTGTCAAATAATAACATGCAACAATTAATTAACTCTTCGTAACAATCTGCCAACAGGGGATCTGAGAATCAGCTGGACTACCGAAATAATATCATTATTTTTGTTGTAAAGGATACCTCTAGAGTCAGTACATGAAACATCGAGATTGTTATTTCTATATGTCGTAAGTAAGATAGGACATTCAAAGAGCAGATGGTGGACTGATAATGATATTTACTGCAGTATTCCCAAGACACCACATATGCAGAACCATGCCTGCTATAACTGTACCTCATCAGTTTCGTCAAACAACCACACTAGGACCACATAGTCTGATAATGTTGTTCTGCTACTGATTCTGTAATCCAAAACAAGTGTGACTGCCCGCTTTCAAGCAAACAGGAACCAGGAAAAAAAAACCCACGAAAAAAGAATAAGAACGCGTATTTAATACAAGAAGAAGACGTAACTACAAATTCAAACTTCAGGTCCACCCAGACATTATGACGTCTCTGGGGTTATGTCCCGTTTCTCTTGAATGTGAATTACGTCCCCTGTTCGTGAGAAGTGGTCACAAATGAAATGTTGGATATTGTCGATCATAAAAAAAAAGTTAAGAAGTAAATGGGACTGACACAGAATCAGTAACCAGAAGAAAAAAAAAGCACGTACAAAGAATAAGAACGCGTATTTAATACAACCAGACAAGACTGGCGCAAATTTTCGGCCAGCTGACCTTTGTCAAGCGTAAGATCACAAACAAACAAATACCAGATACAAAAATTAGAAGAAAAAGACAAAACTTCCCTGCTGCACAGTCCACGGTGAGAAAAGGATTATTCCTTTTCTCACACTGGACGGAGCAGCAGGGAAGTCACTGGATTGAGCAACAACAACAACAAACAACAACAACAACAACAACAACAACGTGAAAAACTGAAATGTAGATACAAAACTAAAGAGTAGAATATGAAAAAAGTCACAGGATTTGTATCAAATTTTAGGCACCGTGGCTGTTATCTTCTGCAATTATTGATTCCTATATTGCAAATTAGTCAATTACGACTCTTCTTTGCGTGTTTTGTCAAATTTATTAATTGCAATGGTGATGTAAGATGTTTCTCTGTACTGTCTGCCTCACTCTCACACCTAATGCCTAGTGTAGTATGTTTTTGACATAAGAAATGTTACGGCTGACCAGCTGCACTATTTTTTGTCCCTTCATCCGTTTCATTTTGTATTTTTTATTCCTTCTTTTGCACATTTTAATTCTTGCCTTGGACTGAAATGTATTCAAAGTTGGGTGAAGTGGGGCAATTCCACCCCCCTACTTTTGTTAAATGACTCTCAACATGAAACTGTTTGAGTAAATTCATAACAAATTGAACACAAAGCACCAGATAGAGTGAGGATTTAATACATAGCATCATTTAATCAAAAGTTAACACTGTGAGGACATGCAAAACTTTTCATCAAATTTTAAACAATGCAC
>JAPXFY010000026.1:26322422-26324922 GCA_030674185.1 Monoplex corrugatus
TCAACCAATCAATTAACCAATCAATCAACTGATTTACCAGTTGATCAATCAAAGAATCCGCCATTCAGCCCGTGATTCAACTGACAAATCAGCTTTCAATTGACTGGGTCAGATGCATCATCCAACTGTACAATCGATATCACTTCAGTAACAATCACTTAACGTAATCACTCCCTCTCTCAATCAATCAATCGATCAATCATTTAACCAGTTAATCAGTCATCCAGTGACTTAATCGACCAGATAACCTAGAATTTAACTGAGTTCAATATATCAATTTGCAATCGTTACTTCAAATAACGCGAATCAATCATCCATACATTCCATAATTCAATCACTGATCGATCAATAGCTAAAACCATCAATCTATAAATCGATCGGTCGGTGAGCCACCCATCGCCATCAATTAACAAATCATATAATCATTCCGTTGTCAGCTAATCATGCGTTCAGTTTATCAATTTATTCACCAGTGAATCTAAACCAATCAATGGAATTAATGTACAATGAAGTGAAACAAGAAATATATGACATAAGAGCAATTCGACCCCAAAACAGTCGGTTAATTGGCAAAAACAGACATTCATAATGCCAATCCATTAATCAGACTAATCGCAGATCAGTCACTCATTTACCAAAACAATTGACATTGAGACAATACCAAATGATCATTCAACGCATATTTAGCATTTCGTGCATCTTTTAGTTCAGAGATAACTCAATCTTCGGCGGTCAGCAATGGTTCAGGCCATAGACTGAATTGAAGGTTATGTATAAACGCACATACACACATACACATCTATATACACGCACACATACATAATCACTCATACATATATACATACATAGATATATATACATATGTACCCACACATATACATAATGTAGATACTATCACCTATATATGCACATAAGTACACCAACGTCAATGTGAATACACAGGCACCTATGCACATGTGTCTCTATATGAGCACCCCTTTCATATTCAAATAAACATTTTTTTTTTCTTTACAATTGAAATTAATTATTGTCTGAAATTCTAGTGCTAGTATCTACATAACTATTTACTTTTCTTCTCCTTTTAACAATTTTTTTCTCCTATTCATGGCGTGGAAAACGTATCTGGATACGCTGTGGCTTCGGTGGCTATTTGTTGATTGGAGCAGTATGCACATAGGCATGCTGACTAAATCCTTTAAAAATTTCGCCCTGAGATCAGCGTAAGTGGAACATCTAAATAATAAGTGTTCTTCGTTTTCAGATTCTGTCCTGCAAAATGGACACACCTTTTCTTGATCAGATTCACTGTATCTATTTATATTATTGTTTAGTGGTAAAACGTTCAACCTTGTTTGTGAAAGGGCAACTCTGAAACAGTATATATCAATAGAGTCAATGTACTTCTCTTTTTCAAAGATAGTCTTAAATGATCTGTAGCTTTCATACCTATCTCTGTCTCTGAGTGACCCAGACCATTCTTGAATATATAAGTCTACAAGTCTCCGTTTAAATACACGCAAAAAGGCTTTTACATCACCAACACCTTGTTGCAGCCACACGATATTAAATCCCGTTTCACACAAAATTTCCCTTATTTTTGAAGCCCAGCATTCTTTCCCAGCCCTGTCAAGTTCCACTAACATTTGGTAAGCCTTATAAGGTAACCTATTTGGATTCATTTCCAGTAATTTAAACCAATATCTAAGACAGGTAGTTGAGGAGTTGACATAAAGAGGATATCTTCCCAAATCCCCATATACCATCTTGTTAGGTGTCCTGACTGGAACACCCAACAGTCTTTTGCACGATACCAAATGTACTTTCTCTATATGCTCGAGTCTGTTAAGTCCCCATATCTCAGAAGAATACAACAAAATAGGTTGAATTTTTGCATCAAACAACTTGAAGAAAGTTTCTATAGTCATGTCTTTATATTTTTGAAAAGTCCTGTTTAATAGCAAAGTTGCTTTTTTACCTTTTGTCACCAAATGTTCTGTGCCGGCCTTGGTGCTAATCATTGTCGTGAAACTGAACCCCAGATAACAATATTTACTAACTACTTCCAATTTTGTCCCTTTGTAAAACCATTGTTCATGTCGTCCTAAGAAGCCCCCTCTTCTGAAAACCATAACCTTAGTTTTTTCAAGATTAACTTCCAGTTTCATGCTGGCACAGTATGTCTGCAAGACTCTTAACTGGTTTTGCAAACCATTTGGTGTTGTTGACAGAAGGGCTACATCATCTGCAAAAAGAAGAATGAATATTTCCATTGAACCTGGCATCAGCTGGATGCCATGTCGCCCCTTTTCATTCATACAATTGGCTAATTGATTTATTAATACCGAAAATAAAGTAGGGCTTAAGACACATCCTTGTCTCACGCCTATGGAGTTATCGAATATTTCAGATAATTCCCGGTTTGCCCGAATACATGAGCATAATGATTCATACATTGCTTTTATCGAAACCAAAAACTTCCCTTTTACTCCTTGATTTTGAA
>JAPXFY010000026.1:26334922-26364922 GCA_030674185.1 Monoplex corrugatus
GGGAGTATCTCAATGTGTGTGAAGTACATTTAAGAGTATCTCCGTGCGTATGCAGTACACTAGAGAGTATATAAATGCGTATGAAGTACTCTATGTAGAGAGTATCTCTGTGTGTATGAACTACGCTAGAGAGTATGCCAGAGTATCACAATGCATATGTAGTAAGCTAGAAAGTATTTCAATGCGTATGAACTACGCTAGAGTATCTCCGTGCGTATGAACTATTCTAGAGAGTATCTCAATGCGTATGAAGTACGCTAGACAGTATATCCATGCGTATGAACTATTCTAGAGAGTATCTCAATGCGTATGAAGTACGCTAGACAGTATATCCGTGCGTATGAACTACGTTAAATAGTATCTCCGTGCGTATAAATACGCTAGAGAGTATTTCCATGCGTATGTAGTAAGCTAAAGAGTATCACAATGCGTATGAACTACACTAGAGTATATCCGCCGGTATGAACTACGCTAATAATATCTCGTTGCGTATGAAGTACGCTAGATAGTATGTCCGTGCGTATGATGTACGCTAGAGAATATCCCAGGAAAGAGAAAAGTTCTATCACGTGGAGGAGTTAAGTACTTCGCGTGACGAGACGTGATGTCACTAACGAGCAACACCGGATTTAATCTCTTGACTGCAAGCGGTTATACCAAGTATTTTAGTTCAGTGAAAATTGTAGAGTCTTGATCCACACTGTTTTCGCCTCTTGCTTCTCTCTGCCCCGGCTGAGGCCGATAAATAGAACAGCTTTTTGATCCAGCTGACCATTCTTTGTCATCCGCTTCGTTCATCGTCTCTGAGGTCAGTGGTGATATTTTTTTCTATGATGTAGTCATAAGTTTGACTCGTTTTTTTGTTTGTTTGTTTGATAAATTCCTTGCAGAAAGGAACCAGAAAAAAACACGAAAAAACAATAAGAACGAGTATCTAATACAACAAGACAAGACAGGCGCAAATTTTCGGCCAACTGGCCTTTGTCAAGCGTAAGATCACAAACAAACAAACAAACACCAGATACAACAATTATGAGAAATAGACTGAAGCTTCCTTTTTTCTCACACTGGACGGAGTAGCAGGGAAGTTTCAGTCTTTTTCTCCTAATTATTGTATCTGGTGTTCGTTTGTTTGTGATCTTACGCTTGACAAAGACCAGTTGGCCGACAGTTTGTATCTGTCTTGTCTAGTTGTATTAAATACGCGTTCTTATTCTTTCTTCTCTTATTCTTTCTTCTCTTATTCTTTCTTCTCTTATTCTTTCTTCGTTTATTGTGGTTCCTGTTTGCTTGAACGCGGACAGTCACACTTGTTTTGGATTTCCTTGCAGACAATTGTTTTTTCATTCTTTTTTTTTCCTTTTTTTTATTTATCATGATACACCATAATAAGCAAGGTCGACAGGCACGGCAGTCAGAACTCAGATCGAATTTATTTTCCAATAAAAAACAAACAAGATACGACTACAAGACAAAGAGGCTGGCTATACTAGGTTGATATGATAATCTAATGACATCAGCGCTATTGATTTCACGTTATCGTCATCAACATCAACATCATCACCATCACCATCACCATCGTCGTTGTCGTCGTCATCGTCGTCATCATCACTGTTGTCATCGTCATCATCATCATCATTGTCGTGGTTGTCGTCGTTGTCATCGTTATTGGGAATATAGATACATGAATGACGAAGAAATCTTTCAGTACTCCCAAACGCAGACAACCATGGACCATATTCCGCAACAAATATTTGCAAATCATATTCCTTAAGTAAGTCTCTTGGCTTTAGCGTGATACTTTCAGTATCAGTTTCAGTTTCTCAAGATGACGTCTCCACACTCGGAATAAATTCCATATGCACAAACGTCACAGTTGCCATGTGCTGGAGAAGATCCAGAATGATCACAGCACAAGCCTTAAGCCTGCATATAAACCCATGAGCTGGTCAGAACCTGAGGTCTAACCTAGACAGTTCCATAACCCTGTGGTCGTAGGGGAATGAGGTGGCAAAGACCCAAAACTCCTCCCAGGGCCGGCACCACGAGGGCGGTGCCCATCCCCTCTCCCTAACTTCAAATTCACATTCATATTCACATTTCAGACTTCAGAAAGGCAAGAAGGCTAATTGGTCTCAAAGGGGTGGGACCTTGGAAATCAACGTATGGAAATCAACCTATCTCTCCAATGTTTTTGACCAAGGCAGCCAGGCAATGCCCTGCTCTTCACGATTTTCAACTGCCGTGGAATTTTTAGCGTGCAGAGCCAGAAGGCACACGGATCTGATTCATTTTTGGTCCCCTTCATGGGGGACTTGACGTTCGGTTCGATTTTCCGGTCAAACTGAGAACAAAAGTCGAGGCCTCTACGGGGAGCAAACCCTAGAACATGGAGTTCAGTTATTGGCAGGCGAACGTCTGAACCATTCTGCCACTCTTCTCCCTATCATAGATTCAGAGCAGTCGATTGTTGAAGGCATGTATGTTCGTAGCAAAGCCAGAACAAGAATGAGCAGCCGAGATTTGGTTTCTAAGAAGACTGTTGAGAGCTCCATGGACAGCAAAGAAAACAAACGAGACAGTCTTGATGGATGCAGACACAAGAAGATCATTGATAAGGAAGATTAGGTAAAGACAGGCAACATTTATAGGTCATTTTATGAGGAATGGGGAGTTGGAGCACCTGGTCACAACGGGAAAGCTGAAGGGAAAGAGAGCACCAGGTAGACCCAGGGAAAAAATATTGGACGGACTTGCAGAGTGGCTGAAGACAGAGAGGGTGGAAGATGCGCTTGCAGCAACAAGGGATAGAAACAGATGGAAGGCCATGATCGCCAACGCCATGTGGCAAGGCATTTGATGATGATGATGTTCGTAGTCTGGTTGATAACAGTGGAACTTCCAGTCGAGAGATCCTGCGGTTCCCGTCCGTCTAGATACCTCCGCTTGATGAGCAAAAGGTGGACATTTTTCTTTTATCTCTCAGGTCGACATGTATGCAGACCTGCCAGTGGCTAACCCCCCCCCCCCCCCACTCCTCCGCTTTGTGTGTATACGCATGCAGAATATCAAATATGCACGTTAAAGATCCTGTGAGCCACATCAGTGTCAGAGAAAACACTCAGCATGCAGGCCCACCGCGGATGCAGGCTGTACAACTTGTGGCCTGCAAAACAAACATGCTTTGAAGTCTGTTACAAATAGTATGAAGATATGTATATATATATATATATATATATATATATATATATATATACAGTATATATATGTATACATATATATATATGTATATGTATGTATTATATATATATGTATATACATGTATGTGTGTATATGTATATATATACACATATATGTATATATATATATATATATACATACATATACCATCATCATCATCATCATGTGTCCTGCCGCATGATGTTGGCGATCATGGCCCTCCATATGTCTCTATCCCTTGTTGCCGCAAGCACACCATCCACCCTCTCTGTCCTCAGCCACCTTGCAAGTCCGTCCAATATTTTCTTCCTTCGTCTACCTGGTGTTGTCTTTCCCTCCAGCTTTCCTGTTGCGACCAGGTGCTCTAATCCCCTTTCCTCATAAAATGGCCCATAAATGTCGCCTGTCTTTTCCTAATCTTCCTTATCAATGATCTTCTTATGTCCGCCTCCATCGAGTCTGTCTCGTTTGTTTTCTTTCCTGTCCATGGAACTCTCAACATCTTAGAAACCACATCTTGGCTGTCACAATCTTGTTCTGGCTTTGAATGTTGACTGTCCACGCCTCACAATCGTATAACTTTATCGGTTCTATATAACATTCAAGAACTACATATACATATATATATATATATATATATATATATATATATATATATATATATATATATATATATATATATATATATGTATGTATACATATATGTATGTATATATATATACATATATATAGATAGATAGATATACATATATAAATAATTATATACATTTGTATATATATATATATATATATATGTATATATACAAATGTATATAATTATTTAGAATACCATCATCGTCACCGTCATCATCATCATCATCATCATCTCATCATCATTATCATCATCATGTGCCCTGCCGCATGAATTTGGCGATCATGACCCTCCATACGAATCTTTCTCTGTATGATTATATCTCCATTCGAATCTGTCTACCTGGTGCTCTTTTTTTCCTCAAGAACAAGTACATGCAATCTAAACTGATGATGGACCAAAAACTCTAAAGCACTACGTATCTATTCTATTCCATATCCACCTCCCGTGGGGATGCCGGGGACTTTTTCAGTGCAAATAGTATCCCCACCTTCTGGAAATTCTGCTTTAAATTTCCTGTTTTCTATAACTCTCTTTGTTTCTGCCTTGTTCCTTTGCTGTCTGTCATTTATTCCTATCATTTTCTGTCTTGCTGGTCCATTTACCTGTATGTGTTCGATAAAGTCTTCCGTACTTTCTCTTAGGATGAATAATTGGGTACATGTATTATATGCATTTTTGGGCTCTAAGAAGGTGAGATATGTGGAAGCAATTTTAGGTAATTTAGGCTTGTTTATATATATATATATATATATATATATATATATATATACATATATATATATATATATATATATATATATATATATATATATATATATATGTATGTGTGTATGTGTTTTGGTATCCTTAGGTATGCTTAAATTTGTATTCAAGTGTGTTTTTAAAATCCCTGAGCGATAAATTGGACGGAGCGGTCAACGCTGGAGGCATGTCCTTAGATTATGTGCACAAATGCATTGATATGTATACTTAATTTTCGTTTCTCTCTCTCTCTCTCTCTTTTTTTTTGTGTTGCTGTTGACAGTTTGTATGTTTTGAAGCAGCAGTTATAGCCCTGATATGGCTCTACGCAGTCGGCTGGGCTTTAAACAACAATAACAATAACAATAACAATATAAATTACATATCCAGAGTGCTCCTCATCATCAGCTGCTGGTTTTTACTGCTTGCAAAACTATAGCATCAGCCTTGACAGAACGGAGCCCAGTAACAAACCGCCCATCTTCTAATGAATGTGTGTGTGTATGTGTACAGGTGTATGTGTGTGTGTATGTGTACAGGTGTATGTGTGTGTGTATGTGTACAGGTGTATGTGTGTCTGTATGTGTACAGGTGAATGTGTGAGTGTATGTGTACAGGTGTATGTGTGTGTGTATGTGTACAGGTGTATGTGTGTGTGTATGTGTACAGGTGTATGTGTGTGTGTATGTGTACAGGTGAATGTGTGTGTGTATGTGTACAGGTGTATGTGTGTGTGTATATGTGTACAGGTGTATGTGTGTGTGTATGTGTACAGGTGAATGTGTGTGTGTGTGTGTGTATGTACAGGTGTATGTGTGAATGTATGTGTACAGGTGTATGTGTATGTGTGTGTATGTGTACAGGTGTATGTGTGTGTGTATATGTGTACAGGTGTATGTGTGTGTGTATGTGTACAGGTGAATGTGTGTGTGTATGTGTACAGGTGAATGTGTGTGTGTATGTGTACAGGTGTATGTGTGTGTGTATGTGTACAGGTGAATGTGTGTGTGTGTGTGTGTACAGGTGTATGTGTGAGTGTATGTGTACAGGTGTATGTGTGTGTGTATGTGTGTACAGGTGTATGTGTGTGTGTATGTGTACAGGTGAATGTGTGTGTGTGTGTGTGTGTACAGGTGTATGTGTGAATGTACACGTGTGTCTCTGTTTGCTGTCCTGTGCGTGCGTGAATCTGAGACACGGTATTTATCAGGTGATTTATATATTTTTCCCCCTAACGTATTTTGGTTTAGTTGGTTTAGTTTTTGTTTATTTCTTCGTGCGTTCCTTCATTCGTTTGTTCGTTCGTTCGTTCGTTCGTTCGTTCGTTCGTTTGTTTGTTTGTTTGTTTTTCATCAAACAGTATCACTACCGCCTTTTTCTTATTTCCTGCACTGATCTTTCGTTATACTTTGATGAACTGTGATTATACGGCATTGATGTATTGCTGTATGTATCCGACTATATATATTAATGTAGTGCATGGCAAGACTTAACCACCCCCACCCCCAACACCAACCCACAACCCACAACCCCACCCACCCACCCATCCATCCACACACACACGCACACACGTTTATTTTTTGAATTGTTGTCATATTCATGTAAAGCACAGAGATCAGTCTTCGATATAGACTGTTGGCTCTGACTGATTAATTTGGTTAAGTTTTTACGTCGACACCCACCCACCTCAGGTGATATGGCCGACGGGGATAACCATCCCAGGGAAGTGGGGGAAAGGGGGACTTATCTAATCCTATACTGACACCACCAGAACAACAATGATGTTAAGATGGGACAGTGAGAAAGTCAGTTTTGATATAGCGCACCCCGGGATTCGAACCCACTACCATTTGCATGTCAATCCGATGCTCAAACCAGCTGAGCTACTAGGGCTGCACAAATGGAATTATCATTAAAATATACGAGCTGGTGGCCATGCGGGCTGCCCGAAAGAGAGATGAAGACCAGAGTGGAGCCAGAGTATGCTCTTACATTCTCTCTTGGTCCGGAGGCTGGGCTGGGCCTGGTTGGTGCGCGTTGTGTGGCTATGTCCCGGGGTTTGTCTTCTCCCCACATTGCCATTCGGTTTGTAAACAAGGTAAATGGTGACTGGGTCCGAATGGGTCATGCAACGCATGGACAGTCATCCTTTGCTTGATGAAATAACTATCGATTGGCGTCAGGAACTTGGCTGGTTGTGAGGGTGGGTGGGTGGGGGGGGGGAGGTTGTCCGGAGAGTGGCGGGGCATTGGTGCTCTGGGTTTCATTCTCACCCTCGGGGTGTTTCTTGGTAACTTGTTAACTTGTTTTATTATTTATTTAAGAGTGGATGCACTGCATAATTACGATAATTTATCATTAAGTTATGCGTAGATGTTGTATAAAATTATGACTACTTTATCATGCGTAGATGTTGTATAAAATTATGATTACTTTATAATTTAGGTAAGCTGGGATGTCATGTATAATTATGATTATTTTATTATTTAGATGAGTGTGGATAATATGCCTAACTATGATTATGTCATTATTCAGGTAACCGTGGATACAATGTATAGCTGTGATAATTTTATTATTTAGGTAAGCTTGCATATAATGTATAATTATGATTATTTTATCATTTAGGCAAGCGTGGATGTAATACACAATGTTATAATGTTGGTAAGATGAAATGTATACTTATGATTATATTATCATTTAGATAAGCGTGGGCGTAATGTATAATTATCATAGTTATAATTATTTCATCATATAGGTATGCGTGGATGTAATGTACAATTATGATTATTTTATCATTTAGGTAAGGTTGGATGTAATGTAGGTAAGTGTTGAACTAATGTATAATTCTGATTATTTCATTACTTTCGTAAGTGTGGATGTAGGATATAATTGTCCTAATTAAGATTATCATTTAGGTAAGCGTGGATGCAATGTATAATTATGATTAATTTTTCATTTGGTTAGTGGTAGTGGTGGTAGTCTACACTAATCCGATACCTCAGAATGATCTTTTGTTTAATTCTGCAATCACCGTAGACGAGCTAAAAAAAACAACACAATACTGTCTCTACACAACAAAACGGGTTCGGTAGGTGTTGATGCAGTTTCGACTGAAATGATTGAACATCTCCCTGAAAACTGTCTCATTTTCCTACACAAAATTTTCCAGAGATGCTGGGTTAGCGGAACTGTACCACAAATCTGGCAAAAGTCTATAGTTATACCAATATTAAAAGCAGGAAAACCGAAAGCCGATAAAAACAGACCCATTGCTTTGACGTCCCACACAAGCAAACTAATGGAAAGATTGGTCTTAAACAGACTTTTACACTACTGTGATAAAAATAACGTTATTCCGGTAAACCAGGCAGGTTTCAGAAAAGGGAGATCCGCAGTTGAGCACCTGGTTAAACTGCAACTCAGATCAAACAACAGTTTGCCCGCAGAAAAATGTGTTCTAGCTACTTTCTTTGATATAAAAAAGCTTAAGATCAAGTTTGGCATAAACGTTTATTGTTCAAGCTAAAATCTGTCGTTTTTTTCTGACAATATGTATAATTATATTAAATCTTTTTTAGCTAATAGAACATTCAGGCAAGAGTGGGAGCTAGTTATTTTGCTTCACGACGCCTCGACATGGGGATTCCACAAGGTTCAGTGATAGCACCTATTTTATTCAATATCCTTATACAGGATTTTCCTAAAGCTATATCAAATCATGTTGTTTCGGTACAGTATGCTGATGATATATGCATTTGGAAGAATATCACTTTAAAAAAGACAACCCAACAGAGAGCGCGGAATTACATTAGGAAGTTGTATCAAATTGATCTTGATAATCTTGGAAAATATACATGTATGTTAGAAAATGGTCTGTCGTTTTCAGCAGAAAAAAACTAACATGATACTGTTTGATCCCGGTGGTGACTCAAATAACTTGCCTACTCTCAAATTGCTTGGTGAAGTGTTAAATTACAAACAAGTCGTAAAATTTCTGGGAGTTTACATAACGTCGAAATTAAGTTGGAATGTCCATTTTGATTATATTTTAACAAAAGCGAGAAGAACCTTAAATGTTCTAAAGATAATCAGCAAATTACCCTTGGGAATGGATACAAATATACTGATTCATCTGTCAACAACGCTGGTCAGGTCTAAATTATCATACGTGAAAGAAGTTTTTTTTTCAGTGCACCTAAATGTTTACTAAAAAAGGATTCAGAGCTTGGACTGCAAAAGTATTAAAATTGCACTAGGTGTGCCAACTCATGCTTCTACTATGGAAACGTACAAAGCTGCTAAAATTCTACCTTTAAACAACCATCGTGAGTTAGCTACAGCAAAGTTTGCAATTAGAACTACTTCACAAGCAGATAATTTTGTGAGCAAAGAAATTAAAATCAGGTCTGATATTGACTTTCCAAAACGAGCAAAAAACGTTTCGTTACGAATTACAGCCGCAATTTACATATCTGACCTAATCAAACAACCCAAAATAACTATGGATGAAATAGCCGAGAAACCAACGATAACACCTATCCCTACATGGGAAATGCTGAAGACCACATTTGATCTCGATTATGCAGACGTTAAAAAAGATAATGTCAACATTACACTATCCACAGCTTGTGAACACATCGATGAAAAGTACCGTACCCACCTCCACATTTTTACTGATGGGTCAGTCTTGGCAAATAAGAATACTGGAGCAGCCTTTTATGTTTCAAAATTTAACATAAAAAGTCTTTTTTCGTTGGGGCAAATGTATCTATATATACAGCAGAATTGTTCAAGCGTTGCATTATCTAATAAGCCTTCCGCCTGTGTTTTTCAAAGTAGTTCTCTTTGTTGATTCAAAACC
This sequence comes from Monoplex corrugatus, assembly GCA_030674185.1. Taxonomy (NCBI): domain Eukaryota; kingdom Metazoa; phylum Mollusca; class Gastropoda; order Littorinimorpha; family Ranellidae; genus Monoplex; species Monoplex corrugatus. Next base: position 26,344,378 of record JAPXFY010000026.1, read on the forward strand.
TGTATTATATGCCTTACAGTCTTTTGATACAGACACAAGACCTGAGTTAATTATTGAGGCAAATCATCTAATACATTGTTTAAAGATAAATGGCTTAAAAATCAATTTATGCTGGGCGCCTTCTCATATTGGTCTTCACGGCAATAACGTAGCTAACAGAGCAGCTAGATCCGGTGCACTCCATGCTGAAAATTCCATAGAATTACATGTTAACACCTCAGTTAAAGAAGCTCACAACTGGCTAGAATTAGCATCATGGATTCGATTCCATGAACATTTAAATGAAAAGTTTGTGTCTCAAAAGAGACTCAAACTTTCAGTTCAAAATATCTGTAAAAAATTGCAGTATTCCTCGTTATGTCATTTGAGATTAATTGTTACCACATATGTTCGTATTCAACTGAACACTTTGAAAACAAAATATTGTACGTTTTACGTATTTGCGGTGAACAATTCACACTGTATCGCTGTTTGTTTTATTGCAGAAAGCTTCGTTCTTTTTTACCAAAGATATTTACACAAGGAAACTATCTTGAAACGCATTTTAAAGAAGTAATATCAGATCAAGTTTTGTTAGTTAAACTTTCAGAATCATAAGTTCACAGTCCTGTTAATGCGTTACTTTAAGGTTATCATTATAGTTTTATTTTGTTTTGTTTTGTTTTTGTGACAATTTTTCTTTTACATTATTGATGTTAGCGTTGTTCTAGTTTCATTTCTCTGTTCATCCATATCCTTTTTCGTAAGACCTTGCCGCTTCCTTTTAAAATTTTCTTGTCTCTTCTTCTGTTCCCCTCTTCCCCCCCATCCTCCGTGTCATTGTTCCCGTCTAATATCACTCATATGAAGAGAAGTTAAATCAAGGAACGAACGAACTCAAATTTGCAATTTTTATTGACAATTATCAGTCGAAATTTCAAAAACATTGGTTCACAGTCCTCTTTATGCATCACTCTAAGTTTCTGCAGTTTGTGTTTTAGTGTTAATTTTCTTTTTACATTGTTGATGATAGCGTTAAGTTTTCGTTCCATTTTTCTATTCTTCCACCTACTTGTCTCTACCTTTGATTTCCCTCTGCCCCCCCCCCCCCTCCCGCGTGCTCCCCCCAACACAACCCCCCCCCCTCCTAATCTCATCCTCCATGCCTCTTTTGTCCCGTCTTATATCACCCATAGTGAAAAGACGTTAAATCACAGAACGAACGAACACACACACACACACGCACACACACACACACACACACACACACACACCACACACACACACACACACACACACACACACACACCACACACACACACACACACAACGCATACACACACATTCTTTCTTGCGTCAAGGTAAAACGACATGTTCCTATACTATCTACGAAGACAGTTTCTGACATATTTGCCTCTTCGTCATTAATATATGAATTTTTTGTTTGCCTGTTGAAAAGTCCTATAGCGAATTATCTTTAAAATGTTATTTCACTTGTTCAGTGTTATGGTTAGCCAATTGTTAAGTTTCATTTCCTTTCATTTAGTCTATACATTTATAAATTTTGTTTTGTCAGTTTGTTTGTTTAAATCGCTAACCATGGTAACGTTATTAGTTTGTTTTACCTGCCCCTCTTCGAAACAGTAGTTTTCGGGATAGTCTTTTCTCAAGATCAAAATTGACTCGCTTCATATATCCTCTTCATTCCTCCCCTGGCCCCGGCCCCCTTTTTTTTTTCTTTTGTTGTTGTTGTCTAAAATCACTTTAGTGAATAGACATTAAATCAAAGACCACCACCACCACCACACACTCACACACCACACACACACACACACACACACACACACACACACACACACACACACACACCACACACACACACACACACACACACACACACACCGTCTAATATCACTTATAGTGAAAAAGACGTTAAATCAAGCAACGAACGAACACACACACACACACTGCTCCCTCCTCGCTTTGCAGACAGATAGGCCTACAGAGACAGACGACAGACGAGATCAGAAGAATAGAGACAGAGAGCAAGGCCACCACTTACAACAACAACAACAACAACAACAACAACAACAACAACAACAACGACAACAACAGCAAGAAACAAAAGCCTAGTTCCTTTACAGGAACCGGGGGTAAAAACATGAAAAGAGAAAATCAAAGAGTATTTAATACAAGACAAGACAAGACAAGACAAGACAAGGCACATTAAATACACGTTCTTATTCCTTTTCGTTTTTTTTCTGTTTTTTTGTTTCTGTTTTGTTTCTGTTGTTGTTGTTGTTGTTGTTGTTGTTGTTGTTGTTGTTGTTGTAGTTGTAGTAGTTGTAGTTGTTGTTGTTGTTGTTGTTGTTGTTGTTGTTGTTGTTGTTGTTGTAGTTGTTGTAGTTGTAGTTGTTGTAGTTGTTGTTGTTGTAGTTGTTGTTGTTGTTGTTGTTGTTGTTGTTGTAGGTGTGCTGAAACTTCCCTGCTGCTTGGTCTTTTCATCCTAGTTTCTGTGTCTGATGTTTGTTTGTTTGTAATCTTACGCTTGACAAAGGCCAGTTGGCCGAAAATTTGCACCTGTCTTGTCTTGTTGTATTAAATACGCGTTCTTATTCTTCTTTCTTGTTTTTGTTTTTGTTTTTTTGTTTTGTTTTTGTTTTTTTCTGGTTCCTGTTTCCTGTTTGCTTGAACGCGGGGAGTCACACGTGTTTTGGATCAATGAATAGTTCCTTTACGCTCATTTAATCTTTTCTTCTTCGTTCATCCAGATTGGGTGTTTTCGTTCTTTTCTTTTTATTTTGGGGGGAGCGGTGTTTGTTTATTTCTTTGTTTGTTTGTTTGTTTGTATGTTTTGTTTGTTTGTTTCACCGTTTGATTTTGTTTGTTGTTGTTGTAGTTGGTGGTGGTGGTGGTGGTGATGGTGGTGATGGTGGTGGTGGTGTTTTTAGGTGGTCCAAAGGTCTTCTGTCTTGTTATTACTGGAAGGAATGGGTGGAGCGTTGATGTCAGTGTTAGTGAGTGTGATGACTACATTTTGAACAAGTTTGTTATCTACACTTTAAAACTCTTCCAGCGGGATGAAGTCCGCCTGGTTTATCGCTAACAGAAATGTGTAGGTTGCTTGGTTGAATGTTGTATAACTAGTTAGGACAAAAACTCGTTATGGATGTACATGTATGTGTATGTATGTATGTATGTATGTATGTATGTATGTATGTATGTATGTATGTATGTATGTATGTATGTATGTATGTATGTATATGTATATAGATATAGATATATATGTATGTGTGTGTGTTTGTGTATGTACATGCATGTGTCTATGTGTGTATATACATAAGTATATATGTATCCATGTACATACATATGTACATATGTATGGGTATATGTATGTAAGTGTATGTATATATATATACATATATTATATGTGTGTATACATATATGTATGTGTATGTGTATGGGTATATGTATATGCATATACATATATATGTGTATGTGGATATGTGTATGTGTGTGTATATCGGCGTATAGATGTGTGTGTATGTGTTTGTATATGTATGTACACATGCAATTATACATATATATGTACAATTATGTATATATATATAGACATATATATATATATATATATATATATATATATATATTTATACATATATATATATATATATATTGCAACGAATGCTTATTTTTTTCCTACATTTTGTTATATCTGTTGATTATGCATTGCATACATTTCAAGATGTTTGTATAATGCTATGTATTTGAAAATGAATAAAAACAAGTAAAAAAAAATGGAGACAAAATTCGTCGTGTTTTCTGCGTGAGTACATACACATACTTTCTGATCGTATGATCATCGTGACAAACATTGTGCGGATGTGGCAATTATGTGTTTTGTACAGATTGGCCGAACTTGTTCAAGAGTCGTCTTCCCCTGTTTCCGCACGTACATGTAGAGGGTCAAAATGGCGCTGTCGCACTCTTTTCGCTTCCTGTTCAGCCGTGTTTTACTGCTCATGATGATGGTAAGAGCTGTTTTGTTTGGCTGATGATGGTGGTGGTGGATGATGGAGATGATGATGATGGTGGTGGTTGGATGATATGATGATGATGAATGATGATGATGACGACGATGATGATGAGTGGACGGATGACTGATGATGACGATGATACTACTGACGACGACGACGACGACGATGATGATGATGATATGTGAAGTTATGGTGATGATGATGAGTGAGACGACGACGACGACGACGATACGATGATGTGATGATGTATGATAACAATGATGATGGGGTAATAATAATCATGATGGTGGTGGTTGGTGGATGATGGTGATGATGATGATACAAAGATGACAACGATAATAGCAAAGACAACACAATATGATGAAGGTGATGATGATGGTGACAATGACGTGTTAATGAGATGTGATGATAATGATGACGATGATGATCCGACGACGATGATAATGATAAGTCGATACAACGACGATGATAAGGATGACGACGACGAACGATAACGTGATTGAGGGGAGAAGGTCGACAACGATGATGATGAAGCACGACGACACGACTATGAAACGAGCATTGAAACGTTGACAACGACGACGACGAGGGAGGCGATGATGAGACGGTCGACAACGATGATGATGACGACGACGATCGACGACTATATAAGAATGATAACGATGAGTGATGATCGACAATGACGACGACGACGACGACGACGACGATGATGATGATGATGATGACGACGACGACGACGATGACGAATAATGATGAGATGATGATGATGATGATGAGACGACGACGACGACGACAAATGAGTTGACTGGCGGTGTTTAAACAAACAAAAACCAGACACACAGGGAACGCAGAAACAAAAAGCGCATCTGAGCGACAAAACTGGACAACTGACCTTTGTCAAGCATATGCAAAAGAGAGAACAAAGAAACAAAGTCACCAAAACCTGGAGCAAAAAAATTTACTTTGTAGATCCGTTGTTTCGTTGAGCTCGAGAAGATCACGATAATATTTTTCCAACTAAAAGAAACATGATGCAGCGCGCAGCAGACAAATGCACTCACACGCACGCGTGCACGTGCACACACACACACATACACACACATACAACACACGAACATACACACTACATACACACAACATATACCCACATTTGACACAACACACACATACACACATACACACAACACACACACACACACACACACACACACACACACACACACACACACACACACCACACACACACACACCACACACACACACACACATCCTGAATGCGTACTTAAGATTAGTAATATTGTTATTTGTTTGTTTGTTTTATGACGATTTTTCTTTTACATTATTGATGTTAGCGTTGTTCTAGTTTCTTTCTTGTTCATCCATATCCTTTTCTTAAGACCTTGCCGTTCCTTTAATTTTTTTACGTCCTTACTCTGTTCCCCTCTCCCCTCCCCCCCCCCCTATTTCATCTCCATGCCATTTTTCCCCGTCTAATATCACTTATAGTGAAAAGACGTTAAATCAAGCAACGAACAAACGAACACACACACACACACACACACACACACCACCACAAACAACACGCACGACGCACAAACGCACGCACCACTCCACACCACCCCACACAAACAATACACACACAACACACACACACACTACACCACACACACACACACACACACATACACGTGCACGGGCGCACACGCACACACACACCGTAATGTTCGGGCTATTGGGCGCATCCGTATATGAGGCGCACCCATTAAATTATAGAAAAATCTTAACTATATTCACACGTAAGCCGCACTGGTTTATAAGCCCTACTTTTTCAATGGCCAGGTCGATCGCCTTCAACTTAAAGGCTGCGTGTTCGTGAGCATTACGTCGCGTTTTCGGCATGATGAGAGGAAACGCTTGGGCAGAGCAGATCTGAATACTGATCCGAATGCTTCAGTGTGTGCGGATTTGATTTAAAAACGTGAACAGTTAACAGTTAACTCTTCGACGTGAAAATTTAACACTTTAACGTGGAACACACCGAAAAATTCATGAACGTTTAACATGATTTTAGTGAGTTAAAGAGAAGCTAAGAACAGACGAGAACGTGACGCTCCTGGGATCGGGAAAATCCGCAAATAAGCAGCATCATTTTTAAGGCCACAGGGGTTAAAGCCGGGAAAAAAGTCGCGGCTTATAGCCTGAATTTTACGGCACATGCACATTACAACACACACCCACAACACACACACACACACACACACACACACACACACACAGACACAACACAACACACACACAGACACAGACACAGACACACACACCAGACACAGACACAACACACACACAGACACAACACACACACACACACACACACAACACACACACACACACACACACACACACACAACAACACACACACACACAACAAAGAAGAAAAGAGAGAGAGTTAACTAGTTTCAATGTTTGTTTTTAACTGTATTTTTTCTGTTTTTCTTTTATTTCAGATGGGTTGTCTGATTGTGACAGGTAAGATTATGTGTGTGTGTGTGTGTGTGTATATGTGTGTGTGTGTGTGTGTGTGTGCGTGTGTGTGTATGCGTGTATGTGTGTGTGTGTATGTGTGTGTATGTGTATGTGTGTGTGTATGTGTGTTTGCATGTGTGTATGTGTGTGTATGTGTCTGTATGTCTATGTGCGTGTATGTGAATGTGTGCGTTTGAGTATGTGTGTGCATATGTGTGTGCATGTGTGTGCGTGTGTGTGTGTGTTGTGTGCGTGTGTTTGTGCGTGTGCTTGTGCGTGTGCATATGCGTGCTTGCGTTTGTGTATGTGAATGTGTGCATGTATGTGAGTGTGTGTGTATGTTTGCGTGTGTATGAATGTGTGCGTTTGAGTGTGTGTGCGTGTGTGTGTTGTGTGTGTGTGTGTGTGTGTGTGTGTGTGTGTGTGTGGCGCGCGCGCGCGCGGGCACTTGCGTGCTGATGAAGCAGCGTGCTGAGAACTTAAAAGGGTAGGCTGTTTTTTGTTGTTGTTGTTGTTTGTTTTTTGGGGGGAGGAGGGGGGCTGGTTAGCTCAGCTTTATTTTTCTTCTGATTCACCCATGGGCTCAAGATCTGATATCTGGAGTTCGAACCTAGCCCACGAAATTAAAAAGTGCCCGGTTCTCTGCCCACCTTAATGTTTCCATCATCATGGTGGTATCAGCTTAGTCTTTCGTAAGTCTCATATGCTCCCCACCTCATTTCCGAATTTCAAGACTTTGCTAGTGCGTAGGGTGTTGTGCGGGATCAGGAATTCTGCCAGAGATAATTATGTTGGCAGATTTGGATGGGATTATCCAGTGCCGTAAATCCATCTTAAACACACTCCAAACTGTTCCACACCGGCACAGCGCCATAGTCTGGTAAAAAAAAAAAAATCAGCGTCTTGGTCCACCTTTATTATCGTTGTTGTTGTTGTTGTTTTGTGTTGTTTTGTGTTGTGCTGTTCTAGGCTTTCCCCCTTACAAAATAAAAAAGAAAAGGAAAAACAGAATAAAAAGAAAGAACGTTCTTTTCTTTAAAATCGATCGTAGGGACACATCGATCCTGTTCAGTCCCGTTCATTTTCATTCAACCCAGTTCACTTCATTTCAATCCACTCATTTCAATTAAGTCCAATTTAATCTGATGTAATCCATATCCGCTCCATCTCTCATTCTATTCAATCCTATCATATTTGACCATTTGACTCCCGCACCCTGTCCACCAGCATCCAGCATTGTCAACCATGCTAGCAAAGCAAAAACTTTACCCTTTGACTCCCTCACCCTATCCATCAGCTTCCTGCAGGAAGTTTGTGGATATGGTGAGGGAGTTATAGGGCGCTGGTGGATAGGGTGAGGGAGTCAAAGGGTTAAGCTTTTGCTGTTGGTGGATAGGGTGCAGGAGTCAACGGGTTAATTTTGCTCAAATTAATGCAATTTCATTCTTCAATTCAATTTCATTCGACATAATCCAATCGAATTGAAACGACTTGAAAGCAATCCCATTCAATCCCATTAAATCCAGTCCAAGACAGTGCTATTCAATTCACTCCCACCATTTTAATTTAATCCAGTTCAGGAAAAACAAAACTACTAAAACAAAACACAACCAGACAAGACAGGCGCAAATTTTCGGCCAGCTGGCTTTGTCAAGCGTAAGATCACAAACGAACAAACACCAAATCAAACAACAACAACAAATCAGGAGAAAGACTGAAACTTCCCTGCTGCTTCGTCCAGTGTGAGAAAAGGACTAAACTGACTAAAAATGAGTCACACTTGTTTTGGATTTATTCCTGTTCGTTTCAAAATTCTATATGATTCAGTTCAGTATACTTCAGTCGTATCTCTATTCAATCCTATTCAATTGAATTCAATCCAATTCAGTTCATTTCCATTTTTATCAAATCAGCCGGATCCCTTTCAGTCTAGTTCCATCCAATTCAACCCTATTGTGTCTAATCCAATTCATTCCCTTTCGACCCAATCTAATTCAATTCAATTCCGTCTCATTCAGTCTTATCCAACCCTGTTCAGGTCGGTCCTGCTCAGTCTAATTCAATTCAGTCCTATCCAAGTCAATCCAATAGTATTTTATTCAGTCCAGTCAAAATCCCATTCAGTCACCAGTTACTGTGGTTTAGTGGTTAGCACAACGGAGTACCAGCTAGAAGTTTGCGAGTTCGAATCCCCCATCAGTCCCTTCAAAACTATATCATTGTGGGATTTTTTGGCTCTAACCGGCTCCTACCCAGTGTTGGGCGTGCTATGGGCTCGTTGGGAAGACTGGGACCAGACGGTGAAGTCTCATCCACTTCACGGGTTGTGTCATTGAGGGTTGCTGCTCAAATCTTCTGACCAGCACCGCAGGTGTCTGCATCTCTCGGGCCTGGATAACGCCAAGATATATTATGATAGTGAACGTAGAGTACAGTGCTGTCACGTGGTCTCAATCCTAAATGGAACTCCATAGCACCATGAATATCATCCTCATCGACATCATCATCATTGCCATTGTAAAAACTCTTCCACCTGCTGTGGCCATTAAGATCATCATCATCATCATCATCAAGTGCCTTGCCACATGGCGTTGGCGATCATGGCCCTCCACATGCATCTATCCCTTGATTGCTGCAAGCACATCTTCCAACCTCTCTGTCTTCAGCCACCCTGCAAGTCCGTCCAATATTTTTTTCCTAGGTCTACCTGGTGTTCTCTTTCCCTCCAGCTTTCCTGCTGTGACCAGGTGCTCTAATTCCCCTTTCCTCATGAATTGGCCTATAAATGTGCCATTAAGGTGGCGTAGAAAATGGGACCAAAATATCCGATTTAATCCAAATCCGGTCCAGTCCGATTCAATTCAATCCAGTTCAATTCAATTCTGTCTGATCCAATCTGATTCAGTCGAGTCCAGTTCACACGTGGAGGTAAAACTGAAGTCTCCTAACAGACGGAGTAACTATCAGGGCGTGGTGATGGTACGGCGTACAGGAAGGAACGAGAGCTGGGGCGCACTGTGCTATGATGGCTGGACCAGGGCTAAGACTGACGTCATCTGTCGCCAACTGAACTTAGGATATGGCAGGGTACGTGTTCGTTCGTTCTTTAATTTAACGTCTGTTCACTATGAGTGATATTAGACGGGGGGGGGGGGGGGGGGGAATGGAGGATGAGAGGTGGGCGAGTTGCATTGTGGGGAGAGGGGAGACTAAATAAAAGACATAAGTAACTTCATAAACTTAAAGCAATACATTAAGAGGACTGTGAACCAATGATTCTGAAATTTTAACTGATAAAGACTGATCTGAAGTTACTTCGTTAAAATGAGTTTCAGAATAGTTTTCTTGTGTAAATGTTTTTGGTAAAAAAGAACGTAACATTTTGCAGTAAAATAGACAGTGAAACAGTGTGAATTGTTCTCCGCAAATACACTTGATATTTTTACAATATTTTGTTTTCAACGCGTTTAGCTGAATACGAAAATGAACAGCAACAATCGATCTCGAATGATATATGGAAGAATACTGCAATTTTTTACATACATTTTGAAATGAAAGTTTTATCATTTGTTGTGTCACAAACTTTTCACTGAAATGTTCATGAAATCGAATCTATGAGGCTGATTCCAGCAAGGGTACGTGTGTTGTGTGTGTGTGTGTGTGTGTGTGTGTGTGTGTGTGTGTGTGTGTGTGTGTGTGTGTGTGTATGTGTGTGTGTGTGTGTGTGTGTGTTTGTTTGTGCTGTGCTCTGTGTGTGTGTGTTTCTGAGCTGTGCTCTTGTTGTGTGTGTGTGTGTGTTTGGTGTGTTTCTGTGTGTGTGTGTGTGTGTGTGTGTGTGTGTGTGTGTGTGTGTGTGTCTGTGTCTGGTGTGCTGGTGTGTGTGTGTGTGTGTGTGTGTGGTGTGTGTGTGTGTGTGTGTGTGTGTTTCTGAGCTGTGCTGTGTTTGTGTGTGTGTGTGTGTGTGAGTGTGTGTGTGTGTGTGTGTTGTGTGTTTGTGTGTGTGTGTGTGTGTGTGTGTGTGTGAGCTGTGTGTGTGTGTGTGTGTGTGTGTGTGTGTGTGTGTGTATGTGTGTGTGTGTGTGTGTTTTCTGAGCTGTGCTCTGTGTGTGTGTGTGTGGTGGTGTTGTGTGTGTGTTGTGTGTGTGTGTGTGTGTGTGTGTGTGTGTGTGTGTGTGTGTGTACGTGTATGTGTGTGTGTCTATGTGTTTGTGTGTCTCTTTATTGTGTTGTGTCATGTGGTGGTGGTGGTGGTGGTGTTGTGTGTGTGTCTGTGTGCAAGCTTTGTGTATATGTGTGTCTGCGCTCTCGCGCGCGCGCGCGCGTCGTGCGTTGTGTGTATGTGTGTGTGATATCTGTGTTGTGTTGTGGGGTGTTTGTGTGTGCGTGGTGGGGAACTTTTGTATATGTGTGCTTATGTATGTGTGTGCGTCTGTGTATGTGTGCACGTATGTGTTTGTGTGTGTGCGTGTGCGTGTGTGTGTAGTGTGTGCGCGTGTATGTTTGTGTGTGTGTGTGTGCGTGTGTGTGTATGTGTGCGCACGCGCGTGCGCATGTGTGTGTGTGCGCGTGCGCGTGTGTGATTTTGTGTGTTTGCGTGTGTGTATGTGTGTGAACGCGCGCGCGTGTGCGTGTGTGTTTGTGTGTACGTGTGTGCATTTGTGTGTGTGTGTGTGTATGTGTGTGCGCACCCATGCGCGCGAGCGTGTGTGTGTGTGTGTGTGTGGTGTGTGTGTGTGTGTGTGTGTGTGTGTGTGTGTGTGTGTGGTGTGTGTGTGTGTGTGTGTGGTGTTTGTGTGTTTACGCAGATCATACAATACAAAGACATAGGGAACAAACCCATGTACATGGATCATTTAAACTGCACTGGGAGCGAAGACACCTTGCAATTCTGCAACTATACTACCTGGAGTCAGTCTTCTACCTGTGTCACAGGCAAGGTGGCCGCCATCCATTGTCAAGGTCCCTCTTGCAGTGGTGCTCAGGATGGCCGGTACAATGTATGTAGGCCTTCCATCGAACAGGTAACGTGGATAATTTCTGTGTCCTCCTGGTCATCTGAACAGGTAACATTGATTGCGTCTCTCTCCCAATCAAACGAATGGGTAGTATTGAATACTTCTGTGTCCTCCTGGCCACATGAACAGGTAACATTGATTACTTCTGTGTCCTCCTGGTCATATGAACAGGTAACATTGATTACTTCTGTGTCCTCCTGGTCATATGAACAGGTAACATTGATTACTTCTGTGTCCTCCTGGTCATATGAACAGGTAACATTGATTACTTCTGTGTCCTCCTGGTCACACTGAACAGGTAACATTGATTACTTCTGTGTCCTCCTGGTCACATGAACAGGTAACATTGATTACTTCTGTGTCCTTTTGGTCATATGAACAGGTAACATTGATTACTTCTGTGTCCTCCTGGTCATATGAACAGGTAACATTGATTACTTCTGTGTCCTCCTGGTCATATGAACAGGTAACATTGATTACTTCTGTGTCCTCCTGGTCATATGAACAGGTAACATTGATTACTTCTGTGTCTTCAGGTCAATGAACAGGTAACATTGATTACTTCTGTGTCCTCCTGGTCATATGAACAGGTAACATTGATTACTTCTGTGTCCTCCTGGTCACATGAACAGGTAAATTGATTACTTCTGTGTCCTCCTGGTCACATGAACAGGTAACATTGATTACTTCTGTGTCCTCCTGGTCAATGAACAGGTAACATTGAATTACTTCTGTGTCCTCCTGGTCATATGAACAGGTAACATTGATTACTTCTGTGTCTCTGGTCATATGAACAGGTAACATTGATTACTTCTGTGTCCTCCTGGTCATATGAACAGGTAACATTGATTACTTCTGTGTCCTCCTGGTCACATGAACAGGTAACATTGATTACTTCTGTGTCCTCCTGGTCACATGAACAGGTAACATTGATTACTTCTGTGTCTCGGTCATTCCAACAGGTAACATTGGTTACTTCAGTGTCCTGGTCATTCAAACAGGTAACATTGATTGTTCTGTGTCTCGGTCATTTCAACAGGTAACATTGGTTACTTCTGTGTCCTGGTCATTCCAACAGGTAACATTGATTACTTCTGTGTCCTTGGTCATTCAACAGGTAACATTGATTCTTCTGTGTCTCAGTCATTCCAACAGGTAACATTGATTACTTCTGTGCATGGTCATTCCAACAGGTAACATTGATTTCTTATGTGTCTGGTCATTCCAACAGGTAACATTGATTTCTTATGTGTCTCAGTCATTCCAACAGGTAACATTGATTACTTCTGTGCTGGTCATTCCAACAAGGTAACATTGATTTCTATGTGTCTCAGTCATTCCAACAGGTACATTGATTTCTTCTGTGTCTCAGTCATTCCAACAGGTAACATTGATTACTTCTGTGCCATGGTCATTCCAACAGGTAACATTGATTTCTATGTGTCTCGTCATTCCAACAGGTAACATTGATTACTTCTGTGTCTCAGTCATTCCAACAGGTAACATTGATTACTTCTGTGCCTGGTCATTCGAATGGGTTTGAAAACAACTGGGACAATTCCACATGCGCTTCAACCTAAGTCTGCCATCAAGTCATCTTCCAAACGCCATGATTTCAGCTGTCTATATCTTGTTCTGACTTTGTGTGTTGACTGTCCACATTTCATATCCGTTCAACAGTATCGGTTCTATGTAACACTGAATAACTCTCTTCTGATGTTAATTGATTGGCATTTGCTGTTAAGAACGCTTTTCAATTTCTTGAAAACTGTTTTAGCTCGGCCATTCTGCTGGCTATTTCTAATGTAAAATTTTTCGTCTGGTGAAATGACTTTTCCCAGATATTTTAAACTTAACTTGTCTCAATGTTGTGCCATTTGCTGTTAATATGCATGATGCTATTATTGTTTATTGATTACGATAACTTCAGCCTTCTTGCTATTTGGCTCCAGCCCTTTATTTCTGTTTTCAATTTTTGTTATATTCACAAGATTTTGTAGTTTTTTTGTTTTGTTTTATTTTCTTCACTTAGAACGATGTCATCTGCTGACAACACAGGGGGTTGTAAGTTCGCACTTAGGGGGAGTAGGCAAACTTTGTCATGGTGACAACACCAGGGGTTGTAAGTTCACACCTTAGGGGGAGTAGGCAAACTTTGTCATGGTAACAACATAGGGGGTTGTGAGTTCATACCTTAGGGAAGGGGGGCAAACTTTGTCATGGTAAAAACATAGGGGTTGTAAGTTCACACCTTAGGGGAAGGGGGGCAAACTTTGTCATGGTGACAACACAGGGGGTTGTAAGTTCACACCTTAGGGGAGGGGGCAAACGTTGTCATGGTGACAACAAAGGGGGTTGTAAGTTCACACCTTAGGGGGAGGGGAGGGCAAATTTTGTCATGGTGACAACACAGGGGGTTGTAAGTTCACACCTTAGGGGGAGGGGAGGGCAAACTTTGTCATGGTGACAACACAGGGGGTTGTAAGTTCACACCTTGGGGGAGGGGGGCAAATTTTTGTCATGGTAACAACACAGGGGGTTGTAAGTTCACACTTAGGGGGAGGGGGGCAAACTTTGTCATGGTGACAACACAGGGGGTTGTGAGTTCACACCTTAGGGGAGGGGGGCAAACTTTGTCATGGTAACTACACAGGGGTTGTAAGTTCACACCTTAGGGGGAGGTGGCAAACTTTGTCATGGTGACTACACAGGGGGTTGTAAGTTCACACCTTAGGGGAGTGGGACAAACTTTTGTCATGGTGACTACACAGTGGGTTGTAATTCACACCTGAGGGGGAGGTGGCAAACTTTTGTCATGGTGACTACACAGGGGGTTGTAATTCACACCTTAGGGGGAGTAGGCAAACTTTTGTCATGGTGACTACACAGTGGGTTGTAGTTCACACCTTAGGGGAGGGGCAAACTTTGTCATGGTGACTACACAGTGGGTTGTAAGTTCACACCTTAGGGGAGTAGGCAAACTTTTGTCATGGTGACTACACAGGGGGTTGTAAGTTCACACCTTAGGGGGAGTAGGCAAACTTTTGTCATGGTGACTAACACAGGGGTTGTATGTTCACACCTTAGGGGGAGGGGGGCAAACTTTTGTCATGGTAAACAACAGGGGGTTGTAAGTTCACACCTTAGGGGAGGTGGGGCAAACTTTTGTCAAGTTAACAACACAGGGGGTTGTGAGTTCACACCTTAGGGGCAAACTTTGTCATGGTGAAAACACAGGGTTGTAAATTCACACCTGAGGGGGTAGCAACTTTGTCATGTTAACAACAAGGGGGTTGTGAGTTCACACTTAGGGTAGGGGTCAATCTTTGTCATGGTGACTACACAGGGGGTTGTAAGTTCACACCTTAGGGGAGTAGGCAAACTTTGTCATGGTAACAACACAGGAAGTTGTCATTTCACACCTTAAGGGGAAACTTTGTCATGGTGACAACATAGGGGGTTGTAAGTTCACACGTTAGGGGTGGAGGGGAACTTCTGTCATGGTAACACAGGGGTTGTGAGTTCACACCTTAGGGGAAGGGGGGCAAACTTTGTCATGGTGACAACACAGGGGGTTGTAAGTTCACACCTTAAGGGGGGGGCAAACTTTGTCATGGTGACAACACAGGGGGTTGTAAGTTCACACCTTAGGGGGAGTAGGCAAACTTTGTCATGGTGACAACATAGGGGGTTGTAAATTCACACCTTAGGGGAAAACTTTGTCATGGTGACTACACAGGGAGTTGTAAGTTCACATCTTAGGGGGGAGGGCAAACTTTGTCATGGTAACAACACAGGGGGTTGTAAGTTCACACGTTAGGGGAGTAGGCAAACTTTGTCATGGTAACAACACAGGGGGTTGTAAGTTCACACCTTAGGGGATTAGGCAAACTTTGTCATGGTAACAACACAGGGAGTTGTAAGTTCACACTGTAGGGGGATTAGGCAAACTTTGTCATGGTAACAACACAGAGGGTTGTAAGTTCACACCTTAGGGGAGGGGGCAAACTTTGTCATGGTGACAACACAGGGGTTGTAAGTTCACCCTTAGGGGAGGGGGCAAACTTTGTCATGGTGACAACACAGGGGGTTGTAAGTTCACACCTTAGGGGGGGGGGCAAACTTTTGTCATGTTAACAACATGGGGGTTGTAAGTTCACACCTTAGGGGCAAAATTTTGTCATGGTGACTACACAGGGGTTGTAAGTTCACACCTGAGGGGAGGGGGGCAAACTTTTGTCATGGTAACAACACAGGGGGTTGTAAGTTCACACCTTAGGGGAGTAGGCAAATTTTTGTCATGGTAACAACACTGGGGTTTTAAGTTCATACCTTAGAGGGAGTGGGGCAAACTTTGTCATGGTGACAACACAGGGGTTGTGAGTTCACACCTTTAGGGAAGGGGGACTTTGTCATGGTGACAACAAAGGGGTTGTGAGTTCACACCTTTAGGGGAAGGGGGACTTTGTCATGGTGACAACACAGGGGGTTGTAGAGTTCACACCTTAAGGGGAGAGGGGCAAACGTTTGTCAGGTTAACAACACAAGGAGTTGTAAGTTCACACCTTAGAGGAGTAGGCAAACTTTTGTCATGGTGACAACACAGAGGGTTGTAAGTTCACACCTTAGGGGGAGTAGGCAAACTTTGTCATAGTAACAACACAGGGGTTGTAAGTTCACACGTTAGGGGGAGTAGACAAACTTTGTCATGGTAACAACACAGGGGGTTGTAAGTTCACACCTTAGGGGGATTAGGCAAACTTTGTCATGGTAACAACACAGGGAGTTGTAAGTTCACATGTTAGGGGGATTAGGCAAACTTTGTCATGGTAACAACACAGAGGGTTGTAAGTTCACACCTTAGAGGGAGGGGGGCAAACTTTGTCATGGTGACAACACAGGGGGTTGTAAGTTCACTCCTTAGAGGGAGGGGGGCAAACTTTGTCATGGTGACAACACAGGGGGTTGTAAGTTCACACCTTAGGGGGTGGGGGGAGGCAAACTTTTGTCATGTTAACAACATAGGGGGTTGTAAGTTCACACCTTAGGGCAAAATTTGTCATGGTGACACACAGGGGGTTGTAAGTTCACACCTGAG
This sequence comes from Monoplex corrugatus, assembly GCA_030674185.1. NCBI lineage: Eukaryota > Metazoa > Mollusca > Gastropoda > Littorinimorpha > Ranellidae > Monoplex > Monoplex corrugatus. The sequence goes on from JAPXFY010000026.1 coordinate 26,361,030, forward strand.
GGGGAGTAGGGCAAACTTTTGTCATGGTACAACACAGGGGGTTGTAAGTTCACACCTTAGGGGATAGGAAATTTTGTCATGGTGACAACACAGGGGTTTAAGTTCATACCTTAAGGGGGTTGGCAAACTTTGTCATTGGTAACAACACAGGGGGTTGTGAGTTCACACGTTTAGGGGAGGTGGGACTTTGTCATCGGTGACAACAAAGGGGGTTGTAAGTTCACTCCTTAGGGGAAGGGGGTAACTTTTGTCATGTAACAACACAGGGGGTTGTAGTTCACACCTTAGGGGGCAAAATTTGTCAGGTTGACAAACACAAGGGTTGTAAGTTCACACCTAGAGGAGTGGGGCAAACTTTTGTCATGGTAACAACACAGAGGGTTGTAAGTTCACACCTTAGGGGGAGTAGGCAAATTTTGTCATGGTAACAACACATGGGGTTGTAATTTCACACCTTATGGGGAGTGGGCAAACTTTGTCATGGTGACTACACCAGGGGAATTGTAATGTGACAACAAGGGGTGATGGTGGCAACCTTTTGTCTTTGCAACAACACGGGGGTTGTAGTTCACACCTTAGGGGAAGGTGGGAACACTTTTGTCATGGTGACTAACAGGGGGTTGTAAGTTCACACCCTTAGGGGAGGGGGGCAAACTTGGTCATGGTTACACACAAGGAGTTGTAAGTTCACACCTTAGAGGGAGTAGGCAAACTTTTGTCATGGTGACTACACAGGGGTTGTAAGTTCACACCTTAGGGGGAGTGGCAAACTTTGTCATGGTGACAACACATGGGGTTGTAAGTTCACACCTTAGGGGAGTAGGCAAACTTTGTCATGGTAACAACACAGGGGTTGTAAGTTCACACCTTAGGGGGAGGGGGTCAAACTTTTGTCATGTACAACACAGGGGGTTGTATTTCACAACCTTAGGGGGAGGGGGGCAAACATTTGTCATGGTAACAACACAGGGGGTTGTAGTTCACACCTTAGGGGAGGGGGGGCAAACTTTTGTCATGGTAACAACACATGGGGTTGTAAGTTAAACACCATAGGGGAGGCAAACTTTTGTCATGGTGACAACATAGGGCACTGTAAGTTTACACCTTAGGGGGTGTAAATTTTTGTCATGTGAGAACACAAGTGGTTGTGAGTTCACTTCTTAGGTGGGGGTGGGGGAAAAGTTTTCTCATGCCAAGAACACAGGGGTTGTGAGTTGACACCTGGGGGGGGGGGGGGGGGCACTGTTTTGTTTTGACATTACAGGGGGTTGTGAGTTCTCACCTAGAGGAGGGGCACAGTCTTGTTTGTTGACAACACAGGGGGTTGTAAATTCACACCTTAGGGGGGGGGGGGGGGAGGCAAAATTTTGTCATCTGACAACGCAGGGGGTTGTGCGTTTACGCCGAAAGTGGATCACAGTTTTGTCATCGCTAGGAACTCAGAGGTTGTAAGTTGACACTTAAGGGGAGAAAGGGGCACAGTTTTGTCACGCTAGGAACTCAGAGGGTTGTAAGTTGACACTTAGGGGGAAAGGGGCACAGTTTTGTCACCGCTAGGAACTCAGAGGGTTGTAAGTTGACACTTAAGGGGGGAAAGGGGCACAGTTTTGTCTTTGCTAGGAACTCAGAGGGTTGTAAGTTGGGCACTTAAGGGGGAAAGAGGCACAGTTTTGTCATCGCTAGGAACTCAGAGGGTTGTAAGTTGGCACTTAAGGGGGGAAAGGGGCACAGTTTTGTCTTTCGCTAGAACTCAGAGGGTTGTAAGTTGCACTTAAGGGGGGAAAGGGGCACAGTTTTGTCATCGCTTGGAACTCAGAGGGTTGTAAGTTGGCACTTAAGGGGGAAAGGGGCACAGTTTTGTCATGCTAGGAACTCAAAGGGTTGTAAGTTGGCACTTAAGGGGGAAAGGGGCACAGTTTTGTCATCGCTAGGAACTCAGAGGGTTGTAAGTTGGCACTTAAGGGGGAAAGGGGCACAGTTTTTGTCATCGCTAGGAACTCAGAGGGTTGTAAGTTGGCACTTAAGGGGGAAAGGGGCACAGTTTTGTCATCGCTAGGAACTCAAGGGTTGTAAGTTGGCACTTAAGGGGGAAAGGGGCACAGTTTTGTCATCGCTAGGAACTCAGAGGGTTGTAAGTTGGCACTTAAGGGGGGAAAGGGGCACAGTTTTGTCATCGCTAGGAACTCAGAGGGTTGTAAGTTGGCACTTAAGGGGGAAAAGGGGCACAGTTTCGTCAAGCTGACAACACACAGCGATGTGAGTTTACACTAGAGGGGGGTGGGGTCACAGTTTCTTCATGCTGACAACGCAGGGATTGTGAATTCACATATGGGGGGGGGGGGGGGAGGAGATGTGGCATAGTTTTTTTATGCTGACAACACAAGGGGTTGTGAGTTTGCTCCTTTAGGGCAGGGGTGGGGGTACAGTTTTGTCATGCGGACAGCTCAGGGGGGTGTAAGTTCACATACTGGGGAGGCACATTTTTTTTCATGCTGACAACACAATCGGTTGTGAGCTCACACCTTAGGGTAGAGGGAGGGGGGGGCGCAGTTTTGTCATTCGCTGGTAACTCAGGGTGGTGGTGGTGGTGGTTGGTGGTGGCGTTTTTCACCCACAGGCGGACTACAGTCTTCTAGTCCTGTTAGCTTGTTTGACTTTGTACCAATAATGAACGATAAGATATAAAATAGTTGTGTCTTATTCCGAGAACAATTTTGTACAGGTGTTGTGTGTGTGTGTGTGTGTGTGTGTGTGTGTGTGGTGTGTGTGTGTGTGTGTGTGTTGTGTGTGTGGTGTGTGTGAGTGTGTGTGTGTGTGTGTGTGTGTGTGTGTTTGTGTCCATGTGTGTATGTCTGTGTGTGAATGTTTCTGATTTGTGTTGTGTGTGTGTTGTGTGTGTGTGTGTGTGGTGTGTGTGTGTGTGTGTGTGTGTGTGTTGTGTGTGTGTGTGTACTGACGTGCACACGTGTGTACAGTGATTTAGTGTGCAGGTGGAGGTGGACGGAACGACCGGGAGGGAACAGTCAGGGTGACGATGGGTGGTCGGTCAGGAACAGTGTGTCGCGATCATTTCAACAACAAGGCAGCTACCGTCGTCTGCCGTGAACGGGGATTGGGTAACTGGGGCACAGTGAGTGCACATAACTACAAACACAAGAAAAATAACAACAACAACAATAACAACAACGACGACGACGACAGCAGCAACAACAGCAACAGCAACAATATCAAGAACAGCAACAACAACAAGAACAACTACAGCAACAACAAGAACAACTACAGCAACAACAAGAAAAGCAACAGCAGCAGCAACAAGAACAAAAAACAACAAAAGCAACAATAACAACAACAGCAGCAGCAGCATTAAAAACAATAACAACAGTTGCAACAACAATTACAAAACAACAAGAGCAGCAGCAACAACAACAACAACAACAGCAACAACAACAATAACAGCAACATCAAGAACAACAACAACAACAACAGCAACATCAAGAACAACAACAACGGCAACAGCAACAACAGCAGCAGCTACAACAACTACAACAACAACAACAACATCAACAACAAAAGCAACAACAGCAACAACAACAGCAACAACAATAGTAACAACAGTAACACTAACAGCAACAACAGCAACAGCAACAAGAACAAGAACAACAACAACAACAAGCAACTGTAACAACAACAGCAACAATAACAACAACAACAAACAGCAACAGCGACAACAACAATGACAACGGGAACAACAGCAACACTAACAACAACAACTGCTACAGCAACAACAACAGTAACCACAACAGCAACTAACAAAAACAGTAACCTCAACATCAACAACAACAGCAACAGCAGCAGCAGCAACAACAACAGCAACAAAAACGAGACCAACAACA
>JAPXFY010000026.1:26379922-26387422 GCA_030674185.1 Monoplex corrugatus
CCTGGCCAGTTCACGGGTTTATGTGCAGGCTTAAGGCGTGTGACGTGATCACTCTGGATCTTCTCCATCACATGGCACCAGTGACGTTAGTGCATATGGAATTCATTCCGAACGCGTAGACGTCGTCATCTTGAGAAATTGAAATTGAAATCGAAGTTGTAGATCCTTTGATGAAGTCGCGAAAGCCGTTCATATATGTTGAACTTATAGTATTCTGTTCGATTGCCTTTGGTTTGTTGATAGTGTTTGTACTGTGCTAACGATGAATGAAAATGAATGACAAGAATGCGCTTGGCGGACAACAGATAACCTGATGTTTCTGTATCACAGCTGACGTCACGATGACCACTGCAGCTGACGTCATGGTGACCACTGCAGCTGACGTCATGGTGGCCACTACAGCAACCACAACAGACCAACCCGTTACCACGGCAGAAGGTAATGAACAATGATGATCGTATGCACACACACACACACACACACACACACACACACATACACACACACACACACACACACACACACACACACACACACACACACACACACACACACACACATATATATATATATATATATATACACACACACACTCACTCACACTCACACTCACACGCACGCACACACACACTCTCTGTTTCTCTGTCTCTCTCTCTGTCTCTCTGTCTCTGTCTCTGTCTCTGTCTCTGTCTCTCTATCTCTGTCTCTGTCTCTGTCTCTCTCTGTGTCTCTCTGTCTCTCTGTGTCTCTCTGTCTGTCTGTCTGTCTGTCTGTCTGTCTGTCTCTCTCTCTCTCTCTCCTCTCTCTCTCTCTCTCTCTCTCTCTCTCTCTCTCTCTCTCTCTCTCTCTCTCAGGGCCCGCGTTATGAGGGCAGAGTAGCTATCTCCTCTTCTTCCTCGCTGCTGCTATCTTCCACAACCATGAACAGGCTCAGTGACCCATTTACAGCTGGGTAGTCTGGCGGTCACAGGCACCAAGTTCTTCTCCAGCGAGAGTCTCACCTTGTGAGCCCCCTGCTGTCAGATTGGCACGTGTGTGTTTGTGGGGGGGGGGGGGGGTGTTCCGCTTCTGCTTTATTGTGGCCTCACAGTGCAAAGCCACAATTAGTTGTTCTCCCTGTTTCACACACACACACACAGACACACACACAGACACACACACAGACACACACACACACACTCACACACACACACACACACACAGATAGACAGACAGACAGATGATAGACGGATATATATGGATAGAGAGTTAGAAAGATAATTAGATAAATAGGTAGATAGATACATAGACAGACAGAAAGAGAAAGAGAGACAAACAGACGGACAGACAGACAGACGGACAGACGGACGGACAGACAGACAGACAGACAGACGGACAGACGGACGGAAAGGCGGACAGACAGACAGACAGACGGACGGACAGACAGACAGACAGATGGACAGACAGACAGACGGACGGACAGACAGACAGACGGACGGACAGACAGACAGACGGACGGACGGACAGACGGACGGACAGACGGACGGACGGACGGACGGACGGACAGACAGACAGGCAGACAGATAGGGGCCTGCACACTCTGCCCAGGTGTGACTGGGTACTTTTATTTCATAGTCAGGGAAAAGTTTTTTTTTAAAAAGCAAGGGAGAGGAGATGGGTTCGCCTCAATAGTGCTGGACCATGGAAAAGTTGATCTTTCTTTCTTATTTTCTGTGACCATCATCGCACTCAGGCAGTTATCCTCGCGCTCACTTCAAGCCCCCCTCCCACCCCCCCTACCACCACCACCATTTTATATGCCATCTCAGACTTCAGACTTCAGACTTCAGAATTGTTATTCAAGAAAGGCCATAGCCCCTACTGAAGGGTATATGCCATCTCAATGACCACAGTGGCTGGGTCGGCTTTTACAGTGTCATGCTGATGATGACGATGAACACGACAAACCATGACGCTATGGCGGTTTATCTAGGATTGAGACTGCGTGACATAAATGGTACTCTACCGCTTACTATCATGATACATACATACATACATACATACATACATACATACATACATACTAGATACATACATACAATACATACATACATACATACATACATACATACGTACGTACGTACGTTCATACATACATACATACATACATACATACATACATACATACATACATACATACATACATACATACATACATACATACATACATACATCATACATACATACACACGCGGTGTTGGGTCAGAAAATTTGAGCAGCACTGCACCCTCAATGACGCGTCCCCGTGAAGTGGAGACACAATTTGTGGATCCCAATCTTCCCAATGCACGAGCCATTAACACACTCCGTTCTGGGCAGGGGCTGATCTGAGCCCAAAAATCCCACAAAGATTTTGAAACAATTGGTGAGGAATTAAACTCACAATCTTTCAACACAAATGTGACTGCCCGCGTTCAAGCAAACAGGAACCAAAAAAAAATAGAACACGAAAAAGAACAAGAAGGCGTATTTAATACAGCAAGACAAGACAAGACAAGACAAGACAGGCGTAATTTTTCGGCCAACTGGCCTTTGTCAAGCTTAAGATCACAAACAAACACCAGGTACAAAAATTCGAAGAAAAAGACTGAAACTTCCCTGCTGTTCCTTCCAGTGTGAGAAAAGGAGTAAAAATTTTTCTCCGAATTTTTGTACCTGGCGTTTGTTTGTTTGTGATCTTACGCTTGACAAAGGCCAGTTGGCCGAAAATTTTGCGCCTGTCTCGTCTTGTATTAAATACGCCTTCTTATTCTATTTCGTGTTTTCACAATCTTTCAGTCGCTTTGGTGTAGGGGTATGCGCATCGGATCCTAGGAAAATTTGAAATCTTTACCACATCACTATTCAAGACCTTTGCCAGCCACATAGGGTGTTGCACGGGCTCTGGGAGTCTTCCAGGTACTAGGTAGTTGCTGGTACATTTGGGTGGAGCGCATATGGAATTGTTCGAGTTCAATGAATCCTTCTTGAACAAAGTCCATACTCTTAAACAACCACATCACTCCCCTACTACATCAGGGTTACGGGACATGCTTTGCCTTTACCTTGGCTCGGTCAGCGAAGCCACCATGCGGATAACGCCAGGGACCCGGGTTCAGTTCTATGAGGAGAAAAGAAGGGGGATACCTTATAGTCGGCCGCCTGGCTTTTTCGATAGTCTCTGTTTCAGTTTCTCAAGATGACGTCTCCACGCTCGGAACGAATGCCATATGCACTAACGTCACAGGTGCCATGTGTATGGTGATCATGTCACAAGCCTTTAAGCCTTCACATAAAGCCATAAGCTGGCCAGGTCCTGAGGCCCCACCTAGACTATGTTTTACTTAGTCTGTATTTTATTCTGGTATTTTATCAGCCTACCACTGGAATAATCTTGGTTACATGTAAATGACATGTGTATGTGTGTATCTTATCTTCAAAAAAAGGAACATATATGTAAAGTAAATGACTAAGCAATAGATGTATGTGGGCCGGTTTTCTTTCGAATGATATACATGAGCTTACTGGCTCTTTCGATAGATATACATGAGCTTACTGGCTCTTTCGATAGATATACATGAGCTTACTGGCTCTTTCCACATATATACGTGGGCTCGCTGGCTCTTCCATAGATAAACGTGGGCAAGTTGGCTCTTTCGATAGATATACGTGGGCAAGTTGGCTCTTTCGATAGATATACGTGGCGGCTGGCTCTTTCGATAGATACACGTGGGCCGACTGGCTCTTTCAATAGATATACGTGGTTGGCTGGCTCTTTCAATAGATACACGTGGGCCGACTGGCTCTTTCGATAGATACACGTGGCCGACTGGCTCTTTCAATAGATACACGTGGGCCGACTGGCTCTTTCGATAGATACACTGGGCGACTGGCTCTTTCAATAGATATACGTGGGCTGGCTGGCTCTTTCAATAGATACACGTGGGCCGACTGGCTCTTTCAATAGATATACGTGGGTTGGCTGGCTCTTTCAATAGATACACGTGGCCGACTGGCTCTTTCGATAGATATACGTGGCTGGCTGGCTCTTTCATAGATACACGTGGCCGACTGGCTCTTTCGATAGATACACGTGGGCCGACTGGCTCTTTCATAGATACACGTGGCTGGCTGGCTCTTCAATAGATACACGTGGGCCGACTGGCTCTTTCAATAGATACACGTGGGCTGGCTGGCTCTTTCAATAGATACACGTGGGCTGGCTGGCTCTTTCAATAGATACACGTGGGCCGACTGGCTCTTTCAATAGATACACATGGGCTGGCTGGCTCTTTCGATAGATACACGTGGCTGGCTGGCTCTTTCAATAGATACACTGGGCCGACTGGCTCTTTCGATAGATACACGTGGGCCGACTGCTCTTTCAATAGATACACGTGGGCTGGCTGGCTCTTTCAATAGATACACGTGGGCTGGCTGGCTCTTCAATAGATACACGTGGGCCGACTGGCTCTTTCGATAGATACACGTGGCCGACTGGCTCTTCGATAGAGCCACAGATTCATGATCTCATGTCTCGAGGTTCAATCCTAGCCCGTAACATAAACTCTTGGCCTGTTCGCTACCACCCTCCGTCCCCATTTCAAGACCTTGCCAGCGTATTGGGTGGGTGTGGGTGGGGAGTGGGGGGTTCGGCAGGCTAAAAAAAAAAGCTAAAGAATTGCTGGCAGATTTGGGTGGAGTGAATATGGAATTACCCAACTGCGATGACTCCGTCTTGAACAAACCCCAGACTAAAAACTCTTAGTTATTTCTTTATGTTTTTGTCTTTTCTGTGCAGCTGAAACGGCGGAGAAACCTCTTCCTGAAAGCGACAAGACTCAGAGACTGAGAGAACAGACGCGGGTGAGTTTTGTCATTACCTTAGCGACTGCCTGAATTAGAGGTATCTGTAGATGAATCCTGCTACTTGGGGAGTGCAGTAAGTAACAATTGTAACTATTAAAAATTTGTTATTTTGTTATTTTTGTTTAAAGCCCAGCCGACTGTGTAGAGCCATATCAGGGCTATAACCGCTTCGAAACATACAAAAACTTCAACAGGAAGAAGAAGAAAAAAGAAAAGAAAATTAAGTACATATATCAATACATTCGCGCACATAATCTAAGGATATGCCCCTGGCGTTGACCACTACGTCCAATTTATCGCACAGGGGATTGAAAAAAACACACCCGAATACAAATTTAAGCCTACCTAAGGACACTAAAACATATAAAAACAGGCCTAAACACCTAAAATTGCTTCCACATATCTCATCTCGCTAGAGCCAAAAATACACTTAATGCATGTACCCAATTATCTTTGTTAAGAAAAAGTACGCAAGACTTTGTCGAAGACATACAGGTGATTGAACCAGCAAGGCAGAAAATGATAGGAAGAAATGACAGAAAGCAAAGGAACAAGGCAGAAACAAAGAGAGTGACAGAAAAGAGGAAATCTCTAGCACAGAATTTCCAGAAGGTGGGGGATACTATCTATACTGAAAGAGCCCCCGGCATCCCCACTGGAGAAGAAGTAAGTAGCGATGGATCTCTTGATGCTGAGGTGCCGTGTGTATCTCAGAGGCTACCGCTGTCTGGGAAGGCTGACCAAGCCTCAGCTCACCTCACCTCTCTCCTTCGCTGGGATCGGCAGTAGGAGCCACGCTCGACGTCACAAGTCTTCTCCAAGTCACACGATTGAGACATCTGTGGCGACCTCCTAGTTCTCCAGACCACAGACATCAGCGATGTTGTTGAAGTATGAGATGTGCGGTCGTCTCTTTCTTCTTCTCGCCTCAACTTTCCCCTGCAGGACCGTTGATATCAGATCTGTTTTGGTGTTTCTGATTGCATGGCCTACGCATTTCAGCTTTCTTTTGTTGATCTCTATTAGCAGTTGGCGTAATTAACGGTCAGTTCCTTTAAAATCGCTATATCGTTTGTTCTTCTGTCGTCCATTGACTCTGAGAAGTCGTCTATAGAGCCACAGTTCTGCTGCATTTAGTTTATTTCTTTGTCTGTTCTAAGTGTCCAGGCTTCGCAACTATACATTAAAACAGGCCAAATCAACGTTTTCAGGATTCTTGATATTAAATCTTTGTGAAGCCCTCTGTCTTTCCATACATTGTTTAAGTGGATCTTTTTTGTTTACTTGTTTGTTTGTTTTTTGTTTTTTGTTTTTGTTTTTTGTTTGTTTGTTTGTTTTGTTTGTTTTGTTTTTGTTTGTTTGTTGTTGTTGTTGTTGTTGTTTTTGGAGGGTTGTTGTTGTTTTTGCATTGCCACTTCTTGTTTTCACATCTTTCGCGCAGGAGCCGCCATTTGCTTTTACAGATCCTAGATACTTGAAAAGTTGGGGCGTTTTTCTAAGTGTGGTTTATTTATTTGAAGGCTGACCAAGAACCTTTGACAAAACCATTGGCATCAGGTTCGAAATGTTGGACGTTTTCTAAGTCTGGTTTATTTATTTGAAAGCTGATGAAGAGGCTTTGACAAATCATGGCATCGCCACAGAGATTGCCACAGGCCTGGCGACGGTCGTGCTGCTTGCAGGGTACAATCATACTTGCAGAGGTCAGATCCATTGCCCTTCAACAGAAAAAGAGACCGGCGGAAGGAGAACTCAAAGGCTGGTGCAGGACTCCTTCCCATGACAGTGCCTGCTGCAGAACATCTTTTTTCTTTTCTTTTTTTTTTTTGTCGTCCCATTTTCTACGCCACCTTAATGGCACAGAAGCTGGAACAGTTTCATAATGCGATGATGATGATGTCGATGAGGACGATAATCATGATGTAAACATACAGATAATGTTGATAAGAGCTATGGCAAACAAAAATCAACAAACCAAAAGAATACTTCACAAAACAAAGTATTTGTACTGGTGACATATCAGACATGCCTAGTTCATCGAGTCTACATGTATATATATATATATTTACTGTTTATCTATTTGCTTATCTGTGTCTTTACTAGTGGCTTTTTTTTTTTGTGGTTCGTTTGTTTGTTTTTTCTTTTCTTTTCCTTTCTTTTCTTTTCTTTTCTTTCTTTTTTGTTTGTTTTGTTTTGTTTAACATTTATTCGATGTTGTTGTTGTTATTGTTTTTAATTGTTCGCACAGAAACCGATAACGGCAGAGACGATAGCGATTGTGAGCGGCGTTGTTACGGAGAAGGGAGAGAACTCGGCAGCGGATGTTGTGGAGGTAGCCACGTTTGTTCACCTTGCTTCCCAGCTCCGCAACATATCTGCACAGGTGATTTTCATCATCGTCTTTTTTGTCGTTATCTTCCTCATCGTCGTTGTCGTCCCATCACCATCGTCGTTCTCGTTGTCGTCGTCGTCGTCGTCATTACCATCATCGTTGTTGTCATCGTCCTTCGTCCTGTCATCACCCGTCATCGCCATCTTTGTCGTTGTCGTTGTTGTTGTCGTTGTTGTCGTCGTCGTTGTTATCGTCGTCGTCGTATCAACGTCGTTGTCATC
>JAPXFY010000026.1:26394922-26404922 GCA_030674185.1 Monoplex corrugatus
TTTAATTCCCCTTTCCTCATAAATTGGCCATTCTTTCATATATATGAGACAATAAAGTGATGTCACATGCATCGTGTATTTAGCGCAAATTAACTACAACAACAAAACTCATGGCAAGAACAAACTTGGCATGGTTATATCGAGAATGCCACTGTTGTAGGTGCATGTAAATGATAATGATAATGAGACTTATTCTTCAACGGCAGTTGAAAATCGTGAAGAGCAGGACATTGCCCGGCTGCCTTGGTACAAAACATTGGAGCGATAGGTTGATTTCCCAGATCCCACCCTTTAAAGACCAATTAGCCTTCTTGCCTTTCCGAAGTCTTGGTAAAAACATGTGAACATGAATACGAGTTTGAAGCGAAGGAGAGGGGATGGGCTCCGCCCTTGTGGTGCTGGCCACGGGTAAAAGTTGAGGTCTCTGCCATTTCGCTCCCCTACGACCTCAGTGTTATGTAGGACCTCAGGACCTGTGGTTTTATGTGCAGGCTTAAGGCTTGTGCTGTGAGCATTCTGGATCTTCTCCATCACATGGAGGCATCTGTGATGATAGTGCATATGGAATTCATTTTCGAGCGCGGAGACGTCATCTTGAGAATGTGAAATTGAAACTGAAACCGTTATTCCCATGCGTAAATCTGGTCACACACGAGATGTATGTGCGTGTATATGTGTAGGACGAGGTGCCTGATCTTTCTAGGTCTTGATGTATCCAGTGAAGCTCGACATGCTGTTGCGTGTCCTGAGCCAGACTGTCCACAGCGAGGTTTCAAGACAATGCTCTGTTCTTCTCCGGTGGGGCGACCTTTTCTTTTTTTACTGTAAATTCTGCCATGGGCATTTGATGATTGGTGTGCTGCGTTTCAGAGTACGCTGGCGATGACGTCAGAATTTCTGCGCTCGTGATGAAGAAGACGACTCTCTTCCGGTCCGACAGTGACGCAGGCAGGCAGGACAGTGACGTCATGGGTAACGGTACGTCAGAGGAGGACAAGGAACTGGTCAGTAAGGTCGTCAGTCTGAGGATCAGTGTCAACGGTCGAGCCGTGACCAACCTCTTGGACTTTGGACAAGAACATGTTACTACCATTTTCCAGCCCACTCAGGTATTTATTTTCAAACTTGGGATATCACTTTCGTGTTTTTGTTTTTGTTTTCTTAGATTTTTTGTTTGTTTTTGTTTTCGTTTTATTTTTTGTTGTTGTTTTTTTGTTGTTGTGGTTTTTTGTTGTGTGTTTTTTTTTGTTTGTTTTTTTTTTTTTGGGGGGGGGGGGTGGGGGGGCAAAATGCAAAGCCAGAACAAGATTGAGGCAGCCGAGATGTAATTTCTAAGAAGAATGTTGAGAATTCCATGGACAGCACAGAAAACAAACGAGACGGTCCTGATGGAGGTAGACACAAAAATATCATTCTTATGGAAAAAAAAAATTGGACGGACTTGCAGAGTGGCTGAGGACAGAGAGGGTGGAAGATGTGCTTGCGGCAACAAGGAATAGATGCTTATGGAGGGCTATGATCGCCAACGCCATACAGCAGGGAGCTTGATGATGATGATGATTAGGGATGTTACAGGACGGAGAGATGTATTTCATAACAGTATAACTTATGCCATGGCCATTTTGAATCTTGGCCGTCACATAGCATCCGTGACGTCAGCGCGTACGGAATTTATTCCAAGAATGGATAATGTGAGGGAGTCATAGCATGGTTGACAATGCAGGATGCAGGTAGACAGGGTGTGTGAGTCAAAGGGTTAAAAAACCGGAACTGATACTGAAACTACAATAAAATGATGCAACCTAAATTGTTTCAGTGACACACTGATACAAGGATAGACACACAAACCCATACGCTAGGTACAACCATAAGATCTTTAAGATCTTGGTAGGGCAAAGGGGTTAATTCTCAGACTCATACGACTCTTGCCGTGATCCTGTTTGAGATTTTGACCACCATTTGTGACGCCAGTACATGTGGAATTCTTACGGAGCGCACAGAATCCATTTTGAGAACATGAGAGGTTGACATCACTCTCGTCAGCCATGTCTGACCGTGGTCACATGCTGTGGGTCATCATCATCATCATCATCATCATCATCATCATCATCAAGTGCCCTGCCACATGGCATTGGCGATCATGGTCCTCCATATGTTTCTATCCCTTGTTGACGCAAGCACATCTTCCACCCTCTCTGTCCTCAGCCATTCTGCAAGTCCGTCCAATATTTTTTCCCAGGGTCTACCCGGTACTCTCTTTCCCTCCAGCTTTCCTGTTGTGACCAGGTGCTCCAATTCCCCTTTCCTCATGAAATGGCCTATAAATGTTGCCTATCTTTTCCTAATCCTCTTTATGAATGATCTTCATTCTTGTTATGACTTTGCAAGCAGCAAAGCGAGAAAGCAAAATCTATCCTTAGTAGTTCTATTTTTTGTCAGAAAATACCCACTTTCTGTTTTGAACAAACTTTATCAGACAGTTTTGTAGATGAGGACAAAAAGGGTAGGAGACATACTTTGAAACGACAAAAGATAGATTCGTATGGAGGTTATGATCGCCAACGCCATGTGGCAGGACACATGACGACGACAACGACGACGACGACGACAATGACGATGATGATGATGATGATGGAGGATAGATTTTATTGCAGTCGGCTAGGCTTTAAACAACAATAACAATGACACCAATGACTCCCTGATCCTGCACAAAACTCTGCATAAGCAACAACGTCTTGAAATGGGGAAAGGGTGGGTGGGGAGAAGAAACCTATAAATCACTAAGATGACATTTCCATACTGATGAAGCAATAACATTAGGCCAGTGAACAGGCCAGTCGTTTATGTTTGCGGGCTGGGATTGAACTCGAGATATCAGATCTTGAGTCCACGGCTTAATGAAAAGAAAAGAAACAACCGGCCCTAGCGCACATAAGATAAATCATCCCACGTGCGACAAAAGATTGGTCCCTGGAAAAATTCTGTAACAAAAAAAAAATGAATACATAAAGGAAACTATACTTACAGCTGCAGCAGAAAAGCGAGTTCGCAGAAAAGGGATGACAGCCAATAGACCAGCATCAGCATACACATGCGACCGCTGCGACAGAGACTGCCTCTCTCGCATTGGTCTCTACAGTCACAGGCGACGCTGCTTGGACCAAGCAGACAGCCCATCTAGACATTAGAACGGATGTACTTAGTCCATGGTCAGCCATGACCGAGGGAGGCCTACTACTGGACAAGACAAACAACTATAATACTCTAACTCTGTCAGTGTACTTTCACGTGGAAAGCAAGCCTGCAAGTCAGAGGAGGAAGAAGGATGTGTTCAGGAAGTTTATCATGGCAACAATAACAACAACAACAACAACAACTACAATTAAAAATGGCCGATGCGATCCAGTTTCAATCTTGGTGCGTGGAGTTTTCGTTTGTTTGTTTGTTTGTTGTACGACTTTTGTTGTTAATGTTTAACAGGAAACGTCATCATCTGATCTCGAGACTCGCACGCACTGTGTGTTTTGGGATTTTTCCCTGAACGAAGGGAGAGGAGCCTGGTCTGGTGAGGGGTGTACCGTCGACAAGATAGTAGCGGGAAGAGTTGTCTGCCAGTGTAATCACTTGACCAGCTTCGCTATACTTCTGGTCAGTGCTGTCTCTCTGTCTCTCTCTTTCTCTGTCTGTCTGTCTCTCTCTCTCTCTGTCTGTCTGTCTCTCTCTTTCTCTCTCTCTCTCTCTCTTTCTCTCTGTCTCTGTCGCTGTCTTTGTCTTTGTCTCTGTCTTTGTCTTTGTCTCTGTCTGTCTCTATTTTTTCTGTCTGTGCGTCTGTGTGTGAGTGTCTCTCTCTCTCTCTCTCTCTCTCTCTCTGTCTATCACTCTCTGTCTCTCTCTGTGTTTCTTGTGTCTCTGTCTCTGTCTCTCTCTCTCTGTTCATCTGTCTGTGTGTCTGTTAGTCTGTTGTTCTCTCTCTCTCTATTTCTCTCTCTCTTTCTCTCTCTCTCTTTCTCTCTCTCTCTCTCTCTCTCTATCTCCCTCCATCTGTCTCTGTCACTGTCTGTCTCTCTCTGTGTCTCTGTCTGTCTCTGTCTCTCTGATCTCTCTCTCTCTCTCTCTCTCTCTCTCTCTCTCTCTCTCTCTCTCTGTGTGTGTGTGTGTGCCTGTGCGTAAGTGTGATTGCGAGCTTATGTGTGTGTGGGGGTGGGTGGGTGGGGGTGTGTGAGAGGGTGTGAGCGTGTGTGTAAACCCATCTGAAGAATTAATTTCGCCATTTTTATGGTTAGTGCTTGCTCTGTGTGTGTTGTGTGTGTGTGTGTGTGTGTGTGTGTGTGTGTGTGTGTGTGTGTGTGTGTTGTTTTATTTTACCTCATTTGTGTATTTTTAGTTGCTCGTTTATCTGTCTTTCATATATTTGTTTATTTGCATTTATTTATCCCTTTTGTTTTTCATTTATTGATTCGTGCATCTACTCAGTTCATCTGTTCGAATTATTTTTGCCCGGATATGGCTCTAGTTAGTTGGGTGGGCTATACTATAAACAATATGAATATGTCTTTATAATTACTTGTAGTATTCATCTGTATATTTCTGATTGCAGGATGTACACGAAGATGGGAACGTAGGGAGTGGTATTGAATACCTGCTGAGCTTGCTTTCCAAGCTGGGCCTCTCCCTGTCCATCATCGGTTTATCACTGACCCTCATCTCCTTTATTTTTGTCAAGTAAGTGCAACAGTGTGTCAGGAACAAGGATGACAGGTGGTAACAAGTCCCCTTCCTGGGATCTGACAGCATCCGGGATGTTCAAATTAGGGTTTAAGGGGGTAGATTTACATGTTTGTTAGTCTGCTTACCTTGCACACGTGCGTATCGCGCGCGTGCGTGTCGTCTGCGTGCGTGCTTCATTCGTTTTTGTCTGATGCGTGTTGATAGTTTAATTCAAGTTTAGATCGATTTATTTTTCTAATTTCTTTATTCTATTTTGTTTTTTGTTTGTTTGTTTGTTTGTTTGTTTGCTTGTTTGTTTGTTTGTTTGTTTGTTCCATAGACAGCAAAAAACAAAAAACAAACAAACAAACGAGACAGTCTTGATGGAGGCAGACACAAGAAGATCAGTAATGAAGAAGATTTAGGAAAAGACAAGCAATGTTGATAGGACATTTTATATGAGGAAAAGGGGAATTAGTCACAACCGGAAAGCTGGAGGGAAAGAGAGCACCGGGCACACACAGGATGAAAATATTTGGAGGACGCGCAGGGTGGCTGAGGACAGAGAGGGTTGGAAAATGTACTTGCAGTGACAAGGGAGACATTCATATGGAGGGCCATGATCGCCAACGCCGAGCGACAGGGCACTTGATGATGATGATGATGATGATGATGATGATGATGATGATGATGATTGTTTGTTTGTTTGTTTGCTTGTTTGTTTGTTTGTTTGATTGATTGTTTGTTTGTTTGTTTGCACATTTTGTTGTTTGTTCGTTTTCTTGTTCGTTGCTTTGTTCTTTCAGTCGTTCAATCATAGGGGATTTTTTCTTTGTATGTCTGTTGTTGTTTTTTTTCAATTCCCACATTTCCTGCACTGCATTAGCAACCATTGAATGTGGGACAACTTTTCTCAATGTTATGGTGATGATAAAGATGGGACTGTGATAATCATGATGGAATGGCATTCCAATCTGGAATGAAACTCCGTGACAGGGTTTGTACGTTACACCTTCATTTATAATTATCCCAGTGTCATCCATTGAAAGCAATCATGACATCTTAAGTAACAAAGTTCCTTTAGAAAATGTTAAGGGTTTCACATGTCTTGGCTCTGTGAAAATTGATGATGGAACCTTCTCCAAAGACATCAAAATAAGAATTGGAATGGCAAAGCAAAAAAAAACGGTCCAACTCAACAACATCTGGAAAGACAAAGGCATACCAAATGGCCTGAAAGTTAGACTTCTAAAATGTTTGATCTGGCCAATCATGATTTATGGCTGCGAAGCCTGGACTCTGAGAAAAACTGATTGCAGAAGAATCAAGGCAGCAGAAATGTGCTTTTATAGGAGACTACTATGTGGCAAATGGACAGATGGGAAGAACTAATGAAAGTGTCCTGGAAGAACTTGATACCACCAGAAGCAGACATCAACAAGAGAAGACTAAAATACTTTGGCCCTGTGTCACGCAACAAGAACACATGCATCACGGCAACCATCTTTCAAGGAAAAACTGGCAAAAAGGAAGAAAGACAGACCTCCAATCTCATACATCGAAAACATAGCCAACATCAGAGGCCTAAATATTCAGGAAATTGTCCACAAAAGTCAAGACAGAGCGGCTTGGAGGGAAATGGTGGCATCCAGATTTGCAGCGGCCAACACCTAACTCGGCGACGCCGACAGGTGAGACAGGTGAGAGTGTCAACCAGGTGCGAGAGGTATAGACACCTACATAGTCTGTCTGGACTTTTGGACAACATCCTCACTGACGCAACCGTAAAGCGGATGAAACTAAGCTGTGTAGTGCCAAGTCTTCCCAATGAGCCGAGGGAGAAGAGTGGCAGAATGGTTCAGACGTTCGCCTGCCAATAACTAAACTCAAGGTTCCAGGGTTCGCTCCCCGTAGAGGCCTCGACTTTTCTCCTTAGTTTGACGGGAAAATCGAACTGAACGTCTAGTCCTTAGGAAGGTGACGAAAAACGAGTCGGACCCGTGTGTCTTCTGCTGCGCACGCTAAAGATCCCACAGTAGTTCAATTACAAAAATTTGAATATGAATGTGAAGCGAGGAAGAGGGGATGGGCGCCACCTTCGTGGTGCTGCCCCGGGAAAACTTGAGGTCTCTGCCACCTCACTCCCCTACGACTCCAGGTTTATAGAGCTATCTAGGACCTGGCCAGCTCATGGGTTTATATGCAGGCTTAAGACTTGTGCCGTGATTATTCTGGATTTTCTTCATCACACAGCACCCATGACGTTAATGCATATGGAATTCATCCAAGCGTGGAAAGGTCATCTTGAGAAACTGAAACTGAAACTGAACCAATGAGCCAGTGACACCCTCAGCTCCGACCTACAGCTGGTTGGGGCTGAAAACTTCCGCAAAGATTTAGACATAATTGATGACATTCGAACCCACAATCTTCCAGTCGGTAGTAGTCCATGAAGCTAACTATTGCACCACGGCCCACTGTCTTTCTTTCTTTCTCTTTTTTCCCTTTTTTTCTTTCTTTCTTTCGTCCATTCATTTCATTCTTTTCTTTATACAATCGTTCATAGCCCTACGCAGTCGGCTGGGCTTTAAACAACAATAAGAATAAGAATTTACTAGTTCTTCTCAAATGCTTAAGATTTCAAATGAATCTATTCTTCTGCTCACAGGAAGTTGCAGAAGAGTCTCCCCCAGCAGACCCTGTTCAATATGGCGCTGTCCATGTTTCTGGCGTGGATTGTCTTTCTTGCTGGCATCGAGCAGGATGAGAATGAGGTGGTATGTAAGGCGGTAGCCATGTTGCTGCACTATCTGATTTGGTAAGCTTCCTGTGGATGCTGACCCAGGCCCTGCTTCATTACGCCATGTTGATCAAGGGCAAGAGCCAGCCTTTGACCCGTTACATTCTGAAGACCGCCATCCCCTGCTGGGGTAAGTTTACTTGATGTAGCACCGTGGTTTTATCATCACCATCATCATCATCATCATGTGCCCTGTCGCATGGCGTTGGCGATCATGGCTCTTCATATGTATCTATCCCTTGTTGCCGCAAGCACATCTTCCACCCTCTCTGTCCTCAGCCACCCTGCAGGTCCGTCCAATTTTTTTCTTCCTGGGTCTACCTGGTGCTCTCTTTCCCTCCACCTTTCCTGTTGTGACCAGGTGCTCTGATTCCCCTTTCCATCCGTGGTTTAGCGGTGGAATATTCACACGCTTTGCCAATCTCCTGGGTTTGATTCCCAGTCAATGCATGCTTCTTGTTGTTCTTGTTGTTGTTAGTGTTATTGTTGTTGTTCTTCTTCTTCTTCTTCTTCTTCTTTTCTTCTTCTTTCTTCTTCTTCTTTTTCTTCTTCTTTTTCTTTTTCTTCTTGTTTTGTTTTGGCTGTTGTTTTCAGAGGATTGCTTGGCTCAGTTGATAGAAATTGATCAAGATCTTATATCCTGAGTTCAGTCTCAGCCAAAACATGAACACAGAACTGGACTTTTTTATTTTGTTTGTTTGTTTCTAAAGACAGACACGCTGCAATCAATCACTTAGACGGACACATTGTGATTTGTTGAACAGACACACAAAGTAATCAGTTACTTGAAAATGATGTCATGAGACAAATTTTGCCAACCACGGAACGACCTGCAGTTTAGCCCAGTCACCTGACACACCGTTATTTAACATACCTTGTACATAATTGACCCAACTACAACCTATTTTAGCCCATTGTAATTAAGCCTGTGAACATGCTGGTTAATTTTGGTGTTGTTTGGATGACGCAAAACCAGAACAAGATTGAGGCAGCCGAGATGTGGTTTCTAGGAAGAACGTTGCGAGTTCCTTGGACAGTAAAGAAAACAAACGAGTCAGTCTCGATGGAGGCAAACACAAGAAGATCATTGATAAGAAAGATTAGGAAAAGACAGGTAACATGTATATGCCATTTTATGAGGAAAGGGAATTAGAGCACCTGGTCACAACAGGAAAGGTTGGAGGGAAAGAGAGCACCAGGTAGACCGAGGGAAAAAAATTGGACGGACTTGCAGTGTGGCTGAGGACAGAGAGGGTGGAAGATGTGCTTGTGGCAACAAGGGATAGATACATATGGAGGGCCATGATCGCCAACGCCACGCGGCAGGGCACATGATGATGATGATGGATGACAGTGTGTCAAGTCAGGTCAGGTCAGGTCAAGATCATTTTTTTAATCTCTGAAACGGAAATTACGTTGATCTTATGCTCGAGGTAGTATATGCGAAGTCAGGAGCCTGGTCTCAAAGACCTGAACTCTAGATTCAGTGT
Source organism: Monoplex corrugatus (assembly GCA_030674185.1). Classification (NCBI taxonomy): domain Eukaryota; kingdom Metazoa; phylum Mollusca; class Gastropoda; order Littorinimorpha; family Ranellidae; genus Monoplex; species Monoplex corrugatus. The sequence continues at coordinate 26,403,920 of JAPXFY010000026.1, forward strand.
CAGCGATTGATGTTCATGATTCATTCCTATTCAAAACCCTGAACCTGAATATTTGATGTGATTTTACCTGAGATTTGTTTTTTTAAGTAGTCACAGCCGTGCTGGATGTGGTGATGATCGTGCTGATGATCCCGAATTTTTTTCATGCACGTACAGCAAGTGTTTGATGTTTAAGGGTTTGCATTTTGATGGGAGTGGGCCATGTTCATGTTCTCGTGTCTGCGTTTGTTTGTTATTTCTTCTGACATCTCTTCACATGAGTGCGTTTCTTGGTTATTTCTTCAAACATCTGTTCACATGAGTGCTTTTGTTTATTATTTTTTTAACTCCTCACATGAGTGTTTTGTTTGTTATTTTTTTAACTCTTCACATGAGTGCTTTTGTTTATTATTTTTTATCTCTTCACATGAGTGCTTTTGTTTATATTTTTTAACTCTTCACATGAGTGCTTTTGTTTGTTAATTTTTTTAATCTTCACCTGAGTGCTTATGTTGTTGTATTTTTTAAACTCTTCACCTGAGTGCTTTTGTTTGTTATTTTTTTAAACTCTTCACATGAGTGCTTTTGTTTGTTATTTTTTTAACATTTCACATGAGTGCTTTTGTTTGTTATTCTTTTAACATTTCTTCACTTGAGTGCTTTTGTTTCTTATTTCTTTTAACATATCTTCACATGAGTGGTTTTGTTTCTTATTTCTTTTAACATCTCTTCACTTGAGTGCTTTTGTTTCTTATTTCTTTTAACATCTCTTCACTTGAGTGCTTTTGTTTCTTATTTCTTTTAACATCTCTTCACTTGAGTGCTTTGTTTGTTATTTCTTTTAACATATCTTCACATGAGTGCTTTTGTTTATTATTTTTTTTAACATCTCTTCACTTGAGTGGTTTTGTTTCTTATTTTTTTTAACATCTCTTCACTTGAGTGCTTTTGTTTCTTATTTCTTTTAACATATCTTCACATGAGTGGTTTTGTTTCTTATTTCTTTTAACATCTATTCACATGA
>JAPXFY010000026.1:26407422-26414922 GCA_030674185.1 Monoplex corrugatus
TGACAATGCAGGATGCTGCTGAACAGGATGCTGGAATCAAAGGGTTAAGTTTTTGCTTTGCTAGCATGGTTGACAATGCAGGATGCTGCTGAAACGGCTGAAGGAATCAAACGGTTAAATTTTTGCTTTGCAAGCATGGTTGACAATGCAGGATGCTGGTGTGGACAGGGTGAGGAATCAAAGGCTTAAGTTTTTGCTTTGCTAGCATAGTTGACAATGCAGGATGCTAATGTGGACAGGTTGCAGGAATTAAAAGGGTTAAGTTTTTGCCTTGCTAGCATGGTTGACAATGCAAGATGCTGGTGGACAGGGTGAAGGAATTAAAGGGTTAAATGTTTGCTTTGCAAGCATGGTTGACAATGCAGGATACTGGCGTGGACAGGGTGGGGGAATCAAAAGGTTAAGGTTTTGCTTTGCTAGCATGGTTGACAATGCAGGATGCTGGTGGACAGGGTGCGGGAGTCAAAGGACTAACAGTACATGTTTTCCTCTGCTCAATGAAAGAATATTATTTTGCAGTTGTTGGATTTCATCAACGCCGTTTTACTACGCTTTTGTGGCTCCCGTTGCTCTCATCATCGCAATCAACATCATCATCTACGTCCTGGTAGTGGTCTCCATCTGCCGACGTCCCAACCTGGCCCGTGTGGGCACCAACTACACCATGATCAGTGTCCGTGCCTCCGTTCTGTGCTTTGTCAACTTTGGTGAGTCTGACTCTGTGTTGTCTCTGTCTCCATCATGTGCTTTGTCAACTTTAGTTTTTGTTACATAATAATGGAGATGGTTACACTGGAATGTTGTTGTTGTTGTTGTTGTTGTTGTTGTTGCTGCTGCTGCTGCTGCTGTACAAAATTGGTTACAGTGGCATGAAAAGAGAGATGATCACAGAGGATGGTTTAGAAAAATGGTAGATGACCACAATGGCTCGACCATTTTGGGTATAAAATGGAATGGTTACAGCAGCCTTTTCCTTTTCTTCTTCTTTTTTTGTTTGTTTGTTGCAAAAGGGAGATACTCGCAATAAGGTTTCAATATGAAAAGAGAGGTGATCACACTAGCTTGACCATTTTTGATATAAAAGGGAGATGATTATAATGGCTTGAGCATTTTTGGTTTCAAGGGAAGATTGTCACCATGGCCTTTGTTGTTGTTCATTTGTTCGTTCATTCGTTCGTTCGTTCGTTCGTTCGTTCGTTCGTTCGTTCGTTCGTTCGTTCGTTCTTTCTTTCGTTCGTTCGTTTTTTCGTTCGTTCGTTCGTTTGTTTGGTTGGATGGTTGATCGGTTGGTTGGTTGGTTGGTTGGTTGGTTGGTTGGTTGGTTGGTTGGCTGGTTGGCTGGTTGGTTGGCTGGCTGGCTGGTTGGTTGGTTGGTTGGTTGGTTGGTTGGTTGTTGGTTGGTTGGTTGGTTGGTTGGTTGGTTTGTTTTTTTTGGTATTAAACGGGTTGGTTACAATGCCTTCATTACTCTCGATATAAAAAATGGTTACATTGACTTGCTCGTTTTTTAAAATGGCTAAATCTTTTTTTTTAAGGAATCAGTTGGGTCTTTGCCTTCCTTGCCATTGGAGACCTTCGCGAAGTGTTCCAGTTTTTGTTCATTGGAACTACCAGCATCCAGGGTTTCCTCATCTTCCTTCTCTTCACTGCTCGTGACCCTATCGTGCAAACCTACTGGAGGAAAACACTCCGTGGATGCTTCCGACGAAAGACGAGGCCTCCTTCCATGGACGTGGGGATAGAGATGCAGATTCCTTCCAGCATCCGCCCCAAATCCTCTGGCACCACCAAGGAAACCAAGATGACAGGCTCGAAGTAAAACGCTGTTTTTGAACAAATCGTGGAACAAAAACAAAACAAAACAAAAAAGGCTTCGTTATGTTCCAGTTTCTCTTTCTCTGTCTGTCTGTCTCTGTCTCTGTCGGTCTATCTGTCTGTCTGTCTGTCTGTCCTCTCTTGCTCTCTCTCTCTCTCTCTCTCTCTCTCTCTCTCTCTCTCTTTCTATCTGTCTCTTTCTCTTTCTCTCTCCCCCCTCTCTCCCCCCCTCTCTCTCTCTGTCTCTCAATTTTTTTTTATTGTTGTTGTTCCATTTTGTTGTGTTTTGCTCATTTTAGTTTGTTGTGTTTTGCTCATTCAAAATTTTCGTGAATGTGTTTACGAACGTTGTCTGGACGCCACTGTTCAGACGTCATGATGCTGCACATTGTGTACATTTCGTCCGAAACTGGTATGCATGCGAGGTATTTTCCTGTTGGCATGAACCACCGAACACTTTCATGACTTACATGATCTTTAACGTGCGAAAATTGCTGTTCAGCCTGCATGTAGGCCTACACGCCAGGTATAGAGGATTTCAGGAACTAGCAGTTCTGCTCACACGGTTAACGTGGAAGGTCGGGCAAATCTTCACCATTTACCCACCAGGAACCACCACTTCCTCCCCTTCCCCTCGCGTCCCCCCACCCCCACCCCCTGGCAGAACCTGATGCAGACCTTCAGATTGTAATTCTTACTAGTTGAATTCAGTGTACATTTACCCACTAAGGCTTCATAGCATGGGGATCCACCGTATGTGCAGACAGGCGCAAAAGTCAAGTGGTTAAGAGACAGGACTTTCCAATTGAGAGGTCTGTGTTCGAACCAACTTGCGTGGGTGAAGAAAGGCAGACATTTGTTTTCCCCCAACTTCTCAGATCAACATATGTGTAGACCTGATAGTGGTTAAACTCCACTTCTGTGTATGTGGTTGTACCCACGCAGAAGATCAAGCAACGCACGTTAAAGACTCTGTGAAAATCATGTCAGTGTTCAGTGGCTTGTAGGAACATGAAAACACTCAGCGTTGCACGCTCACAGAACACAGAGTTATGCAGACTATGTAACAATGTACCATTTGCGCAGTGTGAGCTGAACAACTGACAAACGCACCAGCAGGAAAAACATTGATCAGGTCAAAAACAAAGAAAAAAAGCTGTGCCCCATCATAGAAGATATACAATGGGAATTCAATACAAACATGAACCAGAAGGGAAAAAAAAACACGAAAAAAAACAAACTAAGAACGCATATTTAATACAACCAGACAAGATAGGCGCAATTTTTCGGCCCACTGGTCCTTTGTCAAGCGTAAGATCACAAAATAACAAACACCAGATACAAAAATTAGGAGAAAAAGACTGAAATTTCCCTGCTGCTCCATCCAGTGTGAGAAAAGGAATAAACTGACTAAAATGACATCGTAATGTGTTTTGGGTAAATATGATGTCAGAGCGGAAGTGAGATGAATTTCTGCAATTTGAACAATGGTCATACCATATTAGTATTGTTTTATCCTGAAGAGGGTCCTGGGCTAAAATTAAAACTACGATGCACTTGCTAAGAGTAGTGTTTGGGATGTAAAGGATCCTACAATTAAATGATGCATAAGAGAAAAATGTAAACATATGATCGACTGATGGGAAAACATATTTACACAAATGTGTAAACTGTGCTGTTGGTTGAACGCTGTAAGTAGCGTAGAATTGTGTGTTTATGTGAGTTAATTACACTATTGGTTAACTCTGTTAGTACTGTGGATTTCTGTCTTAACATATGTAAACCAAGCTACATGTATTGGGTAAAATGTATTAGTACCATAGAATTGTGTGTTTACGTGTGTTAATTACACTATTGGTTAACTCTGTTAGTACTGTGGATTTCTGTCTTAACATATGTAAACCAAACTGTTGGGTAAAATGTATTAGTACCATAGAATTGTGTGTTTACGTGTGTAGATCATGCCATTAGGTAAACCTTGTTAGTACTGTAGAGTTCTATGTTTGTATGTGTAAACCATGCTATTGGTTGAAATGTGTTAGTATCATAGAATTGTGTGTTTACGTGAGTTAATTACACTATTGGTTAACTCTGTTAGTACTGTGGATTTCTGTCTTAACATATGTAAACCAAACTACATGTATTGGGTAAAATGTATTAGTACCATAGAATTGTGTGTTTACGTGTGTTAATTATACTGTTGGGTAAAATGTTAGTACTGCAGAATTGTATGTTTACAGGTGCAGATCATGCCATTAGGTAAACCTTGTTAGTACTGTAGAGTTCTATGTTTACTGTGTAAACCATGCTATTGGTTGAAATGTGTTAGTATCACAGCATAGTATGTTTACGTGTGTAAACCATGCTATTGGTTGAAATGTGTTAGTATCACAGCATAGTATGTTTACGTGTGTAAACCATGCTAATGGCTATACGGTATTGGTACTGTAGAATTGTCTGATTATATGTATAAATCGTGCAGTTGGGTAAACCCTGCTAGTACCATAGAATGGTATGTTTACATGTGTAAATCATGCTATTATGTAAACCTGTTAACAGTACGGATTTGTAGGTTTACATGTAGTGACTCGTGCTATTGGGTAAACCTGGTTAATAACAAGAAACTTTGGGGAGAGCGGGACAACAAACGATTCATAGAGGAGAAGAAGCCCTCTTTCAATGAAGTGTTTCAGTTCTGAATTAACTACAGTATAAGGGTACTGGGTTGCGTTCAGATCATGACTCCTAGATGACCCTCTCCTGTCACCATTTCATTTTTCCCCTAAAACTGGATTGGAACACCCCAGGTGGTCGGGAGCCTCAAGGCTAAGTCATTTTTTTGTGACAGATGTCTTATCCACTTAGCTAGCAATCAGACATCTCCTGTACACAGTTTCAGTTTCAGTTTCTCAAGACGACATCTCCTTGCTCGGAACGAATTCCATATGGGCTAGCGTCACAGGTGCCATGTGTATGGTGATCATGGCACAAGCCTTAAGCCTGCACATAAACCCATGAGCTGGCCAGGTGCCTGAGGTTGTACTCCTACCTAGTCTGTGTCTTACCTTGTCTATATTTTATACTGGTATTTTATCAGCCTGTCACTGGAATAATCTTGGTTACATGTAAATGACATGCGTATCTGTGTATCTTATCTTAAAAGAAAGGAACATATATATGAAGTAAATAAATAAACAATCAATGGTCTGAATCACAGCACAACTAGGTAATCTGTATAAACTCGTCTCACATGACAGAAAGACACCTCCCAGTCAATGCACAAATGTTCAGCTATCAAGTAGGTGAAGACAATATTTTCTTAATCGTAGATAGGTATGTAAGGAAATGATAGTAAGTAAGTAAGTCAGTAGTATGTATGTATGTATGTATGTAAGTAAGTAAGCAAGTAAGTAAGTGAGTAAGCAGTAAGTAAGTAAATGAATAAATAAATACAAAATAAAGGAGTGGATAATTAAGTGAGTAAGTAAGTGGAGTAAAGCAGTATGTAAGTAGGTAAATAAATAAACACAAAATAAAAGACTACGTAAATAAATAAACAGAAGCCTTAGGAAGTTCACTTTTATTCCCCCTTTGACCAGATCCAGGTGGAACTCTTCTTAGTTGCTTCTACTAAAACCTTTAGGGCTCTAACCCTGTTCTTCACGACAGCTGTTTCATGAGGTCACCCCCAGCCCCTGCTGCAACCTCTATGGCGAGGGCTTTCGCACAGGTGCCGGATTTCATCAAGCTGCTTACTAGACTGGCATACTTTTCTGTCTTGTAGATATGGGCTTCCTCCATTCAATTTGCATAATTATACGGAACAGTGAGTTCGATCGATCAGATTTTTTCAACAAATGGATGTAAAGTATTATATCCGGTCTCATGCTACTCTTGCTGATAGTATAGGGAGACGAGTGGCAGAATGGTTCAGACGTTCGCCTGACAATAACTAAACTCAAGGTTCCAGGGTTCGCTCCTCGTAGAGGCCTCGACTTTTTCCTCAGTTTGACCGGAAAATCGAACTGAACGTCTCGTCCTTCGGAAGTGGACAAAAAACAAATCGACAGGTGTGCCTTCTGGCTGCGCACGCTAAAGATCCCACAGCAGCTGAAAATCGTAAGAGCAGGGCATTGCCCGGCTGCCTTGGTATACATGTAAATCACTGGAGAGATAGATTGATTTCCCAGATCCCACCCCTTGAAGACCAATTAACCTTCATGCCTTTCTGAAATCTTGGTTGAAAAAAGATGTGAATATGAATATGAATTTGAGAGGGGATGGGTGCCGCCATCGTGGTGCTGGCCCAGGGAAAAGTTGAGGTCTCTGCCACCTCACTCCCCTACAACCCCAGGGTTATGGAACTATCTAGGTAGAACCTCAGGACTTGGCCATCTCATGCGTTTATGTGCAGGCTTAAGGCTTGTGCCGTGATCATTTTGGATTTTGTCCATCACATGGCACCTCTGATGTCAATGCATGTGGAATTCATTCCGAGCGCAGAGACGTCATCTTGAGAAACTGAAACTGAAATGAAGCTGATAATTTCTGGGTGTGTATTTTTTCCATTGTGGAAGATCTGCTGTACACTCCTAGCCATCCACTCCATCCTTTAGCCCTGCTTTCATGCTCTGGATGTCATCGTTTTTCAGGCCACAGTTTTCCAGCTCCTCTTGTGTTGATGCTATAGAATTGTATGTTATATGGTTGACTATCGTGGTCGATAAAGTCCAACCTAGCACTTTATTCATTTGTGTACCCTCATGTGGGATCTCAGACCAAAGTCTGATGCACACAGGCGGCTGCATACTGGACACTCAATGGAACGTTCTGCAGAGCTGGTTCTAGCCTTTATTGCTGCACGCAATAAGCGTGGCTGCCTTGTCTTTCATTTTCATAAGTTTCTGTTTTTCCTTTCAATAGCTTGCCTGCATTCAGACCTGTTTATGGCCATGATTTCCCATTGTTCTTCATCAATGTCACATTTCTGGAGAATTTTTTTCAGAGTGTCTTTGTAGCGAAGATTTGGCCGTTCTCGTGGTCGATGGCCCTTTGTCAGTTCACCGTAGAACAGTTGCTTTGGAAGCCTGTTATCCTGCCTGTGCACGGGATGTCCAGACCATCTTAGCTGAGACTGTGTTAGCAGTGCATCTATACTTGGCATCTGGGCTTGCAAAAGTACTTTCAAGTCTGAGACTCTGTTGTACCATTTGATGTAATGATACGTCGGAGGCAGCGCTGGTGAAACTGATCTAGTAGCTTGACATGCCTACGGTAGAGAGTCCAGGACTCGCATCCATACAGCAATGCAGTCAGGACTACTGCTCTGTATACTGCACACTTCGTCTCCAGTTTCAAGCCCCTTTCGTTCCATACTCGCTTGTGGAGTCTGCAATACGAAGCACTTGCCTTAGCGATGCGGTTGGATACCTCTTGTTGGAAGAGGAGAGACTGCTACTATGATAGGTAAAGGAGTCAACGTTGTTAATCAGGACCCTGCCGTCGATCTTTATTTCAGGCATGTTTGCTGTTGATCCTTTTGCAGATTGAAACATAACTTCAGTCTTCTTGATGGTTATTGTGAGTCTGAAACGCTTAGTGTCTGCAGACAGAGAATCTGTAAGTTTTTGAAGGTCTTTGAAGAATTGTACGTATACATGTGTAAATTATGCTACTGGGTAAACT
>JAPXFY010000026.1:26417422-26422422 GCA_030674185.1 Monoplex corrugatus
TACATGTGTGTGTGTGTGTGAAAAACATCGGAACATTAAAAGATTAAGAACGCGTATTCAATACAACCAGACAAGACAGGCTCAAATTTTCGACCAGCTGGCCTTGGTCAAGCGTAAGATCACAAACAAACAAACACACCATATATAAAAATTAGGAGAAAAAGACTGAAACTTCCCTTCTGCTCCATCCAGTGTGACGGAGCAGCAGGGAAGTTTCAGTCTTTTTCCCCTGACTTTTTTGTAACTGGTGTTCTTGATCTTACGCTTGACAAAGGCCAGTAGTTGGCCGACAATTTGCGCCTGTCTTGTCTGGTTGTATACTAAGTTAAAAAAAATGCGTTCTTATTCTTTTCTTGTCGGTTTTGTTGTTGTTGTTGTTGTTGTTAGTTTTTTTTGTTTTTTTTTTTTTTGTTTTTTTGTTTGTTTTTTGTTGTTGGTGTTTTGTTTTTTTGTTGTTGTTTTTGGGTTCCCTGTTCGCTTGAACGAGGGCAGTCACACTTGTTTTGGATTAAAATATTAGATAAGAAAGAGAGAGTTTGGATGGACAGCACTTGCGACAAGCACGTGGACAATGGCACACAGTTGATTGCTCACACTGTCTGCACACAGATCACAAACCTTGCCTTAAATGCAAGTGCACACCAAACTGGAGCAAGTCTATAAATGCCTGAGATTGAAACTCTTTCAATCTTTGATGATGTCTCAAAGTCGAAATCGACCATTACTTATAAAATCATTCGAGGTTCCTTAGATTATTCAGATTTAGCAGAAATCAGTCCTGCTTCCTCAGATGATCCAAATCTACTTGAGATTGAAGTCTGAAGTAGCAGAACTATGTGTGTGTGTGTGTGTGTGTGTGTGTGTGTGTGTGTGTGTGTGTGTGTGTGTGTGTGTGTGTGTGTGTGTGTGTGTGTGTGTGTGTGTGTGTGTGGTGTGGTGTGTGTGTGTGTGTGTGTTGTGTGTGTGTATACATTTTTTAAGGATCATCACAATAAGGGAGGTTACTTTTGTGCTCACCTTTTTTTTTTTTTCGTCCCATTTTCTACGCCACCTTGATGGCCACAGAAGCTGAAACAATTGTTTTTTAAATGAGATGATGATAATGTCGATGAGGATGATAATCGGGATGCTCTGGAGTTCCATCTAGGATGGAGACTGCGTGACAGGGCTGTACTCTACGCTTACCATCATAATACATCCTGGCGTCAACCAGGCCGAAGAGTTACAGACACTTGCGGTGCTGTCAGAAGATTTGAGCAACACCCTCGATGACACATCCCAAAGAGCCCATAGCACTCCCAGCTCTGGGTAAGAGCTGGCTAGAACCGATAAATCTAACAAAGATATAGTTTTGAAGGGACTGATGGGGATAAGAACCCATAACCTTCCAGTCGGTAGCCGTTGCGTTAACCACTACACCTCGGCGACTGGTTCCTGCGTTTGTTCCTTTTACAGACCCATTTTCTTGCCAAGCATCTCCATTTCATTTTCTTAGACAGGCTACCAGGACAGCTCTTCTATGGTGAACTTACCGTCGACCAAGAGGACAGCCAAAGCTTCGCTATAAAGACACCTTGATAAAATTCCCTCCAGAAATGTGACATTGATGAAGAACAATGGGAAATCATGGCCACAAATAGGTCTGAATGCAGGCAATCTATTCACAAGGGAACAGAAGCTTATGAAAATAAAAGCCGAAGCAGCCAAGTGGAAAAGCGTGCAGCAATAAAGCCCAGAACTAAATTTGCAGAGCGTTCCATTGAGTGTCCAGTATGCAGCCGCCTGTGTGCATCAGACTTTGGCCTGAGATCCTGCATGAGAGTACACAATTAAATGAAATGTTAGGTTGGATTTTATCGACCACGGTAGTCGACCATATATATAAATATATATATATATATATATATATATATATATATATATGTATATATATATATAATATATATAGATATATACATATATTTGTATACATATGTATATATATATACATATATATATATGTATATATATATATACATATATGGCCTCGTGTATACAGCTGCTGATGCCACGATTCCCATTTCAAGCTTAAATTCTTTATCACTTTTTGGATCATCAGTCGACGACATACACAAACCGTCCATCTTCCTGTTTACCTCGACTCCGACCGTAGAGATTGATTGATTAATTGATTTGGTTCAGATTTTACGTCAGCATCCACCTCAGGTAATATGGCCGATGGGGGATAATCATCCCAGGGAAGTGAGGGAAGGGGGAAGGGGGACTTACCTAATCCTATACTGACACCACCAGAACAACAATAATGTTAAGATGGGACAGTGAGAAGGCCATTTTTAATGTAGCGTGCCCTGGGATTTGAGCCCGTATGTGAATAGGTCGAGATGGCATTTCTTTTTTTACTTCATATCGTACGTGTAGAGGAAAGACAACTCCGTCGCTTCAAAACAAAGTCATACCGTGTCTGGAAAAGAGATGGACCAGTCGTTTTAACCCTTTCACTCCCGCATCCATATCCAGCAACTGCAAAATCTTAACCCTTTGACTCCCTCACCCTATCCACCAGTTCCTGCCGCAGGGTTAAGTTTTTGCTTTGCTTTGCTGGTATGGCTGACAATACAGATGCTAGTGAAAGGGTGCGGGAGTCAAAGGTTAAAGTTTTTGCTTTGCTTTGCTGGTATGGCTGACAATACAGGATGCTAGTGGAAAGGGTGCGGGAGTCAAAGGGTTAAAGTTTTTGCTTTGCTTTGCTGGTATGGCTGACAATACAGGATGCTAGTGGAAAGGGTGCGGGAGTCAAAGGGTTAAGTTTTTGCTTTGCTTTGCTGGTATGGCTGACAATACAGGATGCTAGTGGAAAGGGTGCGGGAGTCAAAGGGTTAAAGTTTTTGCTTTGCTTTGCTGGTATGGCTGACAATACAGGATGCTAGTGGAAAGGGTGCGGGAGTCAAAGGTTAAAGTTTTTGCTTTGCTTTGCTGGTATGGCTGACAATACAGATGCTAGTGGAAAGGGTGCGGAGTCAAAGGTTAAAGTATTTGCTTCGACCAGTTCGATCAAACTTTCAGTCGAATCGTCTCAGGCTCCTGCAAGAGGTAATCGTGGCACTCTGACAGTTTCTGTATACGCTCCACCCAATCTGCCATCTATGAACTGGTAGACTCACCGTTGTGTGTGTGTGTGTGTGTGTGTGTGTGTGTTGTGTGTGTGTGTGTTGTGTGTGTGTGTGTGTGTGTGTGTGTGTGTGTGTGTGTATGTGTGTTTGTGTGTGCTGCGTGTGTGCGTGTGTGTGTGTGTGTCTGTGTGTGTGTCTGTGTGTGTAGTGTGTGTGCCTGTGTTGTGTGTGTGCCTGTGTGTGTTTGTGTGCGTCTGTGTGTGTCTGTGTGTGTGGTGTGTGTGTCTGTGTGTCTCTATATGAGTTCGTGTGTGTGTGGGTCTGTGTGTGTCTGTGTGTGTGTGCATGTGTGTGTGTCTGTGTGTATCTGTGTATGTGTGTCTGTGTGTGTGTGTCTGGGTGTGTCTGGGTGTCTGTGTGTGTGGTGTGTGTGTCTGTGTGTGTCTGTGTGTGTGTGCATGTGTGTGTGTGTTCTGTGTGTATCTGTGTATGTGTGTCTGTGTTGTGTCTGGTGTGTCTGGGTGTCTGTTGTGTGGGGTGTTGTCTGTGTGTGTCTGTTGTGTCTGTGTGTGTGTCTGTGTGTGTCTGGGTGTGTCTGGTGTGACTCTATATGAGTTCATGTGTGAGTGTGTGTGTGTGTGTCTGTGTGTATCTGTGTGTATCTATGTGTGTTGTGTTTGTGTCTGTGTGTGTCTGTGTGTGTCTGTGTGTGCAGTGTGTGTGTCTGTGTGTGTCTGTGTGTGGTGTGTGTGTCTCTGTGTGTCTCTGTGTGTGTGTCTCTGTGTGTCTCTATATGAATTCGTGTGTGTGTGTGTGTGTGTGTGTGTGTGTGTGTGTGTGTGTGTGTGTGTGTGTGTGTGTGTGTCTGTGTCTGTGTCTGTGTCTGTGTCTGTGTGTGTGGTGTGTCTATATATGAATCCATGTGTGTGCGTGTGTGTGGTGTGTGTGTGTGTGTGTGTGTGTGTGTGTGTGTATGTATATGTGTGTGTGTGTCTGTGTCTGTGTGCCTATATCTGTGTGTGCATGTGTCCAACTGTCTTCAGTAGAAAGGCAAGCTTTGCTATGAAATTTAGTGGCAATGAGAATGCAGTACTATCACAGCTCATCAACCGTTGACAACATCCGGCCGAGGTGGTAACCAGTGTCCTTCGCTCAGATGGTGTAAACGTGTGGCTTGGGAATGGGACTGTTGAATCACAGATCACAACTTGACAGTCCTTCTCCAAATGTGGACTAATTGTCAATCAGGATATCACTTCATATTCAATTCATATTCATATCATATTCATATTCATATTCATATTCATATTCACGTTCATATTCACGTTCATATTCATGTTCATATTCATATTCATATTTATAATTATTCGTATTCATAGTCATAGTCATAGTCATTTCTTTTGTCACAGTAGATTTACCATAGCACGTCGCCACAGTGCAGCGCCACCCTTTTTTGACCGTGACTTCAGAAAGTCAAGAAGGTTCATTGGTCTTCAAGGGGAGGCACCTAGGAAATCAACCTATCTCTCCAATGTTTTTTTATACCAAGGCAGCCGGGCAATACTCTGCACTTTACGATTTTTAACTGCTGTGGGATCTTTAGCGTGTGCAGGCCAGAAGGCACACGGGTCCGACTCGTTGTTCGTCTCATTCCTCGATTTTCCGGTCAAACTGAGGAGAAAAATCGAAGCCTCAACGGGAAACGAACCCTGGAACTTCGAGTTTAGTTATTGGAAGGCGAACGTCTGAACCATTCGGCCATTCTTCTCCCTGCTGCTCACCGTCATTGTCATTGAATTCGCTATCAGCCAAGAATCTTCGTTTACGAGTCACACATAAACTGCACCGACACCACACGAACATTTTTATGTACCTCCGTGTCAACGTAAG
>JAPXFY010000026.1:26427422-26434922 GCA_030674185.1 Monoplex corrugatus
ATTCATAAGAGGAAGCAAGAGACGGACAGACAGACAGACAGACAGACGACGGACGGAAAGACAGCAGAGACAAAGAGATAGGGCGAGAGGGAGAGAGGAAGAGAGAGAGAGGGAGAGAGAGAGACAGATAGAGAGAGAAAAGACAGAGAGGGGGGAAGACAGACAGACAGACGGACGGACAGACGGACAGACAGACAACATAGACAGAGAGAGGGGAGAGGGAGAGAGAGAGGGGGAAAGCTAGAGGGAGAGAGAGAAAGAGAAAGAGAGAGAGGAGAGAAGAAGACAGAAGAGGGGAGGAAGATGGAGAGAGATGGGAGACAGACAGACAGACAGAAAGAGACAGAGACAGAGAGAGAGAGACAGAGACAGAGAGAGAGAGAGAGAGAGATTTGACCGATATTGAAAAAATACTTATTTCGTTTTTTCTGGTCCCAGCGTTTTTTTGGGTTTTTTCTCAGTCATGGTTGTATTGTTTTTAGGATACTATGTTTTAATACAAAACTTGTGACGGTGTTAATCAGTATAATATAATTATATACCAAGAAGTCTGTAGTTGGACGGGTGCAAAATACCAAGCGACAAGAAAGACAAGGTCAAAACTTATGTTCCTGAAGCTGTATTTATTTATAGGAATAGTGCCAATGCTGAAACAAACAACAGTTCCAAAATCTCACAGATCGCGTAATTTCGGCAAACTGCGACAAATAGAATCCGAAACATGAATGCTTATCTTGGGAAGTCGGTAACCGTATCAAATTCAGATATGTAAGATACTAGAGGGGAGGGATGAAGAAGTGACCTCCATCTCTACACACCCACCCTTAATTACGTAAAAAGTTATCCTACATAAAGAAATCTATAACTGGGTTGCAAGGTTTGAATAAAGTCAAAAGCTGTATGTTTGTCTGTTTATTTGAATACCGTAAGCATTTAAAACTAAAACCCAAAAAGCTCTATGTTTGTCTGTTTATTTGAATACCATAATCATGTAAAACTAAAACCCAAAAGCTGTATGTTTGCCTGTTTATTTGAATACCGTAAGCATTTAAAACTAAAACCCAAAAAGCTCGATGGTTGTCTGTTTATTCAAATACTGTAATCATGTAAAAACTAAAACACAAAAAGCTGTATGGTGGTCTGTTTATTTGAATACGGTAATGTAAAACTAAAATACCACATCCTGAGCTGAGGTTCTGCAGACATGTGGGACTGAAGCTGACACTGTGGAGAACTGCAATGGCTAGGTCTTTCAGGCAGTTCATCAAGCCTGTTTATCATGACTATCCCAAAGCATGCACATATCACTGATTCCTCTATTCTGGTCAAACATCATGGAATTCTACACACATTTTTGCCTTCCAAAGATAAATAATCATTTTAAGTTTCAAATCATACAGCTGTGTGTTTTCTTTTGTTCCAGAAATGTCTACACGTTGTCACAGAGGAATCTTTATCCCCCACCCCCTTCCTGTTTGTAATATCGATGTGACACCAAAAACTAACAGATTCTTTATAACTATGGTCGGTTAATGGAAGTGCGTGTGTACTGAGACATCTCTCCCACATTAGTGCAGAAGGTACCTGTGGGTTGTTGTGGAGCCATGTGTGTCTTTCTTGTTGCTGCATGCACTCAGACCCAGCAAAGCTTTCAGTTCCTGCCTGAAGCGGGTCCCAGTAAGGATGTAGAGAAAGAAGTTGATGGCACTGTTGGTGTACCACATAAGTCTGGTGACTGTCATCAAAAACGGGCTGTACGTGTACCGCAGGTTCCTGAGGTAGTAATGGTGTAAGATCAACCCACAGACTGGACCTGTGATGATACACAATGAGCTATATGTACACCACACATTTCATTGCCAGACCTGGACTTCAAACAAAATCCTTGAAAGAATGATTACAATCTTTTGACATGAGATCTCTCAGAACAGAAGCAGACAAGACATAGAAAACAACATGATCAGAAACAAAGTGTTCTCAAGACTGTTCATCATCATCATCAAGGGCCTTGCCACATGGCGTTGGCGATCATGGTCCTCCATATGTTTCTATCCCTTGTTGCCGCAAGCACATCTTCCACCCTCTCTGTCTTCAGCCACTCTTCAAGTCCGTCCAATATTTTTTCTCTGGGTTTAGCTGGTGCTCTCTTTCCCTCTAGCTGTAGTGACCAGGTGCTCCAATTTCCCTTTCCTCATAAAATGGCCTATAAATGTTGCCTGTCTTTTCCTAGTTTTCCTTATCAATGATCTTCTTATGTCTGCCTCCGTCAAGACTGCCTCGTTCGTTTACTTTGCTGTCCATGGAACTCTCAACATTCTTCTTAGAAACCTCATCTCGGCTGCCTCAATCTTGTGCTGGCTTTGCGTGTTGACTGTCCACGCCTCACAACCGTATAACATTATCGGTTCTACATAACATTCAAGAACTCTCTTCCTGATGTTAATTGATAGGCATTTTTATCTTTTTGAATGCTGTTTTGGCATGGCCGATTCTGCCGGCTATATCTGATGTGCGTCTGCCGTCTGGTGAAATGATCGTTCACAGATATTCAAACTTATCAACCTGTCTCAAGGTTATGCCGTTTGCTGTTATTTGAGACTGTTATAAGAGACTGTTAGGAGAAGAAGAAAAAAAAAACACCTGTCATTCATTACATCACAAGACAGTGGATCAAATGGTTTGGCTACCTGACCAGGATGCCAGCAAACCAGCCAGCTTACAACCACACCAGATGCTCAGACGTCAGAGCCAGAGGAAGACCACGATGGCGTTGGACAGATGGAAAGACAACACACTGAACTCTTACTATATGACTGTACGCCACCCTTTCCATCTACATGTACTTTCAGACAACATTTTCATTTGTTACGACAATTCCTACACAAACGAACAGTAAGTATAAAGTAATCAAAAACACAACAATAACACACAACACAACAACAAAAACAACAAAAACAACAAAAGTATGGGATGACTATTATTTGAATACATAAATTAAAGGTTATACGAGTATTTCGTGTTTACCACTGCTACTCGATCATTCATATCCATCTATCAATATTTCTATCTGTCTATCTGTCTATTTATTTATCTGTCTGTCTGTTTATCTGTCTGTTTATTATCTATCTATCTATCTTTCTATCTATTCTATCATCTATCTATCTTTATTGTCTGCCTGTCTATCTACCTGTCTATCTATCTGTCTGTCTATCTGTCTACCAGTCTATATGTCTATCTATCTGTCTACCAGTCTATCTGTCTATCTATCTGTCTAGCTAGCTAGCTATCTCTAACTATCTATCTGTCTGTCTATCTATCTATTTATTTATCTATTTTCTATGTATTTGTCTATCTATCTATCTATCTATCTATCTATCTATCTATTTATCTATCTATCTACCGACCTACCTATCTATCTTTCTATTATTTTACAGCTATTACTACCACAAAAATTCATCCTTGCGTCGCTGTCGTCATCATCATTGTCACGTCATTGTATTCATAATCATCACCATCATTATCATCACCATCATCATCATCATCATCACATCACCATCATCCATTATCATCATCGTCGTCGTCGTTATCATCATCATCATTATCATCGTCGTCGTCGTCGTCGTCCATCATCGTCATCATCATCACCATCGTAATTTGTAACAAATGCAAAGACGACAAAAAAAATGATAAATGCACCAAAACCACACACAACACACACATACAACACACACACACACACATACACACCACACACGCACACACCACACCACCACCACGACACGCACGCACGCCACACACACACACAACACACACAACACACACACACCGCTTGGAACGAACCTGTGAGAAGAACGAAGCTGACAGATAGCATCACCAAAGTCACGGTCATAGACGACAGCTTCTTTTCCCGGGTGGCCACCTGTTCTGCACCCCGATCCCCAGCCAGACCCTGCTTGGCCCTCCTGACAGACTGCATCACTTTCCAGATCAGCACGGTGTTGCTCAGGAGGAGAACGAAGAAGGGGAGGAGGGATGCAGTCATCAGGTCAATCCACATCCAGGTTTCAAGGAAATTGGCCACATAGCTGTAGATGGGTGAGCGAATGTTTAAGATGGGAAAAATTTATTACGATGCATGAACTAAAAAAATAAAGAGAAGCCCAGAGAACTGCAGAAAGACAAGACAAGCTGATGCCAACCGCGAAGAGTAGAGACAGCGAAAGAGCATGCGCCCACGCTCTAAAGACAGACATACAGACAGACAGAAAGAGAGAGAGAGAGAGGGAGAGAGAGAGAGAGACAGACAGACAGACAGACAGTGAGTGAATGAGTGAGTGAGTGAGAGAGTGAGTGAGTGAGTGAATGAGTGAGTGAGTGAGTGAGTGAGTGAGAGTGTGGTGTGTAGAGAGAGACAGAGAGAGAAGAGAGAGAGAGTGTGTGTGTTGTGTGTGTGTGCATATGTATGTTTGTGTGTGTTTGTGTTTGTGTGTGTGTGAGTGTGTGTTTTGTGTGTGTGTGTGTTGTGTGTGTGTGTGTGTGTGTGTTGTGTGTGTGTGTGTGTGTGTGTGGTGTGTGTGTGTGTGTTTGTGTGTGTGATGTTAATGCATGATTAAAGTGTTGTCCACTCTAAAGTTAAAGACGAGAAAAGAAGAAGAAGAAAAAACTCTAACCTCCCCATGACTTAGCTGCCCTGACCTGCTCGAAGAGATCGCGTTGCTCTGTAGAATACAGTTGGAAACTGAAAGCTGGTATACTTTAGAAAACGTATGCATGAACTAAAGACTAAGACAAAGAAACAGAAGAAGTAAAGATTGGTGGAAAAATAACTAACAACATTCATTATGCAGATGACACCAATGCTAACTGCAGAAAATGAAAAAAAGGACATACAAAATCTTGTTAATATAATAGAAATAGAAAGTAAAAATAAAGGGCTGGAGCTAATTACCAAGAAGTCTGAAGTCATGGTAATCAGTAAAGATCATGAAATCCCCTAATGCAAACCAACAGCAAATGGCATAACTTTGAGACAGGTTTATAAGTTCAAATATCTTGGAACGGTCATCTCACCAGATGGCAGATGCACATCAGAATTTAATAACCAGCAGAATCGGCCAAGCCAAAACGGCATTCAAGAAAATAAAAAGACGTTCTTACCAACCAATGCCTATCAATTAACATCTGGAAAAGAGTCCTTGAATGTTATATAGAACCAACACTGTTACGCTCGTATACGGATGTGAGGCGTAGACAGTCAACAAGCAAAGCCAGAACAAGATTGGGGCAGCCGAAATGTGGTTTCTAAGAAGAATGTTAAAAGTTACATGGACAGCAAAGAAACCAAACGAGACAATCTTGATGGAGGCAGATACAAGAAGACCATTGATCAAAGAAGATTAGGAAAGGACAGGCAACATTTTATAGGCCATTTTATGAGGAAAGGGGAATTAGAGCACCTGTCCACAACAGAAAAGCTGGAGGGAAAGAGAGCACCAGGTAGACCCAGTGAGAAAATATTGGACGGGCTTGCAGGGTGGCTGAGGGCAGAGGGGGTGGAAGATGTCCTTGCAGCGACAAAGAATAGATCCGTGTGGAGACCATAATCACCAACGCCATGCGGCAGGGCACATGGTGATGATGAAAGGAAGAAAAAGAGAAAGAGAAAAGACAGAAAGAGAGCGAGAGAGAGCGAGGAAAGAGAGAGAGAGAGAGAAAGAGAGAATGCGAGAGAGAGAGAGAAGAGAAAAAAGAAAGAGAGAGAGAGAAATGTAGGGAAAATAAGATATGACACATCTTTGTACATAAAACACAGAACATGAGAAACAAAACAATTACCAATAACATCAACAACAACAAAGACTTTCTCCCACTCTACACAAAATCAATAGATATGGCTGGAATCTACTGCGCTGTAAAACACAGTGTTTGCCTTTTGGACAAAATTTGCATTTTCGGACAAAAGTTTTGAACGGATAAACACAGATAAAAGAAAAGCATGTTTAATACTGTACTACTGCACAATTTTCAAAAAGAAAAGCATGTTTAATACTGTACTACTGCACAATTTTCAAAAAGAAAAGCATGTTTAATACTGTACTACTGCACAATTTTCAAACAGCTTTCATCAGGTTTTGTGTCAGCATGAAAGACACATTTCTCAATATTTCGGAAGTGTTTACATTCAAAACATTTATGTGGGAAAAACAGACGAATTAATGAAGTCAAAACGAGTTATTCTTAAAAGATACAGAGATTCACTCACCTCTGAATATATGTGCATACCCCATAATCCCGATGGATATGGAAAGCATAAACCAGATTTGAGTTCACCAAAAATGTTGTCAACACCAGCGATGCAATCGTAATGTAAGCCTGGCGTTTGGTGCATGAAGATCGCACCTTCAATCAAAATCAATCAAATCAATCAATCGATCAATCAAACAACAACAATCAATCAATCAATCAATCTATCAATCAATCAACCAACAACAAATCAGTCAATCAATCAACCAACCAACCAACAAGTCAATCAACCAAAACCAAATAACCAATCAATCAATCAATCAATCAACCTAATCAACCAACCAACCAACCAGTCAACCAACAACCAATCAATCAATCAACCAACTCAACCAACCATCAACCAACCAACCAACCAGTCAATCAATCAATCAATCAACCAGCCAACCAATCCAATCAACCAATCAATCAAATAATCAGTCAAGCAGCCGAATATGGAATCAATTTCTCGTTCAGTGAATTATTTAAAGATTTTCTTTGTCCTTAAGTCAGTTTGTAGGTACATCCGTCTGTCTATCCCTCCATCCATCCATTCACCAATCCATCCATCTATCCACCCATCCATCTGTCCATCCTCCCACCCATGTATTCATCCAGCCAGTCACCCATTCATGCATTGACCCATCCGCCTGTCCACCCATCTATGGATCTATGTTTCCATTCTATCCATCCGTCATTTCATCCACCCACCCATTAACTATTCACCTACTCACCCATCTATCCACTCACCCATTCATCCATCCAACACCCATCCACCCACTCACCCATCTACTTATCCATCCATCCATTCATCTATCCATCCATTCACCCGCCCACCCACCCATCCATCCATCGATCCGTTATCATCCATCCATCCATCCATCCATCCATCCACCCACCCACTCACCCACCCATCCATCCATCCATCCGTCTATCCATCCATCCATCCATCCATCCATCTATTCATCTATTCATCCATCCATCCATCCATCCATTCATCCATCCATCCACCCATCCATCCATCTATCCATCCACGCAACAAACATTAAATCAAGCAATGATTGCCGATATAGGATTTAATAATGCCTGTGTGAGTGCACGTGTCACGTGTTCGTCTATGTGTATGAGCGCTCGTAAGCTTGTGTGTGTGTGTGTGGTTGTGGTCTTTGATTTAACATCTCTTCCATAAAGTGATTTTAGACAACAGCAAAAAGTGAGGAT
>JAPXFY010000026.1:26439922-26444922 GCA_030674185.1 Monoplex corrugatus
ACCAAAATAATCAGCAGAATGTACACTATCCAGTGATATGTATATCTCAAAATTCCCAAAATGCTAGTTAAGACTGATTTCGTGGTGGGAGGTCACATATGATCAACCGAATGGGAAAATATATAATCAAATGGTATGGCTGATGTGTGTGTATGAGTGTGTGCGTGTGCATCCCATAGTCTGAATCCCACAGTGGCAGTCACACTTGTTTTGGACCAGTACACACGTCGCACGTGGTGCAGTAGTTAACACAACAAGACTATTTGATCGGTGGGTTGTGGGTTCAAATCTAATCATCATCATCATCATCAAGTGTCCTGCAAGCGCTATTCTCGTTTATATGTAGGTGACCTGTGTTGACATTAGCGGTATACTGCAAGGCTATAGATATCATCATCATCATCGCCGCATGGCGTTGGCGATCATGGCCCTCCGTATGTATCTATCCCTTGTTGCCACAAGTACATCTTCCACTCTCTCTGTCCTCAGCAACCCTGCAAGTCTGTCCAATATTTTCTGCCTGGGTCTACCTGGTGCTCTCTTAAAATCTAATCAGCTGTCTTAAAATTCTATTTTGGGGGTTTTTTTTATGGGCCAAACTTCCTCCTACTCTGAGTTCAGAGTGCTTGTGGGCTGTTTGGGAAGACTTGTACCACGTATCGATTTTCAGCTACCACATGTTGGCGTCATTGAGGATACTGCTCCAAAATCTTCTGATCAACACAGTAGGTGTCTGTATCTCTTTGGCCTGGTTGATGCCAGGATGTGGTTACGATAGTAAGCGTAGAGTATAATCTTGTCACGCAATCTCAATTGAGTTTCAGCTGCCACATGTTGGCGTCGTTGAGGATATTGCTCAAAAATATCTGATCGACACAGCAGTTTCTGTATCTCTTTGGCCTGGTTGACGCCATGATATGGTGGTGATAAAGTAAGCTTAGAGTAGAGTCTTGTCACGTAAATCTCAATCGAGTTTCAGCTACCACATGTTAGCGTGATTGAGGATACGGCTAAAAAATCTTTTGATCAACACTGCAGGCCCGAGAGATACAGACACCCCACTGCGTCAGTAAGAAAATGTATGCAACATTGACGATCCATGACGTATTTGAGACCTGAATGTTTGGTTCCAATCAACGTTGTAACTTTGAAATTTGTAGCACTCTGTCACTCGAGAAACGTAGCATTGTCTTAGAGTTAATCCTTGAGACTTTACACTTATAGCATAAACATATTGAAATAAATCAAGTAAACAAAAAAATGAACCATGTCACATACGATATGAAACAAGTTATGAACATAAATTACCATCAAACAATGGATTTTATAGCTTTTATAGGCTAAAAAAACACGAAAAAAAATTATAACACGTATTTAATACAACCAGACAAGGGTAGACGTAAGATGAGGACAAGGAATAGAATCAAAAGAGAAATAGCAGAAGAACAGTGTGGATTTGTGGAGGGGAAAGGAACTATTAATGCCATATACATCCTAAGAACTATCATAGAGAGGTCAGTTGAGATGAATAAGGATTTGTATTTATGCTTTGTTGACTATACCAAGGCTTTCGATCGGGTACGACATGAAGTATTGATCAACCAACTGGAGAGACTCAATGTCGATGGAAAAGATCTACGAATAATCAGGAATATGTACTGGGAACAAACAGCTGCAATGAGAATAGAAAACAATATAAGCTCTTTTCAAAACATCAAAAGAGGAGTCAGACAGGGTTGTGTTTTGTCACCAGATCTGTTTTCACTATATAGCGAAAACATCATGAGAAACCTAGAAGAAGACCCTGGATTAAAGGTTGGAGGGAAAATGATAAACAACATTCGGTACGCAGATGACACCGTGCTAATTGCAGAAAATGAAAGGGACCTACAAAACCTTGTGAATATACTAGAAACCCCCTCATGCAAAATAACAGCAAATGGCACAACAATAAGTTCAAATACCTGGGAACGGTCATTTCATCAGACAGCAGATGCACATCGGAAATAGCTGGTAGAATCGGCCAAGCCAAAACAGCATTCAAGAAGATGACAAGCATTCTTACCAACAAATGCCTATCAATTAAAATCAGAAAGAGAGTCCTTGAATGTTATATAGAACCAATACTGTTGTACGGATGCGAGGCGTGGACAGTCAGCAAGCAAAGCCAGAGCAGGATTGAGGCAGCCGAGATGTGGTTTCTCAGAAGAATGTTGAGAGTTCCATGGACAGCAAAGAAAACAAAAAAGACAGTCTTGATGGAGGCAGACACAAGTCGATCACTGATAAGGAAGATTAGGAAAAGACAAGCAACATTTATAGGCCATTTTATGAGGAAGGGGATTTGGAGCACCTGGTCACAACGGGGAAGCTGGAGGGAAAGAGAGCACCGGGTAGACCCAGGGAGAGAATGCTGGACGGACTTGCAAGGGGGCTGAGGATGGAGAGGGTGGGGGAGATGCTGGGGGCAACGAGAGATAGAGATGGTTGGAAGTCCATGGTCTCCAACGCCATGCGGCAGAGCACCTGATGATGATGATGATGATGACGTAAGATCACAAACGAACAAACACCAGATACAAAAATTAGGAGGAAAAGACTGCTGCTTCGTCCAGTGTGAGAAAAGGACTAAAAATATTTGTTCGCTTGTAATCTTACATCTACGCTTGACAAAGGCCAGTTGGCCGAAAATTTGCGCCTGTCTTGTCTGGTTGTATTTATATCGTTCTGATTTTTTTTTTTTCGTGTTTGTTCAGGTTCCTGTTTGCTTGAACGCGGGCAGTCGCACTTTCTTTGGATTTTAGTTTGTTTGTTTGTTTGTTTTTGTTGTGTTTTTTGTTGTTGTTGTTTTGTTTTAGGTTAGTTTACCCAGTGAGCCCATAGTATGCTCATCCCAGTTTCTTGCTGAAAACTATGATGATCGTTACCTCAGAGGAGTTTATCATGGAGTATTCGAACTGAGTGTCGACCCAGTAAGGCACAAGTCCAGTGTAGAGCAGGCCTAGATCGGACAGAGCCAAGGCTCGGAAGAACAGTGGCATGGTGGAGGAGTCTGACTGCATTCTTCTTAACACCAGCAACGTCAGGATGTTACCTGTTACAAAGGAGGGTAACTGAACTCGAGACTGTCGAGACTGCAAGGCACTTTACTAAAGTAAATTAAATCTGGGATGCTCGCATGAGGTCCAGCAAGCTAAGAAATCGCTATTCTGCTATTGAAAAAAAAAAGACTGCAAAGACAAAAAGCAAAATTTTTATTTTATGTAAAACAATACAAGATGAACTTTGAAAATGATTTTTAAAAAAAAGAAAAGAGAGAGAGACGAACAAAAGAATGAGAAAGTAAAGAAAATAAAGTAAAAGCAACACAACAACAACAACAACGAGAGAGAGAGAGAGAGAACACAGAGAGAACACAGAGAGACACAGAGAGAGTGTGTCTGTCTGTCTGTCTGTGTGAGGCAGCAAAGTACATGAACATCTCACTGCATGCAGCATTTGTCTTCGAAACTTATCTGCAAGGATTTGTTTGGCAGTCCGTCTGTCTGTCCGTTTGTCCGTCTGTATCTGTCTGTCTATCTCTGTCTCTCTGTTCTTTTCTTTGTCTCTGTCTCTCTCTCTCTCTTCTCTCTCTCTCTCTCTCTCTGTGTGTATTCTCTGTGTTCTTTCTTTCTTTCTCTCTCTCTCTTTCTCTCCTCTCTCTCTCTCTCTCTCTCTCTCTCTCTCGTTGTTGCTGTTGTTGTGTTGCTTTTGCTTTGTTTTCCTTACTTTTCATTCTCTTGTTCGTCTCTCTTTCTCTTTTTTAAAATTATTTTCAAAGTTCACCTTGTATTGTTTTAAACAAGATAATGCGTTTTGCTTTTATCTTTGCAAATCAAGAACGAATGACGACGTTAATCACAGACCCAACGAACGAACGAACGAACGAACGAACGAACGAACGAACCAACACAACCTTACTCTCGCCAACCTGAAGTTTCAAGCCACGATACTAAGTGATGAACATTGCGCATTCACCACTTAGTCACGTGGTGATCAGACTCACAGAATGTCGTTTAATCACACTTGCATACTTTATATCTCAAATTTAGTAGATATTTGTTTTGAAGAAAAAAATCAAGCTCCTTTTCTGAAATATTTGCAAGTAACGTCGCAAATAATCACGCAAAGAAACGTTCTGTTAAATCAGTTTCAAGAGAAACAACAACAACAGGTCAAAACTGAACAACAACCAACGCACACAACACACACAACACACACACACACACACACACACACACACACACACAACACCACACACCAACAAAACCACAAAACGAACACACAACACCACCACACCAAACACAACACAACCACATACACAATCAAACCACACATACGCACAACACAACACACTACACAACCACACCACACACACACATGCGTATTAACACACCATACACACTACACACATAACACACACAAAACACAACTCAAACACCTCAAACACACACACTACATAACAACTCACACACTTACACACACACACACACACACACACACACAACACACACACACACACACACACACAAACACATCGTCTAAAAGCACATATGTGAATAGACGTGAAAAGAAATAACGAACACACACCCACACACACACACACACACACACACACACACACACACACACACACACACACACACAACAAACACACAAACACACAACACACCACCACACAAACACAACACACCACATGCACACACACACACACAACACACACACACACACACACACACACTCAACACACTCAAACACACTCAAACACACTCAAAACACACACATACACACACACACACAGTATTACACACACACATACACACATACACAGACACACACACACAACACACACACACACACACACACACACATACACACACACACACACAATCATACACACACACACACACACAAACACATTCGTCTAAAAGCACATATGTGAATAGACGTGAAAAGAAATA
>JAPXFY010000026.1:26472422-26477422 GCA_030674185.1 Monoplex corrugatus
AACCCACACACACACAGAAAGCGACATCTTTAATCATTATGTGAAATGAGACATAAACACATATCAAGCAAGACTTTCTATGGATAGTGTTGGTAGCACGCGACTTGTTCATGCGTAATTACGTGAAGATTACTGTATACAGTACTCCTGTCTCTCCTGCAAAACCTCGCTGCAAGCAAAACTGGCATTGCTGACTTGTCAAAGTGGGAAATCAAGTAGAAAAACGAACGTGTGATTTGAATAGAAACGATCTAGTAGCCTAGCCTCCCTTGGCGATCGAGCGCACACGCACGCAATGGTTTGGGAGTTAAACGTGGCTTCGTATCTTTTGCGAAAAGCGTGCCGACGAGCGCTGTCACCGTTTTGAATGTTATCTGTGTTTGCTTATGTCGTCATTGTCTGTCTGTTCAGCAAGGCTGGGGTGCAGTGTTGTTTCAAGATATCTCTGGGGACTGAAGGCTGTATAGATAGATGGTCGGTGATATCTTTGTCTCCCCCTCCTCCCCCCCTCCCCCCACTTTTTAAAAAAATATAAAGGTGCCTGATATTCAGTTGTATCAGGGCCATCATGTTCACCCAAACTTACAAAACAGATCGACGACTTGAGTTAAAGAGATGCCAGAAATCAAATAATAATGCTTACGGGGTTATATATCATTTCATTTTCTTTCTTCGTTTTGTGTTTCAATTATACAAGGTTCTAACAACAGATTCACAAATTATGTCACACCACGGCCCTCAATCCATCAAGTGTGTTATATTTTACACTGGCAAAGTGGATTGGCTTGTGTTCAAATCTTTCCACGAGACAAAAAGACTGTCGGTCACCACGCATAAATCACACTCAGGCCAAGCGTCGAGGGTTCTTCAACCCCGCTGGAAGAACAGCGGCGGTTTGGATGGTAAAAACACAAGTGTTGCTCTGTTGATTTAGCAATTTTATAGCATGATTGCTCTCCCTTTGTGTGCCTCAGGGTTACCCTGATGTAAACGCTGTTGACCGCGATAGAGGAAGCATGGCACCAGAAGGTATTGCAATACACACTCTGATAATGTTGGATAAACATTCATTATTGTGATGAGGGTCAACACTACTTCACACTATGTGATTTATTTATGGTGTGATAAATCATTCTTCGTGTAGCGTTCTTCCCCAAACTTATACCGGACTCGCTGCTTATCGCACAGTTACAAGACGCAGAATTTAATACGTACAGAAGCAGTGATAT
The DNA here is from genome assembly GCA_030674185.1 of Monoplex corrugatus. NCBI lineage: Eukaryota > Metazoa > Mollusca > Gastropoda > Littorinimorpha > Ranellidae > Monoplex > Monoplex corrugatus. The sequence continues at coordinate 26,473,652 of JAPXFY010000026.1, forward strand.
ACTACACATACGTATCAGAATACACACATCACATTCATACACGTACGCAAATGAATACATGCAAATGCACGCTAACAGTGTCTTATTACACCAAACGCGTATATCTGTGGGCGTAGACGAATACATACACGGATGATTTCACGATGCCATAAGATCAGTAGTTAGAATAAAATGAATGGAGGTACATATTGGTTATCATCATCATCAAGTGCCTTGCCACATGGCGTTGGCGATCATGGCCCTCCATATGTTTCTATCCCTTGTTGCCGCAAGCACATCTTCCACCCTCTTTGTCTTCAGCCACTCTGCAAGTCCGTCCAATATTTTCTCCCTGGGTCTACCTGGTGCTGTCTTTCCCTCCAGCTTTCCTGTTGTGACCAGGTGCTCCAATTCTCCTTTCCTCATAAAATGGCCGATAAATGTTGCCTGTCTTTTCCTAATCTCCCTTATCAATGATCGTCTTGTGTCTGCCTCCATCAAGACTGTCTCGTTTGTTTTCTTTGCTGTCCATGGAACTCTCAACGTTCTTTTTAGAAACCACATCTCGGCTGCCGCAATCTTGTTCTGGCTTTGCATGTTGACTGTCCACGCCTCACACTGTATAACATTTTCGGTTCTATATAACATTCAAGACCATATTATTTGATAAGCAATTCTGATATCAACAGTGGAAGGCCTTGGTTAGCAGGCGAGCCTTTAACTGTGGGCAGTTGTTATTTGTTGTTATTTTTGATTTTAAAGCCCAGCCGACCCTGTAGAGCCGTATTAGGGCTATAACCGCTTCAAAACACTCAAAACTTGAACAGCAAAAAAAAAAAAAAAAAAAAAAAAAAATTAAGTACACATGTCAATGCATTCGCGCATATAATCTAAAAACATTCCCCTGGCGTTGACCACTCCGTCCAATTTATTGCACAGGGATTAAAAAAAAAACAGCTGCATACAAATGCAAGCATACCTAAGGATACCAAAACATACATAAAAACGGGCATAAATTACCTGAAACTGCTTGCACATATCTCATCTCCCTAAATTAAAAAAAAATGCACTTGATACATGTGCCGAATTATCAATCCTTAGAAAAATTATTACGAAATACTTTATCGAACACATACAGGTGAATGGACCAGCAAGGCAGAAAATGATAGGAAGAAATGACAGAAAGCAAAGAAACAAGGCAGAAACAAAGAGAGTGACAGAAAAGAGGAAATTTCTAGCACAGAATTTCCAGAAGGTGGGAATACTATTTATACTGAAATAGCCCCGGAATCCCCACGGGGATGGTAGTGGTGGTGGTGGTGGTGGAACTGAGGGTAATTAGAAAAAAAAATTGGAAACACATATGGATGGATATAAATTTCTGATATCAACAATGATGACAGACCCGGGGGAGCGGGTAAGTCTATAACTATGAGCTGAAATTTGAACAGGTGGACAGATCCCTCGGGTCAGCGAGCAGTGAGCTCCAAATAGAAGGACAGGTGCAATTATACTGACAGCATGCTGGCCTGCTGACTTGATAATGATAACAACAACAAAAGTACTGCTACTACTACCACCACTACTACTCTACTACTACTACTGATAATGGTAATAATAATAAAAATGATAATGATAATAATAATAATGATAATTATAATGATGATGATGATGATGTAATGATAAACTGGCATATCAGCCTACCACTGGAATAATCTTGGTTACATGTAAATGACGTGTGTATCTGTGTATCCTATCTTTAAAAAAAGGAACATATATGTAAATTGAATAAATAATTAACAAAAGATCTGAATCACAACACAACTAGCTATTTTGTATGAACACGTCTCACGTGACAGAAAGCCCCCTCCCTCCCTCCCCTACCCCTCACCCCCACCCACCCCAGTCAACGCACAAAGCTTCAAACGTGATTCCTCGTATTTGTACAATTCTTAAGCACTTCACCCACGTCTACCAGTAAATATCTGGCAGATTCTTTGAGCCTGCGCGAAACGCTATGCACTGGCATCGTCTGAAGACGTCAGGCAGAGGTGGACGTTTAGAACAGAACCTATGAAACAATGATATCGCCAGATTCAGTTTTAGTTTCAGTTTCAATTTCTCAAGACGATGTCTCCGCGCTCGGAATGAATTCCGTATTCGCTAACGTCACAGGTTGCCATGTGATGAAGAAGATCCTCAATGATCACAGCACAAGCCTTAGGCCTGCACATACACCCATGAGCTGGCCAGGTCCTGAGGTCCTACCTACATAGTGCCATAACCCTGAGGCCGTAGGGGAGTGAAGTGGCAGAGACCTCAACTTTTCCCTGGGCCAGCACCACGAGGGTGGCGCCCATCTCCTCTCCCTCGATTCAAATTCATATTCAAATTTACTTTTTTTTTAACAAGACTTGAAAAAGAGCAGAAGGCTTATTGGTCTTCAGGGGGTGGGATCAGGGAAATCAATCTATCTCTCCGATGTTTTATATCAAAGCAGCCAGTCAATGCCCTGCGCTTCACGATTTTCAACTGCCTTGGAATCTTTACCGTGCGCAGCCAGAAAGCGCACGGGTCCGATTCGTTTTTCGTCCCCTTCCAAAAGACTAGACTTCAGTTCGATTTTTCGGTCAAACTGAGGAGAAAAGTCGAGGCCTCTACGAGGAGCGAACCCTGGAACCTCGAGTTTAGTTATTGACAGGCGAACGTCTGAACTATCCTGCCACTCATCTCTCGGCGTGGCTATGTGGGTATCACCAGAATGGATTGTAGCATCAAGATGAGTGAGCGAACAGACCAGTTTTTATGTTGTGGCCTAGGGGTTGAACTCGACACATCAGAACTTGAGCATAAAAAAATGTACTAAGAAAAGAGCCATCAAGTCTTTATCAAAGGTTTTGATGTTGGTAATTTGGTTATTGTCCTACACGTGACACAGCTGTAGTTCTCTGTGTGTTAGAGAGTTGAAAATTGTGACAAAAACAAACAAACAAACAAACAAACAAACAAAAAACAAAGAAACGAACGAACAAAAAACTAGTGTCGTGTTGTAGAGGTAGATAGGATGCCACAAAGAACCTGGTAATGTGTTGGGAAGATTTGATTGATCCGTCTCTGTCTCTCTGTCTCACTATCTGTTTCTCTCACCTCCCTCCTCTCTCTCTCTTGCTCTGTCTTTCTCTCTCTCTGTGTCTCTCTCTCTCTCTTTGTCTGTCTCTCTGTCTGTCTCTCTGTCTCTCTCCCTCTCTCTTCTCTGTCTGTCTGTCTCTCTCTCTCTCTCTTTCTTTCTTTTCTCTCTCCGCCTCTCTCTCTCTCTTTCTCTCTCTCTCTCTCTCTTTCTCTATGTCTCTCTCTTGCTCTCTCTTTCTCTCTCTCTGACTCGCTCGCTTTCTCTCTCTCATTTCTCTCTCTCCCTCTCTCTCTCTCTCTTTCTCTCTGTCTTCTCTCTTCTGTCTGTCTCTCTCTCTCTCTCTCCTTCTTCTCTCTCTTAGGCTCTCTCTCTCTTTCTCTCTCTCTGTTTGTCTCTCTGTCGCTGTCTCTCTGTCTCTTTTCTCTCTCTCTCTCTCCTTTTTCTCTCTCTTAGGCTCTCTCTCTCTTTCTCTCTCTCTGTTTGTCTCTCTGTCTCTGTCTCTCTCTCTCTCTCTCCTTCTTCTCTCTCTTAGGCTCTCTCTCTCTCTTTCTCTCTCTCTGTTTGTCTCTCTGTCGCTGTCTCTCTGTCTCTGTCTCTCTCTCTCTCTCTCATTCCCCAACCTTTTCTTGTCTGTCTTAATCATTTACACATCCCTTTTCAAT
>JAPXFY010000026.1:26489922-26517422 GCA_030674185.1 Monoplex corrugatus
CTCCAAACGTATGACGGGGTTAAACTGAAAACATGTTCTCCATCTGATTTAATTAACCCTTTGACTCCCGCAGCCCTTGTCCACCAGCATCCTGCATCGTCAACCATGCTAGCAAAGCAAAAAGTAGCTTTTCTTTTTTGACTTTCTCACCTATCCACCGCTTCCTGCAGGAAGCTGGGAGATAGGGCGGAGAGTCAAAGGTTAATTTTTTTACGCTGGTGATAGTGCGCGGAGTCCAAGGGTTAAGCTTGCGTTTTGACACCATCAGAGGCTTTCCTGTTTTTTTTCTTTCTTCTTTCTTTTTTTCTTTCTTTGTTTTCTTCTTTCTTTCCTTCTTTCTTTCTTTCTTTCTGTCTGTCTTTCTGTCTTTCTTTCTTCTTTTCTTTCTTACTTTCTTTCTTTTTTGAGGATCGCATTAGTAGCACTCTAAAGAACACAGACAACAGAGACTCAATCCTTGACTCATGAAAACTGAAATCCACGCCCAAGACATTTTGAACGAACGGTGAACTCACATCAGAGAAGATATCAGTTTGTGTCAGTAGAAGCAACACTTCATTAATAAATAGACATCAGAATCAAAGCGCAAAAACCTTCATCACAGTACGCAATATAAAAGTGCTTGGAAAGCTTATTCACCAAAGATGGAAAAAGAAAGAAAGAAAAAAAAAGGACAAAAACTGAGACCAGAGTCGGAGACAGATGCTGTGAACCACCACCTGTTTTTCTCCCTTTATAAAACACCCGGTAGCTCAGTTGGTTTGAGCGTCGGATTCACATGCTAATGATTGTGGGTTCGATTCCCGGGGTGGGCTAAATTAAAACTGGTCATCTCACTGTCCCATCTTAACATCGTTGTTGTTCTGGTGGTGTTGGTGTAGGATTAGATAAGTCACCCCCCCCTTCCCCCCACTTCCCTGGGATGGTTATCCCCGTCGGCCATATCACCTGAGATGGGTGTCGACGTAAAAACTGAACCAAATCAATCAATTAGTCAATCTATGATTACAAAAGCCAGTCTCATCAGTACATTCTTTTAACCCCCTATTGACTTACCAGTGGCAGACGTGGACATGAAGAAAACACTTAAGAGAAAGATCACAAACTGTGAGATGAGATGTCTGTGAAAAGCGCTGCAGGCAAATCATCATCATCATCATCATCATCATCATCATCATCATCATCATCATCATCATCATCATCATCAAGGTCCCTGCCGCATGGCGTTGACGATCATGGCCCTCCATATGTATCTGTCCCTTGTTGCCGCAAGCACATCTTCCACCCTCTTTGTCCTCAGCCACTCTGCAAGTCCGTCCAATATTTTCTCCCTGGGTCTACCTGGTGCTCTCTCTCCCTCCATCTTTCCTGTTTGCTGCAGGTAAACACCAGCAGAAACAGGATTAGAAACGAAGAGATCCGAGAGATTGTTGGAACATAACAATGCCAGCCAACTAACTATGTATAACATCACACAACAGCGGATCAAATGGTTTGACCATCTCTCCAGGATGCCAGTCAACCAGCCAGTCACTGGAACTTTCAACACCATATTCTCGGGCTTCAGAACTCGAAGGAAGAAGACCATGGCAGTGATGGAGGGATGGAGTGGTGAGCTGACACACTCCGCACGCACAACATGACTCTACGCTTGCTTTTTTTTTTAGCGGTCTCATAACTCAGTTCGTTGAAGCACCATGCGGATAACTCAGAGTCCGTGGGTTCAATCCTCAGGCAGAGTTTTTGTTTGTTTTGTTTTTTACACAGGTTGGCTGGGCTGTTTGGCTAGATAGAACCTTGCACTCAGGATCCGATGGTTCGAGTTCAATTCCAGCCCTGTTCGTTGCCCATCTTAATGCTTCGGCGGTCATTCTGGTGATGTCAGTTTAACTAATGTTGCATAAAAGTCTCCCTCCCCTCTTCCAGCCAACCCCCTCCAGTCCCCCACCCCTATCCCACACTCTTCACCATCCTATTTCAAGACCTTGCCAGCGCATAGAATGTTGTGCAGGACCAAAGCGTGTGCTGGATAATTTCTGGCAGATACTGGTGGAGCGCATATGGAACGGCCTGAGTACGGTGAATCCCTCTTGAACAAACTCCGCACTCAAAAACTCAACACCTCCAGGCTAGACTAACAGCTTTTCGTATCCCTGAGACATTTCTCGGTCAGTACAAACAGACGGAGAAAGTGAAATAAGATGAAGAACGCAGAAACTTATCAACTGTTTCCTAAACAGGAATGTTCTAGTTTTGTTTTTTTTATCAAAATAGATAGATAGATAGATAGAGAGCAAAGGAGGAAGAAAGAAACAAAGAGAGTATCAGAAAAGAGGAAATTCCTAGCACAGAATTTCCAGATGGTTAAGATACTATTTATACGTAAAGAGCCCCCCCCCCCCCCCCCCCCCCCCCCCCCCCCCCCCCCCCAGCATCCCTCAGGGGGCCACAATCACATACTCTGTCTTTCTTCAAGTCTAACGTAAAGACATACCTGTTTGTCCAGCGATGAATTCCGCTTTTACGTGTCCACCCTTTCGTCTTACTCCGCTGCTATTCTTCCTCTCCCCGTCTGGGTGTGCTTTGTGTCTTGTAGTTTCGGTCATTGTGAGTAAATGTTTTGGTGAATGACAAAATGCGCGCTTTGATTTGATTTTTACATCAAGACTTGGCATTTTGTAAATGTCAGCAACAGCAGCAGCAGCAGAAATAGTATTTATAGGGGTAGTACTAGCAATAATAGTAGCAGCAGTAGAAGTAGTAGAAGTAGCGATATGCTACCATCTTGTCCTTGAGAATCATCATCATCAATTGCCCTGCCGCATGGCGTTGGCGATCATGGCCCTCCATATGCATTTATCCCTTGTCACCGCAAGCACATCTTCCACCCTCTCTGTCCTCAGCCACCCTGCAAGTCTGTCGAATATTTTCTCCCTGGTCTACCTAGTGTTCTCTTTCCCGCCAGCTTTCCTGTTGTGACCAGGTGCTCTAATTCCCCTTTCCTCATAAACGTCCTATAGATGTTGCTTGGTCCTTGAGAATGAGCACCCAGATAATATCAAGGCCACTAGCAACATTCTGGCAAACTTCTACCCGCAAAATACACAGAAAACTCTCTCTCTCTCCCTCCCCTTACACACACACGCACGCACACACACACACACACACACACACACACACACACACACACTCACACACACACACACACACACACACACACACACGCACACACACACACCTCTCTCTCGCCTCTCTCTTTCTTTCTCTCTCACACACACACTCTCTCTCTCTATCTCGCACACACACACACACACACACACACACACACACACACACACACACACACACACAAACAAACAAACAAACAAACAAACACTCAAAATGCTCGCATACATGCACAAGCATACAAACACGTGCAGACGCACGTACAAAACATACGCATAAACATATCAAGCATACCAAAAACACGGCACATATGTAAATTCGCTTTTCCTGTCTTACACACAGATTCAACAAATCAAAAAAAGTCAGGAACACACAAGACGGTATACGTGACCATTCTCTCCCCCCCCCCCCCTTCACCTCTTTACAATTCCACCGCCACCCCTCATTCTCTTGCAAGTGTAGCCTCCTCCCTCCTTCCCACGCCCACTTACCCCCCCCCCCCCATCTCCACCCCAAATATGCTGAGCGAAATCAAAGCACTTGTCCGACTAACCCTAATTGAGAGTGTCAGCGTAGTTTTAAATTTTCATCCCGTCTATTGTCCAAACAGAGATCTCGTATAGTCTGTTTCACAAAGACAGCCCGGTGAATTTTTTATATTTATTGTAAGGTCTCTGATGGCCTCATTGTCCATCCGACAGGTGAGTAGGCATGCTGCTGCTGTTCTGCTGTCTGGTATGGGTCATTATGTGGAACACAAGACAAATCCTGGAGGCACAAGTTCTTCTGCAAACAATGTTTGGAAAAAGAAGTCCCGCGGCGCTGTGTTCTGCTTTCACCGGGCCTTCTTCTGTTGACTATAACAGCAGTTCTGCCTGTTCAAATGTGATTGTGCTTTGGGAAAAGAATGGCAGAATTGTTCAAACGTTCGCCTGTCATTAACTAAATCGAGATTCCAGAGTTTGCTCCCCATAGAGGTTTCGACTTTTCTCCTCAGTTTGACCGGAAAATCAAACTGAACGTCTAGTCCTTCGGAAGGGGACGAAAAACGAGTCGACCCCGTGCGCCTTCTGGCTGCGCACGTTAAAGATCCCACAGCAGTTGAAAATCGTGAAGAGAAGGGCATTGCCCGGCTGCCTTGGTAAAACAAAAACATTGGAGAGATAGGTTGATTTCCCAAGTCCCACCCCTTGAAGACCAATTAGCCTTCTTGCCTTTCTGAAGTCTTGGTAAAAAAAAATGTGAATATGAATATGAATTTGAATCGAGGGAGAGGGGATGGGAGCTGCCCTCAGGTGCTGGCCGCGGGAAAAGTTGAGGTCTTTGTCACCTCACTTCCTTACAACCCTAGGGTTATAAAACTATCTAGGTAGGACCTCAGGACCTGGCCAGCTCTTGGGTTTATGTGCAGGCTTAAGATTTGCGCCGTGATCATTTTCTATCTTCTCCTGTGACGTTAGAGCATATAATATTATGGAATTCATTCCGAGCGCAGAGACGTCATCTTGAGAAATTGAAATTGCAAAAAAAAAGAAAAAAAAAAGAAAAAAGAAATTGTACCTTCCACCTTCCACAAACCCGCCCGCCAAGTTCTCTGATCGTTGTGTTTCGATCATGTCTTGTCTGGTCTTGTTGACAGCTTTTTGTGCAACAAGTCATCTCATAGGCAGGAATTTTGTGCTCTGGTAGTTTGGTCCTGGTCCTGGTCTGGCACTTGTGTGTTCGGGTGGGGATGAAAGCAGAACTGAAAAAAAAAAAAAAAAAATATATCAATATTTGACAAAAATGGAACCATACTTAATTTTGTTTCGTTTATCTTACTATTTCGTTAGCTTGGTACCGAAAAAGGTCGAATCGCGGGAGCCGGAGACCAAACAAAAAGCCAGTACCAAGGAAAGACAGAAATGTATTCATTCACAGATAAAAATTTTTGCTTTGCTAGCGAGGTTGACAATGCAGGAGGTAAGGGGACATGGCTTGGGAGTCCTAGGGTTAACTGAAGTTAAAAAGATCTACATACTGAACAGTGCATCGCTTGATGGTTTGGCGCACTAGTTCACTGAAGTCATGGTGATCAGTGAAAAACATGAAATCCCCTCATGCAAAATAACAGCAAATGGCACAACCTTGACACAGGTTAATAAGTTCAAATACCTGGGAACGGTCATTTCATCAGACGGCAGATGCACATTGGAAATAGCCGGCAAAATCGGCCAAGCCAAAACAGCATTCAAGAAGATGACAAGCATTCTTACCAACAAATGTCTATCAATTAACACCAGTAAGAGAGTTCTTGAATGTTATATAGAACCAATACTGTTGTACGGATGTGAGGTATGGACAGTCAACAAGCAAAGCCAGAACAAGATTGAGGCAGCCGAGATGTGGTTTCTAAGAGTTCCATGGACAGCAAAGAAAACAAACGAGACAGTCTTGATGGAGGCAGACACAAGTAGATCACTCATAAGGAAGATTAGGAAAAGACAGGCAACATTTATATGCCATTTTATGAGGAAGGGGGATTTGGAGCACCTGGTCACAACGGGAAAGCTGGAGAGAAAGAGGGCACCAGGTAGACCCAGGGAGAAAATGCTAGACGGACTTGCGGAGTGGCTGAAGACAAGGAGGGTGGAGGAGATGCTTGGGGTAACGAGAGATAGAGACATATGGAAGTCCATGATCGCCAACGCCATGTGGCAGGGCACCTGATGATGTGACATTACGATAGTGTAGGCTGTCTGATGTTTAATGTCTTGCGATCAACACCTGATTGCCATGGCTTGGGTTCCAAATCCCCATGTCTGGTTTGCATAAAGGACAAAGATAATAGCGCGCATTAGAGCCTGTCTTGTGTTTCATTATTATGATATTGCGGTCCTTCCATTCAGGTTTCAGCCTGGATTGTGCTGATGTTGTGTTTCGTGCACTCCAGAGGATATTCTGGATTGTATCTCCCTAATGCTGATGGCAGATCATAGGAAAGTGAGTTGTTTTACAGCCTATTCCGTGCTTGTTTTACTCACGTTGTATAAGATACTGCGTACTAAATAACATACACATGCAAAATCCATAAATGTGAAATATTATAAGTTAAACTAAAGAAGAGAGACAGACAGACAGACAGACAGAGGAAGAGAGAAATAGAGAGACAGAGAAAGAGAGAGAGAGAGAAAGAGAGAGAGAGGGTGGGGGGGGGAGAAAACACAGGGAGAGAGAGACAGAGAGTGAGAGAGGGAGACAGAGAGAGAATGACAGATGGAGAGATAGACATACAGACAGAGAGAAAGAGAGAGAGAGAGAGAGTGAGAAGAGAGAGAAAGAGAGAGAGACAGAGAGAAACAGAGAGAGAGAGAGAGACGGAGAGAGAGACAGAGACAGAAACAGAGAGAGAGACAGAGACAGAAACAGAGAGAGAGACAGAGACAGAGACAGAGAAAGACACAAAAAAGAGGATGGAGGGGGGGGGGGGCAGGAGAGTGCAAGGGCGCCTGAGCAGGCAAAACCCTTGTCAATATGTTATCAAACGAACCTCTCCGCCTCTCACTATTTTTTTTTCAAATGGATCTCAGTTGCATGCATTTATTGCATATAGTTTAAACATAATGAGTCGTATAATATAGAAGCCTAAAAATGGGAAGTTTTTATATTCCACCAACCCCCCTCCCCTTCTGTCTCTGGGGAGAGGGAGGGGGAGAGGGTGTAAGTGTGTATGTTATTTTCAGTGTGATAGCTCTTTTGCATATTATCATGTCACTGAACCGTTTTAACACGCACGCACGCACACACACACAACACACACACACACACACACACACACACACACACCCTTCTCTCTCTCTCTCGCAGCAGGAGGGTAACTGCTTGAGGTCCAAGAAACGATCTCTTTAATAAATTCAGCTTCATATTATTCAGGAGCTTGCCTTTGGAACATACTATCATAAAACACCACGGAATATTTCAGTTTCAACCTCTCACTTATCTTGCTAACCTGATCCCCAAGCTTTAAATTAATTTAAACTGACTACCCCGATATCTTTCAACGGATGGGAATCAAGTTACAGATCGAAATCGGGTAGCGTTAGCTCTCAGTTTCTCAGCTACCCCCGCGTGGATAGACCCGTCAAAGAGGAGAGAATGATTGAGCCAGCAGGCTACGTTGGCGAGCGAACGAACGAACACAAAACACGATCACTTTTCCCCCGTCGCAATGACAGTGTGACGAAGCAACCAGTGCCGCCTTCATACGAACGCAGACGCACCGCTGTTCGATCTTCCGCGTCGTGTTGTGCCGGTGCTTGTGCAGACTTCACAGTGAAGAAAAATAGAGGACTGATTTTTAGCCGGTGTCAAGTGCTTCGTGACGACGTGTTGAAACGATGAGAGACGGACGTGTGTCCATGTTTGGCAATGATTAGACAGTCCATTGTTAGTACCGCTTTTCTTTTCCAAAAGAAGGGAGATAAAAAGGGGATTACTCTCGATGCTTTTCGCGTTCTGTGTAGCAGACGGCAGATCGGGTGACTATAAGATGTAGTGGACTCTTCGCAAAGGTTTAACAAAATATAAACTTGAAAGGTGAGTGAAACACTTCTGTAAATTTAAATAGAAGCGTTTACAGCTTTTTTTTTTTTTAGACAATTTACCTCTCTTTCTCTCTCTCTCTCTCTCTCTCTCTCTCTCTCTCTCTCTCTGTCTCTCTCGCTGGCTCGTAACAGAAAAAAAAAACCCACAAATATCCCCATTTCTAGAAGTAGCTTTTTTTTGGTTTTTTTTTTGGTAAACTTAAATATAAACTTTCGCAGGATTTTTTCCTTGAATCGATGTGAACGATAATTTTAGCCGTCTAGATCTAGATGCGGACATCGTCACATACGGCTCTGAACCTCTTCAACTAGAGTCTAGGCCTAAGGAGGAACGAAGAAAAAATAAATCCAAATGAATAGGCCTAGCTTAGAAGCAGACGACAAGATCGCTGTGGTGTTTACCCGAAAAGTGATAGCGATTACTGCTTGAGAAAGTTGTTCAGGTATGTCGTGGGTAGAGATAAGATAGAAGTGAAGTGAAATAGCGATTGACTGATGATGTTATAATGGGACGGACTGGAGCTTCAGTCTGAAGCGACACATGCTTGTATTATAGTCTAGTAGTAATCAGTAGTAGAAGACTAGTGTAGTCTAGATCTAAAGTGTATCTAATTCTGAAGTGCAAAGTACGGTACATTTGAAATCCTTCACTAGTGACGTTGTCATTAGGCTATCCTAATTTTAAATTAGATTTAAAAGCTCGCTTTGGATGATTGTGCATTGGATATTATCTTTACACAATTAAGTCTTAAGAAAAGGAGAATTAATGAATGAGTCGGCTAATACGCAGTAACTGAGTAATGCAATAAAATTACAATGTTCTACTCCACATCATACGCTAGATAAATATAGAATCTATCGTGATTTTAGTGGCTTAGTTTCAGTATCAGTTTTAGTCTCTCAAGATGAAGTGTCCGCGCTCGAAATGAATTACATATGCACTGACGCCACCGGTGCCATGTGATGGAGAAGATCCACAATGATCATGGCACAAACCTTGAGTTTGCACATAAACCCATGAGCTGGTCAAGTTCAGAGATCCTAGCCTAGCCTACAGATTTTGTATCTTTTATCAGATTTTGTACCTTATGCAAAATAGACCCAGATCTAGATGAAATATCTGTGGAATTTGTTATTGAAATTTTGACAGACCTAAAAGGGTTCTACTTATTATATTTTTACAGTGATATATGCAAATGTACGTTGTGTGGTTATGTCCCGGGGTTTGTCATCTCCCCACCTTGCCGTTCGGTTTGTAAAACAAGGTAACTGATGACTAGGTCCGAACGGGTCACGCAACACATGGACAGCCACCCTTTGCTTGAAGAAATATCTATCGAATGGCGTCGGGAGCTTGGGAGTGATTGTCCAGAGAGTCGCGGGGCATTGGTGCTCCGGGTCCCATTCGCACCGTCGTGGTGTTTCTTAACTTATAATATTTTTACAATGATCTATAAAATTTTTGTATTTTGCATCCGACAGCAGAAATTAGTTACCAATTGTGTGTATTTCATTTCTAGATTTTGTATATTTTTGTGTGATTAACAATTAAGTGAATCAAGATTGTGTTCAAACGTGTAAAACTGGAACTCTATCAACGGAAATTATCAGTGGTGAGACGCACGCGCGCACATGTGTGTGTGTGTGTGTATCTGTGTGTGTGTGTGCACGCGCGCGCGTGCGGTTGCTATTGTTATTGTTCAAACAGCTCAATTCGTTGAATGAAACTATTTTGATTAAATTCATAGCAGATAGCTGTAAAATCATCGTTGACACATTTTGTTCACAAACGGACAGACAAAAGACGGACGGTCGGACCGACGGACCGACCGACAGACAGACAGACAGACTTCCTTTCATGTCAATATCAATGAGAAGGAAATTTAAAAGTGTGAGGCGCTGAACTTTGGCGACGCTCTTTTGAAAAAGCCTCAGAGCCTAAATTAAACTGTGCAGTAGACTACAGTACAATTCAGTCCTGCACAAGACAGATTGTACAGTGTCTTAAGCTTACAGTATAGCACAGTACAGTGCAGTGCTGTTCAGTAAAATACAGCGCGCTATACTGCAGGGTCCGACAAGGAGTGAAATGGCGAGAAAGTGTTACTGATATATTGCTATATTATGGGGCCTCTGTGATCTGCCAGCTGTGCCTTTCCTATTCAGAGTCGAAAGTATAAAGTACCGCAGCACATTAGCTGCCACCCATTGGAACGAACATAGACGCATATCGAATTCCAGTCATGAAAAGAAAATTATTTCTGACACAGTTTTGACGCTAGACACCAACACACACCCGTCACAGAATAGGTGTGCATACATACGTACACGTGTACGTATGCACTGAAACAGATATGAATAAAAAAATGTTAAAAAGGTACGCCTACGCATACACACATACACGTACATACATACAACACATACATGATACACACATATATAGAGTTAAACACACACATATGTATAGTTATACATACATACATACATACATACATACATACATACATACATACATACATACATACATACATGTACACGTAACATATGCTCACCTCTCTCGCACGCATGTGTACCCACAGAGGCACAGACACCCACGCGCATAAACATACAGGTCACACATACATACACACACACGTACGTACGTACGTACATACATACATACATACATACATACACATACATACATACATACATGTACATACATACATAAATATATATGTACACACGTTTGTACACACATGCTTACAAGTTACATACACAAACATAGGTTTTGTTATTCTTCGAGGTTTTCAGAAAAGATTGGCGTTCAAATTCAAGGGGAAAGAAACCAGTGTTTACTTAACATTAGATCAACACAAGACAAGCTGTACAACGCTAGACCCTTCTTAGCAAAGGTGGGTTTTTTTCCACCCATTAATTACAAACACATGACCAGACACGCGCAGTATGGGAGATCTATGTATTTCGCCATAATCCTCCATGTATACGAAAACGTAGGACAAGACTAGACTAGACAAGACAAGACAAGATAAGATCGGTCTATATTTTCTTGGATAATAGATAAGCCATACGCAACCATATCAGATAAGACAAGACAAAACAAGACAAGATCGATTTTATTTTCTAGGGTAATAGATAAGCCATACGCAAACATGTAAGATAATACAAAACAAGACAATACAAGATAAGATCAATCTTTACATTCCAGGGTAATAGATAAGCCATACGCAGACATACGATAAGACAAGACAAGATCGGTCCTTGTTTTCTATGGTAATAGATAAGCCGTACGCAAACATATAAGACAAGATAAAACAAGATAACATAAGATCGCTCTTTATAAAAAAGTTTATTTCCTAGGGTAATAGTTAAGCCATACGCAAACATATAAGACAACACAAAACAAGATAAGACAAGACAAGATGACATTGATCATTTATTTTCTAGGGTAATAGATAAGCCATACACAAATATGTAAGATAAAATAAGATCGGTCTTTATTTTCTAGGGTAATAGATAAACCCTATACATGTTGTTTTTTTCTCCCCCAGCCCTTGCCCCAAATAGGACTAAAATGTATAATGTAAATGACTAAATGTTAAATCATACAATGTCAATACACGCAAACAAATAATAACAAAACTTGATGAAATATTAAGCCATAAGACAGATACAATAACACGCAAGGTACATTTCACATTTACGTGATAATAGATGATGCTTTTTTTACTTAGTGACACACACACACTCACACACATAACACGCACATATTCACACACACACACACACACACAACACACACACACACACATACACACACACTACACACACACACACACACACACACACACACACACACACACACACATACACACACACACACACACACACACACACACACACACACACACACACACACACACACACACACACACACACACACACAAAAGAAAAAGAAAACCAGGACAGGGGTAAGGGGGTTGGAGTTTTGAAGGCGCACCATAAGAATGCATTTCATACGAATAAAAAATTGTGGCGATGGCTTTAAGACGTCGGACTTCTATTCAGAAAGTCTGAGTTTGATCTTGCCTGGGTACTTCCCACCTGGTATGTAAAGGGTGGAGATTTTTCTGATCTCCCGGATCAACAGGCTATACAGACACTATAGGGACATGAGGCTATACAGATACCATGAGACTGTACAGACACTATAGGGACATGAGGCTATACAGATACCATGAGACTGTACAGACACTATAGGGACATGAGGCTATACAGATACCATGAGACTATACAGACACTATAGGGACATGAGGCTATACAGATACAATGAGACTGTACAGAAACTATAGGGACATGAGGCTATACAGATACCATGAGACTGTACAGACACTATAGGGACATGAGGCTATACAGATACCATGAGACTGTGCAGACACTATAGGGACATGAGGCTATACCGATGCCATGAGACAGTACAGACACTATGGGGACATGAGGCTATACAGATGCCATGAGACTGTGCAGACACTATAGGGACATGAGGCTATACAGATACCATGAGACTGTACAGACACTATAGGGACATGAGGCTATACAGGTACCATGAGACTGTACAGACACTATAGGGACATGAAGCTATACAGATACCATGAGACTGTGCAGACACTATAGGGACATGAGGCTATACAGATACCATGAGACTGTACAGACACTATAGGGACATGAGGCTATACCGATACCATGAGACTGTGCAGACACTATAGGGACATGAGGCTATACAGATACCATGAGACTGTACAGACACTATAGGGACATGAGGCTATACAGATACCATGAGACTGTGCAGACACTATAGGGACATGAGGCTATACAGATACAATGAGACTGTACAGACACTATAGGGACATGAGGCTATACAGATACCATGAGACTGTACAGACACTATAGGGACATGAAGCTATACAGATACAATGAGACTGTACAGACACTATAGGGACATGAGGCTATACAGATACCATGAGACTGTGCAGACACTATAGGGACATGAGGCTATACAGATACCATGAGACTGTACAGACACTATAGGGACATGAGGCTATACAGATACCATGAGACTATACAGACACTATAGGGACATGAGGCTATACAGATACAATGAGACTGTACAGACACTATAGGGACATGAGGCTATACAGATACCATGAGACTATACAGACACTATAGGGACATGAGGCTATACAGATACAATGAGACTGTGCAGACACTATAGGGACATGAGGCTATACAGATACCATGAGACTGTACAGACACTATAGGGACATGAGGCTATACAGATACCATGAGACTGTGCAGACACTATAGGGACATGAGGCTATACAGGTACCATGAGACTGTGCAGACACTATGGGGACATGAGGCTATACAGATACCATGAGACTGTGCAGACACTATAGGGACATGAGGCTATACAGATACCATGAGACTATGGGGACATGAGGCTATACACACTATGGGGACATGAGGCTACACAGATACCATTAGACTATATACCATGAGACTGTACAGACACTATGGGGACATGAGGCTATACAGATACCATGAGACTGTGCAGACACTATAGGGACATGAGGCTATACAGATACCATGAGACTGTGCAGACACTATAGGGACATGAGGCTATACAGATACCATGGGACTGTACAGACACTATAGGGACATGAGGCTATACAGATACCATGAGACTATACAGACACTATAGGGACATGAGGCTATACAGATACCTTGAGACTATGGGGACATGAGGCTATACACACTATGGGGACATGAGGCTACACAGATACCATTAGACTATACAGACACCATAGGGACATGAGGCTATACAGATGCCATGAGACTATACAGACACTATAGGGACATGAGGCTATACAGATACCATGAGACTATGGGGACATGAGGCTATACACACTATGGGGACATGAGGCTACACAGATACCATGAGGTTGTACAGTTACTATGGGGACATGAGGCTATACACACTATGGGGACATGAGGCTACACAGATACCATGAGGATGTACAGACACTATGGGGACATGAGGCTATGCAGATACGATGGGGACATGAGGCTTTACAGAGAACACGAGGCTATACAGATACCTTTAGACTGTACAGACACTGAGAACATGAGGCTACACAGACACTATGGGGACATGAGGCTATACACACACTCTAAGTCTAAGGACATGAGGCCATGCAGATACTTTGGGGACATGAGGCTATACAGAGAACAAGAGGCTATACAGGTACCATTAGACTGTACAGACACTGAGAACATGAGGCTACACAGACACTATGGGGACATGAGGTTATACAGATACCATGAGATTATATCAGACACCATGAGACAATACAGACACCATTAGACTGTACAGACACCATGAGGCTATGAATAGTGACACCTGTTTGTGCAGACGTCTATGCAGATTATGAGATCTTCCAACTGCACTTTTTTTAAAAAAGAAATAGAGTTAGATGAAGATTAACTGGGATCGTGTTTAGTTTACCATCCACATTACCATAAAACAATATGTTATCCAGCTAAGCTGTCAGCGGCAAATTAAATTCTAGCGTGAAAGACGCCAGTGGAACGTAGAAGCAATTTTGAGTGAAGACAAGGCCTATGGTAGCGGCATTAACCTGTGACAGGTCTGACACCATTTTTAAATTGATGTTTTCAGCTGGTAGGGCTAGGTAGGCTTTGGGGTAAGACTGATTTTTGGCACCCAAGTTCTTGTTTGCCGAAGACTGATAAAATCCGTATCTACATAATAAACGTCGGGAAAATCTTCCACGATTTTTTTTCACCCGAAATCTCTCTCTTGTCTCTCTATGTCTCTCTCTCTGTCTGTCTGTCTGTCTCTCTGTCTGTCTCTCTGTCTGTCTGTCTGTCTTTTGTCTGTCTCTTTCTCTGTCTCTCTCTGTCTGTCTGTCTGTCTCTGTCTCTCTTTCTCTCTCTTTCTTTCTCTCTCTCTCTCTCCCTCTCTCTGTGTCTCTCTTTCTGTCTCTCTCTGTGTCTCTCTGTCTTTCTCTCTGTGTCTATCTCTGTGTCTCTGTCTTTCTCTCTGTCTCTCTGTCTCTCTCTCTTTGTGTGCGTGTATGTGTGTGTGTGTGTTTAAACGTCTCTTTTATTTGTTATGTTTATCAGTTTAATCTTTGGGTTGGCATGGGGAACAAAGTCTGTTTTTGTTTCTTTTCGAAATATCTTCAATCTCTTTATGTTTAAAGTATGTGAAAAGAGCGCTGTGTGTGTGTGTGTGTGTGTGTGTGTGTGTGTGTGTGTGTGTGTGTGTGTGTGTGTGTGTGTGTGGTGTGTGTGTGTTTAAGAAGACAAAGGGTGACATTGTTTCTTCTTTAACGATTATAAAGGTGAGGGACTTGACTGTGTGTGTGTGTGTGTGTGTGTGTGTGTGTGTGTGTGTGTGTGTGTGTGTGTGTGCGCGCCATTTCCTCCCCCCTAAAATGGATTTTTCTGTTATGTCTAGATTTGTATTGGATTTGTTGTTGTTGTTGTTGCTGCTGTTGATGTGTTTATGTAAGGGGATGGGGCTCTTATTTTGAAGCCGTGTTTTTATTGTAAGAAAACATAGGGTGATATGGTTTCGTTCCCCATGCCATAGAAGTGGCGGATGTGACTGTGAATGTCTGGACGTTTGCATGTGCGTATGTGTCAAGATAAGCATTTGTTGTGAAAAAAGGATGTTATCAATGATTTATCAACTGTTTATAGATATTGACTCGTGTGAAAGAAACTAAATTCTGAAAACAGTTTTATCAAAAATATTTTTTTTTGTCATTCAGTCAATTAATTTTTCTCTAAAAGTAGTTTTTCTGTTCAACGATTGAACACGGATTTTAAGTTAAAGAAGGTTTTAAAAAGTTTCAAATTGGTATTGTTTCTGGCGTTGACCACTCCGTCCAATTTATCACAGAATTTCCAGAAGGTAGGGATACTATTTATACTGAAAGAGCCTCCGGCATCCCCTTGGAGGGGGTCAAATTGATTTTCTTTCGTAACTATTACTTATCTGCATTTGGTCGCAAGGGCTGTAATAAGTGAATTGAAGTTTGTTCCAAAGGTATTCGTCACACCCGGACACTGCCGTATGCGCTGGGTGAGGGGTCAAACTGATTTTCTTTCGTAACTATTACTTATCTGCATTTGGTCGCAAGGGCTGTAATATGTGAACGAAAGTTTGTTCAAAATGTATTCATCACACCCAGATAATGCCGTATCCGCTCCACTGAAATCTACCTGTGATGACCGGCAGATGTCTTTGACCCTGCGCAAAATCCTTTGCAATAGGAAAACAAACAAACAAAAAACAAAAAACAACAACAAAAAAGAGGGGTCGGGGGAGGATCTATAAAACACTTAGCATACAGCTGGAACCACAAGAAAGATTAGAGTATTAAGACGGTCAACGAATAGGACAATTTTTATGTTGTGGGCCGAGACTGAGCTGAAGATGTTTTCTTCTGCTTTTGTTTTGCCGTCTGCTTGGTCAGGCCACATCCGACGATTGATGTAACTGAATTATCCAGTTCCTGCTGGCTGCCATAGAGCTTCGTGGACGGAGGAATTGAAGATGACCGGTGTGTGTGTGTGTGTGTGTGTGTGTGTGTGTGTGTGTGTGTGTGTGTGTGTGTGTGTGTGGTGTGTGTGTGTGTGTGTGTGTGTGTTGTGTGTGTGTGTGGTGTGTGTGTGTGTGTGTGGTGTGTGTGTGTGTGTGTCCATTTGTTCCTGTTGAGGCGCAGGACCTGGCGCTGCTCTGCACTGAAGAGGACCTCAACGGGGAAGCGCCATTCTCGTCTGATGTAGATGACCGTGTACACATTTTGCGTTGGATCTCATGGTACCATGGTTTGTTAGAAGACGCCTGCAGGCCTGTACGAGTACCTCTGACTTCAGCCTTTTAGGTTTTCTGTAGAGGTTACTCAGCCGTGAACTCATGGTCAAAATACATACACTGTGAGCACAAGGGCTAAGGCTTTGGCTGACTGATATCCGCCTGATGGCGCCTTCACAGGACATACAGGGTACGTTCTGGGTGTGGCCTGGGCATGTGGCACCCCCCCCCCCCATCCCCCATCCCTACCCCCGTCCTCATAGAAACCATCGCCAGTCAGTCCCAGATGATCAGTTCGTCCAGGCATACATGGTGTATTTCGCAAGTTAACCCTTTTGTCTGAAACTTTCAAAAAGCCATCCGCCACCCGTCACCTACTTGGCTCGGGTCATCCACTACCAAGTTAGATGAAGCCTTTGCCAAACTGCACACGTCAAAGCTTGAGATCAAGGCGTATAACTTATCTTTTAATGGAATGAACACGTGTACCGTTCTCATCTTGACATCAATGCACAGGACAGTCACGTCAGCCAATTCGTTTTGACCCCCAGAATTAGTTGTGTAGCCAATAGAAAGAAAGATCCAGAAGGTTTCAGTGAGCTAGTGTTCGCTGAAGACCAAATGATCATAGAACTGTGACAAAACACAGTTGCGACATCATGTTTATAAACAAGGTAAACGACATTGTAATAGCCAGGGGCATCTCCTTAGGTTATGTGTGTGAACGCATTGATATGTGTACTTAATTTTATTATCCTTTGTGTGTGTGTGTCTGTATGTTTTGAAAGGGTTATAGCCCTGATGTGATTCTACGCAGTCGGCTGGGCTTTAAACAAAAATAACCATAAGAGACAAAATCTTCATTAAAGTATAGCTTCTACTTAACCGAGGATGGGAAAACGGGTAGACAAACTAACACCACAGACGAAAAGGCAAACTATTGTGAGCTACCAGCTTTCCATGGACAGCAAAGAAAACAAACGAGACAGTCTTGATGGAGGCAGACACAAGTAGATCACTCATAAGGAAGATTAGGAAAAGACATGCAACATTTATATGCCATTTTATGAGGAAGGAGGATTTGGAGCACCTGGTCACAACGGGAAAGTGAGGGAAAGAGAGCACCAGGTAGACCCAGGGAGAAAATGCTGGACGGACTTGCAGAGTGGCTGGGGACGAGGAGGGTGGGTGGGAGATGCTAGGGGCAACGAGAGATAGAGACAGATGGAAGTCCATGATCGCCAACGCCATGCGGCAGGGCACCTGATGATGATGATGACCAGCTTTTCACCCTTTTTAAGACACTCAAACATCCCTGTGAATGTAAAAGTCAGCTTTATCAGTACAATCTTGTACCCATACTAGAGCTGGATGTTGAAACAAAACGCTTGAGTGAAAGGTCACGACCTATGTGATGAGGTGCCTCAAGAGAGTAATAGGCAAAGACCAAAAGAGACATGATTAGAAACGAAGAGGTCCGAGAGATTATTGGAACCTCTGTCAACCCTGACATCACACAACAGCGGATCATGTGGGTTGGCCACCTGACCAGAACGATAGTCAACCAGTCAGTCCTTGAAGCTTACAACATCGGATGCTTGGACTTCAGAGCTAGAGGAAGATCGCGGTGGCGTTCAACAATGGAACAGAAGATACACAGTACATCAACAGTGACTGTACGCCAGGGTTGCCGTTTAGCAGCAGACCAACAGTTTCATCTCTCTGGGACACGTTCCGATACAATCAGATTTGAAAAAAAAAAAGGAGCAGCCAGCTCATGGGTTTATGTGCAGGCTTAAAGCTTCTTATGATCATCAGCATCATCATCAAGCACCTTGGTACATGGCGTTGGCGATCATGGCCCTCCATATGCATCTATCCCTTGTTGCCGCAAGCACAACTTCCACCCTCTCTGTCCTCAGCCACCCTGCAAGTCTGTCCAGTATTTTGTCCCTGGGTCTACCTGGTGCTCTCTTTCCCTCCAGCTTTCCTGTTAGACCAGGTGCTCCAATTCCCCTTTCCTCATAAAATGTTGCCTGTCTTTTCCTAATCTTCCTTATGAATGATCTTTTTGTGTCTGCTTCCACCAAGACTGTCTCATTTGTTTTCTTTGCTGTCCATGGAACTCTCAACATTCTTTTTCATCACATGGCACTGAAAAATTCGACCACAGAGACATCATCTTGAGAAACTATAACTGAAACTGAAAAAGTAACTTAAACTAGGAAACAAAGCAAGACAATTTGAAAAACAACAACAACAACAACAACAATAACAAAATCACGTTTTAAAATTCCTAAAGAAGAGTGGATAGGAGAAAAAGTTGATTCAGATCGTTTCTTCCATCTCGCGCTAAGTCATCATGCGATAGAGGTTTGAGTTGATGCTTCATGTCGAAAGCCTGCGCATAAACGGTATCAGCAAATGTATCTGCGCTGCTTTCGAGCAGATCTTATCACGGTTTACTTATCAGGTAAACGTAAGCATTCGCGCCTGATAGATCCGACTGATGTTCGTTATTTTCAGTCACAGTTAAAAGAAAAACAGGAAGAAACAAACAGACACCGACACACACGAACATGCACACGCACGCACACACACACACACACACACACACACACACACACACACACACACACACACACACACACCACACACACACACACACACACACACGCACGCGCGCACACACAGCACACACACACCGTCACCACAGCAGGCACACACACACACACACACACACACACACACACACACACACACACACACACACACACACACACACACAAAACACACACACACACTGAATGTTTGTAAGAATAGAAAGAACTTAAAGCTTAGTTTTTTACCTGTTTCAAATGTTGATTTGTCTTCCTCGTGTTTAGCATACAAGCATAAGTACTAGAACAAAAGTAATGTCACAAGAAGTATACTTTGTACACACCTAATTTTTTTTTTTCGTTCTTTGAGTACATTGCACTTGAGTTCTTCTTGCATTTGCCGTCTAAATAGTCAGGCTACATCTGTCGTGTATTTGGGTTCAAACATCTCAAAAAAGTAGATAGTTGAGTAAAATGCTGCTTACTGTGAAAGACCCATCAAGATTTGTTGGGGGAAACAAGAGTTTAGAGTTTGGAGTTTCTTCAAGAGTTTGTTCAATTTAAAACCCACCTCTTTTTCTCCCGATAATGAATTCTACAACTGTCTTCTTTCCATCAGTTAGTGTAAGTCTGGGCTTTTTTTGTGTGTCTTTTTTTTGTGTTGTGGTATATTGTATGTACTCTGCGTTAATTGCACGCGTATGTCTGGTGCGTGAATACGCTTTGATTAGAATTATCAAGATTTTGCGCCGTATGAATACTGAAATTATTGTTATTATAAATCTGCCAGCAAGTATCTGGTAGACTCGCTGAGCGTGCACAAAACTCTACGCGCAGACAAAGTCTTGGAATGGGAGGGAGAAGGGGGTGGGGTGGGGGTGGGGTATGAGAAGAGAACTATGAAGCGCTAAGCTGACACCACCAATATATGGAAACATTAAATTAAGATGAGCAGCGAACAGGCCAGTTTTTAACGTTGCGGGCTGAGATTAAACTCGAGATCTATATCAAATGCTAAGTTCACGCCCTTTCAAAAGAACCAGCCAGCTCGCGACAAACCAGTGTTCCCTCTTGAAGTTTGAACCCTAAACCTCCGCTTTACGAGCATGACGATATAACAACTGAGCTAAAGGGACACTTGTGGCAAAAAAAAAAAAAAAAAAAAAAAAAAAAAAAAGGAGGGGGGGGGGGGGGGGAGGAGAGAAAGAATGAAAACATAAAGAAAGAAAAAAAAAGACAATAAATTTTGTTCCATGCTTGGGCAGGTTGCCTTCTGTCCCAGTTTACGATCGATACAGGTTTCGGTAACAGCATTGTCAACACAGTATTATTTTACGGTAGTTTTATGGAGACATCACATGACCTGAGAAGAAGAGTCGTAACTAATAAGTGCCATCCACATCGGTTGATGGGGAGGTATGAAGTGTTTTCATGACAGCACTGGGAAATGGGGGTAGGGGTGGAGAAGGGGTGGGGGTTTGGAGATGGAGGTGGAGGTTGCGCGTACGTGTGTGTATTTGTGTTTTGTGTATGTGTTTGTGTGTGAGTGTGCGTGTGTATGTATTTGTTTGTTTGTGTATATTGTGTGTGTGTGTATGAGTGTGTGTGTGTTTGTGCGTGTGTGTGTATGTGTGTGTGTGTGTGTGTGTGTGTTGTGTGGGCGTGTGTGTGTGTTTTAGGGCGAGTGGAAGAGTGGGTGGATGCGAGAGAGAGAGAGAGAGTAGGTGTTGTTAATTTGTTGAAAAAAAATTATGACGTGTCATGAAAATGGATCGAAAAACGCCCGTGTGGAATACTGTAAATGAAGAGCATTGTTTCTCACCGGCGTTTCGGTACGGTTTAATCACACACTTAATGACATTTTACCGTGATTAGTTCAGACCTTCCACTTGGAGGCATATGTAGGCTAGTACAAGCGCATATGAAACTATCCGAGCGCATCACGCTCTCTCGAACAAAGCAAAATCATGCTTTTATCGATATTACATTTTGACGTTAGAACAGTATTTCATGTGAATTGTTCTAGGCTGGTGAAATAACTGACATCAACGTTCATTATCATTTGACAGGTGAAACAAGGTCAGGAGGTTTGCCAACCGAGAGACACCTGCAACGTTCAAACCCTCCAACTAGAAGCCGGCAGTGACACCTCTGTCTCGTGCGGGATCACAGGTTTGACTGGCCTCCGCGCAGCACGAACTTCAGATACCCCAGACACACAGCTGTCAGCGCTCGCTGGTGGGAAAAGGGTCCTGACATTCCCCCCACTGACCAAACCGCACGAGTTCATTCATACACACAATACCTCTTTCATACCACACAACAATACACCTTTGTGTAAAACTCAGTCGGTCGTTGTTAAACGCCAGTCAGGCCTTGCCCTGTGTGCATTTTTGATCGTAAGTTTAAAAACGGCAATAAATAAACGTTTAAGTAACGACGACAGTTTAACTTTTACTGGAGATATTTTTACTTTTCAAGGAGAGACTTCACTTTTTGTTTTATATCTCCGTTGTTGTCCGCGTTTGTGAAAACATAAACCGTCAGTGTCAGAGGAAGATAAACATACAATTGAGATAAACGAATTGCGTATATCACTAAATGATCGCTGAGATTTAAAAACAAATCTACAGTCGGAAAGGACAATCAATCTGAAACTCTGAAAATTTCGAGGTGTTTGCTTAACAAGATTTTAGACGTAGATCTTGGACGTTATTGTCTACCGTTTGAAAAGCGTTCCAACTCAATTTAAAGCTTCACTCTGATACAACCTGAAATTGAAACGTGAAATTTATACGGATTGTTTTCAAGTGTGTTCTGACAACTTTAAAAAAAAAAAGGTTAATCTAGCCCAGTGTGATGTTTTAATCTCTGGTAACTAGCCCCGAACATGGTGAAAGTTATGGAATGATCCAGAAAGGTAAATCATTCCGTGATAGCGGCTGGGGGTGTGAGTGAAATCATTGAGCAGCAGCAGATCAAACATTAACGGCTTCAGGATGGCGCAGTACGGCAAACTGGTGGACATCATTGCCAGACCTCCAGAAGAACGTCAGAATTTGAAATCGGAGCCATCCTCCCCTATTTCCTGAAACGGACAAAAGCCTTCCAAAGGATTCAGAGAATAGGTGAGTAGAGCAGTTGAATGGTGTGTAGTTGTATTGTATTGCATTGCATTGTATCTTATTGTATTGTATTGCACGTGTTGTATTGCATCGTATTGCGTCGTATTGTGTGATGTCTATAGTACAGAATTGAAATAGTCTAAAGGATTCTAAAGGAATCAAGGCGAGACTGAACAAACCAAACGAATCATGTGTATGTTGTGTTGTGTTGTGTGTGTGTGTTTATTGTATTGTATTCAATGTATTGTATTGTATGTATTGTATTGTGTTGCATGCACAATATTTCTTCTGCGAGTTCATAAAAGCACTTTGCTTTGCTATGAGCCAGTTTTTTGTGTGTTTTTTTTCTCCAGTTAGGTTTCTCTATAATTTCTATCTATAGGCACAATATCATTGTTTCTGTAATTCTCTTATCAAAGTGATCAGGTCGACGATGATAATGATTATAGCGGAGTCGATAACATTCTTGACCAGTGTGTGGATGAGGTAATACTAATACTAGATACATGATTAATGACGTGACACTTGACGACGACGGCAATGACGATGATGAAAGATTGCGTCACGTAAACAACGAGATTTTTAAGATTGGTTACGTCTACTGCAAATTGTCTATTTGTTATAGATACGCAGCTTTCGACAAAACAGTCAGAAAAAAAATCTTACTTTCTTTATTCATATTATCTACAGCAAGTTTCTGCAAGAAGGCTTCTTTGAGTGGCTTGCCTTGTGTGTATAGTGGTAAACCATTGTGTGGGTTAAGTTACAAATTAATGATAGGGCCACAGCGAATCAGTGACAGAAAATCAACAACAACAACAACAACAAGAAAAAGAGAAAAAGAAAAAAAAAACAAAACAACAAAACCAAAACGGAAAAGAAAACAAAACAAAAGGAAAGGAAAGAACAGTATTGTGAAATATAAATGTAAATTTCTTCTTGAGAGATTTAGACCTTAAACCTTCCTGAACTAGTACAGTTCTTCTATTCTTCTTCTTCTTCTTCTTTTTCCTTCTAATTATCATTTATCCATTTCAAGTTTTAGTAAACACGAATGCACGAAAGCTGGTCTCTGCGAATTGCTGAGCGTATTTGAATTAAAACGAGATAATATGATCGGACAACATCGAACAGAAAAAGGTGAGTCGTCAGCTAAAATCAAAACGGAGCATGTGAAATTCTTCCGATGACCTTGTGGATTCAAGATAGACCAGGAACAGGAACTTGAAAGTTGCATTATAAACTTTTCATACTATGCGTAATAAAATGACTATCAGTGAAGCAAAATCCCTACTTGGTGATGATCTCTCTGTAGATTCCAGATAACCAGAAGAGGTACTTGAAAATTGCATTATAAACTTTCATACTATGCGTAATAAAATGACGTATCAAAATCCCACTTGGTGATGATCTCACACGCAGATTGACATCTAACCGTCGTTTCGTCGAAGAGGTATCGTGACGTGAAAGACATAATATATATATTATACACACACACACACACAACACACACACACACACACACACACACACACACAACACACACACACACAACACACACACACACACACAACACACACACACATCAATATATATATATATATATATATATATATATATATATATATATATATGTGAGCCAGGGTCAAAAGGTGCTTTGGGGTGACTTTCCTAGTTCAAATCATGCAACTAATTTTCGTGCCTTTGCACAGCCTGAACAATCCTAGATATTGAGCTTTAAAATGTCAGATCAAATAGTAGACATGAATTCATGGAAGTTGAACAAATCATTTATTAGCCAGTCAAGTTTATATTTACACTTTTGCTCAAATTTCAGCCTTCCTTTTACAGATAGGCGTAGTAGGCTGAGAATAAAGTTTGGTGATAATCCAATGGTTGTACCTATGTACGTATTTATTGGTTTCTTATCAAGGTTACTCACTAGTTTATAATTTCATTTGAGTTTTTTGCCTAAATTTTTCATATATTCTGCAATATTAAAGTGTAAATATAAGGGTTTCATTCGTGACACTTTTGTGTCACAGGCCTACAGTGCTTTGATCAATCACAGTGGGAAAAAAATTATTAAAAACTGCAAAGAAATAGGGCTTTTCAAGTTGTATGCATAAAACTGTCTGAATAGAACTGATCAGCACTGCAATCAAATGGATACTTTGGAAACCACGTGACCTTTTAGCGTTCGTGTAACACCTGTCACGGATGAAACTATGCCCTGTAAAGTATGAGCTACTGCCAATCCAACATTTTGTTTGACCAAGGAGCATTCAGGCGTGATAGAATATTTCTTTCCCGCCAAAATGGCCGAGCATGATCAAGATGAGTAAGACAAGTTGTGTTGTCACACCATTTTTCTTGTCACGGATGAAACTATTTTACAGTTCAAATCACAGATTAAACTGAGTCACATGATTTCTATCATAAAGATGACTTTTTAGCTTGCAATAAGGTTTTAGTTGTTGAAAATGTCTATAAATGTTTTCAACATCAATCTAAATGTACAAACATTAATGTATAATGCTAATTAACATAGGCTGTGCACAGCCTACTGTTTAGTTGAACGCACCCACTGAGCCACCGCGAAAGACAAAACAGCTGCTCAGTGCCAGGGAATCGTACAAAGCGATGGTCTGCTCTTTCAGTGTCAGCATTAAGCTGCAAGCCACTGGCCGCGGTAAATTCTAGATCTAGTGTCTGTGGTTCTACATCATGTATGTCCGACTCATAGCTGTAAGATTTTTGATAAAACCAACAGAAAGTACTCTGTCGCAACACACTGAAAGTTAATGAAAAAAACTTAGTTAAGAAACTGACTGTCACAATGCAAAATACATGCATTTTCAACTGGTGGTGTAGTAAGCAGTTTATTTCTCTTGCTGTTAATCAATACTTATGATGAAAGATGCATGAATGCATGATGCCATGCTGAAAGGAACATCGCAGGGACACTTACCTGTGAATAGCAAGAGGCGGTGCCGTAATGTAGGTGTACAGGGCACAGAACAGCACTGAGTATTCACATATTCCATACAAAGACTCAATGCTGATTTCTAGATCTAGAGATGCATTCACGTTTTGGTGCATACGTTTTTTCTTTCTTTTTTTTGGTTTTATTTTTGGGGGGGGGGGGGGGGGGCGGGTCTCCGCCCCCCCCCCCCCCCCGCTGTCAAAGTGTGCACACTATGTACATTGATCTACTGACAGTGTGCGGTAGAACTCAACCCAGATCTATATCTGCCATAGATTTCTGATCTTTTCGGCTGCATTTGTAAAACAGCATTTTTTCTAGCTTCGGAATATTTTTTTTGCAGTGAGTCAGTGTATGATAGCACTTAGATCTACATTGTTTATCTTTCACTCGCGCGTAACTGTTTAAACATGTGAGTGTGTGTGTTTGGGATGTCTATTAATATTTTTTTCCGGGTGCAAACTACCCATCTGTATCCAATTATGAGATATGTACTTGTCTTCGATGCATAACACACACACTCACTCTCTCTCACACACACACACACGCACACACATACACACACACACACACATACACACACACACACACACACACACACACACACATACACACACACACACACACACACACACACACACACACACACACACACACACACCGACGCACAGACGTATACTGACATGCACTGTGATAAGCCGGTGTACTTTGCTGTGCGACACACTGACATGACGCGTGTATACGTGTCCGATTCATTTTTATGCGCGCGCGCTCACACACACACACACACACACACACACACACACACACACACACACACACACACACACACACTCTCTCTCTCTCTCAAATACACACACACACACATACTCACACACACACACACGCACGCACTCACACACACACACACACACAACACACACACACACACACACACACACACACACACACACACACACACACATACACACTCTCTTTCTTCTTCTTCTTCTTCTCCTCCTCCTCCTTCTTCTACTTCTTCTTCTCCGTTTCTCTCTCTCTGTCTCTCTGTCTCTGTCTCTCTCCCTCCTCTCTCTCTCTCTCTCTCTCTCCTCTTTCTCTGTCTCTTATACACTTACACTTTCTATCACAATCATGCAGAGTATACCCTACCAAAAACCGCTTCATTTTTCGTTATCACAAAAACCACATACATGTATGAAAAAAAGTGTGTGTTGACACGACTCACAGCCACTGTGATTGAACGCGCGGGTCATAATTTATTTGCACATGCCACATGCCTGGCCCCCCGGACAAAAAAAAAAAAAAAAAAAAAAAAGCGCGAGACCAGAGGCCAGGCACCAAGGACTGTTAAAAGCCCAGGCCCATGTTTGATTAGCTTAAAAGCATAACTGACAAGAAAGTGACAAGGTGAAGATCTGTGTAAACTCCGTACCTTGAAACTTGAGGCTCCGTCCCTCTCACCCTCTGTGTTTCGCAAGATGGGATTTAAAAATTAGAAAGGGTCAGCGAGATATGAATTTTTGTCTTAAACCGTGAACGCTTTCGTTCTTCTTGTTGTTCTCTTCATTCTTATTTTATGAGAAGTGAATTAAATTAAAAATGAGTATAAGATGTGAATCGAATCGTCACTTAAGATTAATCTCCTCCCCCCCCCACTTCATTTGTGGGGATGCCGGGGACTCTTTCAGTATTAATAGTATTCCCACCTTCTGGAAATTCTATCTCGAAATCTCCTCTCTTCTATCGCTCTCTTTGTTTCTTTCTTCCTCCTTTGCTTTCTGTCATTTCTTCTCCTTTTTTGCCTTGCTGGTCCATTCGCCTGTATGTGTTCGATAAAGTCTTATGTACAGTCTCTTAGGATTGATGATTGGGTACATCTATTAAGTGCATTTTGGCTCTAGGGAAATGAGATATGTGGAAGCAATTTTAGGTAATTTGTGCCCGTTTTTGTTTTAGCGTCCTTATTTTTGTTCAAATTTGTATTCAGGTATGTTTTTCAAATCTACTGTATGATAAATTGGACGGAGTGGTCAACGCCAGGGGTATTTCCTTAAATTATATGCGCGAATGCACACACGATACTTCAACAGGAAAGAAAGGTAAAGAAAATGAAGCCGTATGAAAGTCATA
>JAPXFY010000026.1:26519922-26522422 GCA_030674185.1 Monoplex corrugatus
TCGTTTGTATAGAAAGTGGTTTAAAAAGTGACTAAGGGAAACGAACGAATATATACAAAGAGATACAATTCGTCATCAAAAATCTAGAAATATTTTGAAAATTTTCAACGCAAGTGCTCAAGCCAAGCAAACAAGTACTTCAACACTTGGTTCAGTTTATGCAGAAAATGGTCAAGAATTTTCACATACTCATACAGTACTAAAGCCGAGCGCTCAAGTTTGATAAGATACGTGATTATAATGTTCAAGGATGTATTTTGTCTCTTTCGGTACAGCCGATACAGCTGGAATCGCATGCATGTCATGAATAATAGTAATGATAAAATAATAATAATAAAATATAAAAACAAAAACAAAAAACAAAACAAAAAGAAACACACACAGACACAAACTTACAAACAACCGCGTCACCCAAACAAGCAGGTAAAGAACGACCAAAATTTGATATCTGATTGATTTTGATATACTTTTTGTTATCAGTACTTAAAACTCTCACTAACATGAATTCTGTGTTTTGTTTAGACACGCTTTTTTTCATAAGTTTGTATGTAGCCAAATACGTATTAATCAAAACACTGTGTAATGTAAAACCGGACAACGAAGGTGAACCCTAAATTCTTCGTCGTTAAGTTTTCAAAAAATCACTGACACAGACATACAGACATTTAGGAATCGATCTAAAATAGTCTCATTTTTTTAATGTCTTAAAACAAGAAACATACAAGCACTTTTCAAGAATCTCAAACGAATTGAGAAGACGTTTTTAACAGTCTTGTACATTGTAAAGTACCATTAAAATCTCGAAACTGATTTAGATGAACAAACACACGCACTGTTTGACGAAAATGTCATTGAGTAATGTAAACTGTTGGAAAGTGGTTTTCAAAAGCTATCAACCGCCCGCACTGGTAAGCATGTCACTTTTTCGAGCAAAGTTAAACAAGATGGAAAAGCCATGCTAACAGTCAGTTATTTACAGCGCCCGCTGAAAACGTTGGCATAACCAAAGCTTGTAAACGGGCTAGTCTTGATAATGCAGCGTTTGATAATTAGAGACCATTGTCTGAACTCACAACGCTGATTAAAAACTGACCAGTTTCAATAATCGGGACGTTAATTATAGACACGTATCTGTAATCCTAACATCAAGGCTTGGAGTGTCGAGCTTGTTATGCCGAACATGTTAATGGTATTCAAATTTTATTTCTCTAGTCCATCAGTGAAGAGACCAGTGATCTTTGTTTTAAAACAGATGTTAAAATTCTGCTGGCTGTGACCACTCTAAACAGTGCATCATTTCACCCAAAAGCATGTTCATTTTCCCTATTCGTGTATTTCCTTTGTATTGAAATTATTGTTTTAGGAATAAAGCCCAAACACGTAAAAACTCTTCGGTGACACACAGACATACAGTATTAAAAAATGTGTTCGTGTCAAGTGTAATCAATAATCTTTGCAGTTTCTTGACTCAGACTTGAAAGGGAGTGGGGGCAAGGGAGGGGAGGGGAGGGGAAGTTGTACTGAATACATAAGGTACAGTTGTCTGGGGAAAGAGGAAGTGTTGTTTTAATTAACTTATGCAAAAGAAGGGGAGAGGGGTTGGTGTTTTCAAGTGAGCAAACAGTTGTTGGAATGCTTTCTGCCTCACACAAACATACATCCTCTCCAACCCACACATGAACCCATCCACCACCCACCCACGCGCCCATAAATACACACGCACACACACACACGTACGCAAGCATGCAAGCACGCCACAGCAAAAACAAAACAAAACAAAAAAACACAAAAAAACATATATACATATATATATATATATATATATATATATATATATATATATATATATATACATATATTCGCTATTATGTATTAATCACGAAATCTCTTATACAAATATACATGTATGTAAATATCTGGGCTACACTTTGGCAACAGAACTAGCAGATGTCTGCACGTGCAAAGAGCGTGTTATGAAAAATATGGGTAAGATTGACTTAATGAAAACTATTTAGTCATTTGGAAGTATAGACACAACTCTTTTTTTTTTCAACTTGTCGATGCCCAGATTAAACCAATGTTATTTCACGAATCAGAAATACGGGATACAACAAGATTATCAGTTTGAGAATCAGCACTACCTTTTGCATATAAATGTTTATCAAATGTCAGTGGAAAACGCTGATACCGTGGCATGTGAAGAAACTGGGCGACACCCTTTATCAATAGACTACAGTGAGCTCCCTCAGATACTGGGCAAAATTGTGCAAAACGCACTTACCCAAGCAATTTTTTTAACACGTTACTAAACAGTTTTGTATATATATCGAAAAGAACGAAACAAGGGTACAACTAGGCCAGTTGTGTAAAGACTGCTTGGAAACGTATGATTCTCAGGATATCTGGACAAATAGAGGAATAGAAAACGGAATTTCTGTTGCGCTCTAAGAAAAACATGATCGGTCGTTTTAAAGACGCCTGGAGACATACAGCAGTGAGC
>JAPXFY010000026.1:26527422-26529922 GCA_030674185.1 Monoplex corrugatus
CTCTCTCTCTCTCTCTCTCTCTCTCTCTCTCTCTTCTCCTGGCTGGTTGACTCTTTTGATAGAACCAGGCACTCAGAATTTTATGTCTCAAGTTCAGTTCCAGCGCACAACATAACAGATGGCTTCTTTAGCTGCCCATCTTAATGCTCCAGTTACTGTGTTGGTGTCAGCGCTTGATAGATCCCGTCACACCCCGCGTCCTCCTCCACACCACTTCAAGACCATGGCAGTGAGCACATGGTTTCTTTGTAGGATCAAGGGGTTTGCTAGATAATTGCTAGCACATTTGGGTGGAGCGCATATGTCATTGTCCGAACCTGATGAATCCCTCAGAAAAATCAAACTCCAAACTCCAAATTCTCTCCCCCTGCCTTGCCTCCCTCCTCCCCCCCCCCCCCCCCCCCCCCCGCGCACTTTCTCTCTGGGAATTCTGTAGCTCTTAGCTGGTTGAACTTAAGAGTTCACATGGTACAGACTTTGACTAAGTGTCCTACATTACTGGCTTTTTTACTGTTCATCTTGATATATTACTGGTCTCGTGATAAGCACCCTCACCCCAGACCGCACCCCACCCACCCACCCCTCTCCTCGGCCTACCTCACTTCTCTGGGATGGTTATATCCTCCCCCCCCCCTCCCCGGTCCCCGAATTCCTCCTTGAAATAATTATGCCAGAGGGGTGACTCATGGGGCTGACCTTTGCAGTTGACACGTCCGTAAAACAAGTAGTCACTCACTCCTGTCTGCGTCATGTGGTTGCAGCGGAGCATTGTTGATTGTATGTGTAAGCCGGTACAAGACGGCTTTACGTCACGTGCGTATGTTCCCATTACACCTCTTTATTGATTTTCTGCACTGACCCCCTCCTGCCATTTATCATTCCTTTTTCTTGTCCGCCCCGTTGAGGTGGCGGGCGGGGTGGCCTGTCCCGTTTACCCCCACGCTTGTAAATCACACTCCTATCTTGGCTCGTGCTCCGTGCCTGTGATGCAACGATTGTGCTTTGGGTGTTTGTTTGGAACAACAGTGTGCCGTGTGTTGGACGGTGGAGTTGGCGCTCCCTCATTTGCAGAAACATGTAAACATGTTTTTGTTTGTTTGTTTGTTTGTTTGCTTGTTTTGTTTGTTTGTCTCTCTCTCTCTCTCTCTCTCTCTCTCTCTCTCTCTCTCCTCTCTCTCTCTCTCTCTGTTTGTGTCTCTCTTTGCCACTGTCTCTGTCTCTGTTTCGCTGTCTCTGTCTGCCAATTTCTGTCTGTCTGTCTGTCTGTCTGTCTGTCTCTCTCTCTGTCTCTCTGTTTTGTCTCTCTTTGCCTCTGTCTCTGTCTGCCTATCTCTGTCTGTCTGTCTGTCTGTCTGCCTGCCTGTCTGTCTGTTTCTCTCTCTCTCTCTCTCATACTCATTCACTCTGTCTGTCTGTCTCTGTCTTTCTTTCTTTCTTTCACATTTTCTGTCAGTCTATCTGTCTGTCTGTCTCTCTCTCTCTCATACTCATTCACTCTGTCTGTCTGTCTCTGTCTTTCTTTCTTTCTTTCACATTTTCTGTCAGTCTATCTATCTGTCTGTCTCTGTGTCTGTCTGTCTGTCTCTTTCCATCTCTCTCTCTCTGTCTCTGTGTCTGTCACTCTTTCTGTCTGTCTCTCTGTCTGCCTGTCTGTCTATATGTTTGTCTGTCTGTCCGTCTCTATCACTCACTCATACCCATTCTCTCTGTCTATTTCTTTCTTTCTTTCTTTCTTTCTTTCGCATTCTCTGTCGGTCAGTCTGTGTCTATCTCTGTCTCTGTCTGTCTGCCTGTCTGTCTGTCTGTCTGTCTGTGTGTCTGTCTGTGTGTCTTTCAGTCTGTCCCTCTGTCTTACTATCTATCTATCTATCTATCTATCTATCTATCTATCTATCTATCTCACTGATGTCTTTATGCGATTATTGTTCATTTGTTTTTTTTATAAAGATTCTCTATGAGCACTGCATTATATTAGTGCAGACGGCGAAGGCTGACTGTAAAAAGAAAAAAAATTAAAACAAAACAAAACAACAACAACAAATAAACAATGCTTTGCTTATGCACTCCCCTAAAATGGTTTTTCTTTTCTCCCTTCCCCCTCCCGCTCTCTCTCTCTGTTCTCTCCTTCTCTCTCTTTCGCTCTCTTTGTCTCTCTCCTTCTCTATCTGTCTGTTCCCCTCCCCCCTCTCTCTCTCATTAGAATTAATCAGATTCTCAAGTATTATATACATGTCTTTACCGTTGGAAAACTAGGTCGATCAATCAATCAATCAATCATTCAATATCTCTCTTTCACATTCTGCTTTTCTCGTATTTGTGTTCCGGGATAATGATTTTAAGAAGAGGCCTGTGGAAATATACACTCAAGCGCGCACTACACACACACACACACACACACACACACACACACACACACACACACACACACACACATACACACACACACACACACACACATACACACACACACCACACACACACACACACACACACACACACA
>JAPXFY010000026.1:26542422-26554922 GCA_030674185.1 Monoplex corrugatus
TGGATTGTGGTCAGATCTCCTAATAGCTTGAGTTCTCCATGATCCACTAAGAAGTAATGTGTAAAGCGCATGTGAATCCAATTGAATTTGGGGGAAAAAAAGCGCTCGAAACATAAGAACGAACGTATGATTTATGCGCACGTGTGTTGTGTGTGTGTGTGTGTGTGTGTGTGTGTGTGTGTGTGTGTGTGTGTGTGTGTGTACATGAATATATATACATATATGTGTTGTGTGTGTGTGTGTGTGTTTATATATGTATATATATATATAATATATATATACATATACAACCATGTATATATATATATATATGTATGTGTGTGTGTGTGTACATATGTATACATATATGTGTATATGTCTATATATTACATATATATACATGTATATATATATATATATATATATACGTGTGTGTGTGTGTGTGTGTGTGTGTGTGTGTGTGTGTGTGTGTGTGTGTGTGTGTGCGCGCGCGTGCGCGTGCACCCATATGTTTATGTGTAAAACATATCAGCAAAGATATGTTTGTTTATTAATACGTCTTTTTGAGCGGTTTTTTTTTCATTTTTGGGTCAAGCAGCACTCTATCAATTTTCACACGCAAAACTTAATATACCTGCAGAGACGTATTCATGTATATCAAGACATCACAAAACAGGTTACAGCCGGAAAAAAAAACTGATCAAAGAAAGCAGACAAGACGAGAATATGTGTGCATGAGGAAGACAGAGATACAATGTACTGAAAAGTGTCTGTGTGTGTATGCGTGTGTGTGTGTGGGGTGTGTGTGTGTGTGTGTGTGTGTGTGTGTGTGTGTGTGTGTGTGTGTGTGTTGTGTGTGTGTGTGTGTGTGTGTGTGTGTGTGTATGTGTGTGTGTGTGTGTGTACGTGTGTGTGTATGTACGTTGTGTGTGTGTGTGTGTGTGTGTATGTATGTATGCGTGTGTGTGCGTGTGTGTGTGTGTGTGTGTGTGTGTGTGTGTGTGTGTGCGCGCGCGTAAGTGTGAGTGTGTATGTGTGTTTGCTTGCGTGTGTGCGTGCACGTTTGTGTATGTGTGTGCGTGTATGTGTGTGTGTGCACATGTGTGTATGCGTGTGTGAGTGCGTGCGTGCATCTGTGTGTGTTCAGACCCGTCGATGATTTATGCACGCGCGAGCTAAGACCGGCCTTTAACATTCTTTCCCTGTTTAGTTCTGAAAGAGCAGCCGTCAAAATATCAGGCAGCTCTCCAGAGAGTGGAAAGCCAATGCAAGAGACACACGCCAACTAAATGGTTACCGCGACACTCGTACGTGTGTCACAAAGGACATTCTTGCTCCCACACAGCACCGTGCTTGGAGGCAGCAGTCATAAAATTCCAGCCCTCTTGATACCCTGTGTTACCTGGCTTTCATCGAGCTGTTCTCCACTCTTGAAACCAAATGATATTTCCGATGTCAAGCAGGCTGTATTTTCCATGTCTACTTTTTTGTTGTTGTTGTTGTTGTTAAAATCAATTAGATTGTTTGTGTAAAGTCGTAAAACGTTTTCTGTTACATGTTAGTGAAATGGTAGATAATGATAATTACAATAATATTGAAGATGTATGTAGTGCGAATACCGCAAAGCGAGCTGCTATGAGGTTTTCACACTTTGCAGAGTATGTTATACGTGGAGACCTAAGTCAACAACAAACCGATGATATAAGCATAACATGAAGAGAACAGGAAAGAAAGGAACAGTATCGTACCCATATAGGGGGTAGGGGCATACAGACAGACAGCCAGACACTCATACAGACAGAAAAAAGGAGGGACAAACACGGAGAGAGAGAGAGAACAGAGGTAGAGACAGCGAGACAGACAGACTGTCCAAGACAGCCAAGACCACACAAGTTCACGCAGGACACCACCTAACACCGCAAACGTTTCGTCATACACACACGTGTATATGTCACACGTCAGCATCAATATCCGGCGGGTTTTTTTTTTTACCATAAAAGTCCACATAAACACAGCAGAAAGACCATAACTCTGCACCTAAGGCCGTTCGGCTGGCATGGGTTCTTTGATGAGAACCTACGGATATGTTTTCAGCCTTTGAACGGGATTTTAGGGCTTAGTTCTCAGCACTCTGAGAGAACTCAGTAAAACAGGCTGCTGGGATTTCACGATGTGTGTTCAGGTCGCTTTTCTGCTTTGTTCTTATCGGCAATGACCTTCTTTATGATCATTCACTAGACGCAAGCAACGCCACACTTTTGCCGTTTGTTTGTCTCGTTTTTCTCATCCCTCCTCCTTCTCCTCTTTGTCTCTCTGTCTCTGGTCTCTCTGTCTCTGTCTGTCTATCTGTCTGCCTGTCTGTCTCTCTCTGTCTGTCTGTCTTTCTGTCTGTCTTTCTCTTTCTCTCTCTCTGTCTCTGTCTCTCTGTCTCTTTCTTTCTCTCTCCCTGTCTCTGTCTCTGTCTCTCTGTCTCTTTCTTTCTCTCTCCCTGTCTCTGTCTCTGTCTCTCTGTCTCTCTCTCTCATATGAGCTGGCCAATGGTTAAAGACGAAAAAAACACAGTTCCTGCTTCACACAGAAAACCTTATCAGATCCAGCTACAAAGGAACAGTAATGCCTGGATTGTACCGTGAAGGATTTTCCTCCAATCTGGATGTTTGAGGTCGTGCCCAGCTCCATAAACTTTATGAGTGACTTGCCTTCAGTTCATGCAATGTTTGAACAGGTTCCTGGTCTTGTGCACAGGTATAGGAATAGTTTCGTCACATTAGACATACACACACACACACGAACGCGAGCGCGCGCGCGCACACACACACACTTATATAAACGCACATACACATACACTCACACAAGCACACACACACACACACACACACACACACACACACACACACACACACACACACACACACACGAACACATACACACGCTCGCACACACACACACACACACACACACACACACACACACACACACACACACACACACAAACATGAACACACACACACACACACACACATATTAGCATGGAAAGCACACACACACACGCGCGCACGCACACACACACACACACACACACACACACACACACACACAAACATGAACACACACACACACACACACATATTAGCACGGAAACGCACACACACACACGCGCACGCACACGCACACACACACACACACACCACACACACACACACACACACACACACACACACACACACACACACACACACTCACTCACTCACTCACAGCGGAAAATCTCAAACAACGTCTGCTTAAAACCTAAACAACCTAATGTGATCCAGCAGAAAAGAGAGGAAATTAAAACCAGCTTCATGTGAATAGTCTGAATTGTTTCAAGACTGGAAAACCTGTATTACGAGTGGGCATTAACTAAGAACCCCCGCCCCACCCACTCCCTTCCTAGAAACACCCGCCTCCTACGCCTCACACCTCCCCGTGTCAGTTCTCTTCATCCAAGGTTTGAGCATTTTAAGCGTCAGCCAACCTCCTCCAGCCATGGCGCTGCTGACCCAGGATAGCTCATTCCATTTCCTCTGGGTGTCTTTTCATCTCTTCTTGAATGGTCGCCGCCAGGTGCCTGTTGGTCTGCCTCTGCTGTTGTCGTTATTGTTGTTGTTGTTATTGTTGTTTTTGTTGTTATTGTTGTTGTTGCTGCTGTTGTTGATGCTGTTGTTGTTTTCTCCCAAGATAGTGCCTGTGACAGTTTTGATTTTTTTCTCTCTCCTAGTTTTCAGTTTCTTCAAGATGGTGTGTCCGTGCTCGGAATGAATTCCATATGGACGACGCCACAGATGCCATGTGATGGATAAGATCCAAAAATGATCATGGCATAAGCCATATATACCTGTGTGAAAGTTCTACACGCTTGGTACAAGTCTTGGGTTCCACGTATTGTATGTTTAGGTGTATGGTTTTGATGTTTATCCTTGTTAAAAAAAAAAAGCAACAAAAGAAAAATGAAAAAGAGGTATGACTGCATTGTACTAAGCCCCCGCCCTCCCCCCACACACACAAAAAAAAAAGAGAGAAAAAAAGAAAAGAAAGAAAAAGAGGTATGACTTGACTGTATAATACTAAGGCTCGTAGACATAGCCTTGTTGGACTGTCTGGTTCTATCTATCCTCAAGACACGCATTCTCTCTCATTCTATTGTCGTGTGTTTCTACTTCCTACAGATGCACATCGGAAATAGCTGGCAGAATCGGCCAAGCCAAAACAGCATTCAAGAAGATGACAAGCACTCTTACCAACAAATGCCTATCAATGAACATCAGAAAGAGAGTCCTTGAATGTTATATAGACCGAATACTGTTGTACGGATGCGAGGCGTGGACAGTCAGCAAGCAAAGCCAGAGCAAGATTGAGGCAGCCGAGATGTGGTTTCTAAGAAGAATTTTGAGAGTTCCATGGACAGCAAAGAAAACAAACGAGACAGTCTTGATGGAGGCAGACACAAGTAGATCAAGAGACAGTCTTGATGGAGGCAGACACAAGTAGACCACTCATAAGGAAGATTAGAAAAAGACAAGCAACATTTATAGGCCATTTTATGAGGAAGGGTGATTTGGAGCACCTGGTCACAGCGGGAAAGCTGGAGGGAAAGAGAGCACCAGGTAGACCCAGGGAGAGAATGCTGGACGGACTTGCAGAGTGGCTGGGGATGAGGATGGTGGGGGAGATGCTAGGGGCAACGAGAGATAGAGGATGGTTGGAAGTCCATGGTCGCCAACGCCATGCGGCAGGGCACCTGATGATGTTGATGATGACTTGGCTGTACACTGGCAGTCATTTAGACTGATGCCATTCCCACCATTTCGCTGATCTTGATGTTCCTGGTCATATTACGGTTGGTCTTGTTGACAGCTCTTCTCAAATAGCGCATGTAAGTTTGCTGGGCCATAAAAACTCATGCCTCACGTCTCACGCCTCATGCTTCACGCCTTACGCGTGAATAGAAAAATGAACAGACGAGGTCTCTGTTGCGCGGGGCCATACAACTCCACTCACGCTTCACGCTTCATGGTTCACGGTTCACGGTTCACGCGTGAGTGGAGAAATGGGACTGTCCACTTTGTCGATGCGTGAAGTTGAAGTTCCTGGTTACCGCTGGCCATTTCAATTCTCCTCACTTGCAGGAAGGATGACTACAAAGAAAAATTGATCGAGTTGGTCCGAGCAAGGCCCCTCCTCTGGAATCCGCGTGTGCCTGACTACTAGGACAAAGATTACAAAAAAAGTTTGGGAAGACTTGGCGAAGATTCTGAACGAACCCAAAGATAAGGAGATGATGGAATGTACCGTGGAATTCTCCTCGTGATTCTGCAAGGAAGAAATGTTCTCGGCACCATATGCTTTGTCTCTTTCACTTCCTCCTCCTGAGCAAGAGCAAAAACAGGAGGTCTTCTTCGTCGGAAGAATCCATCTTCGGAAAAAGAAACAAACCACGAATATTGTCTCTGATCAATTGAGCAAACAGCACTGTATATTTACTGTGGCAGCCAACTTGAGAGAGAGCGAACAGGGGAAGGAAGACAACAGACTTCATTGATCTTCTCAAAAGGGACACTGGCCTCGAAAACATCAATGAGATCAAGGCAGCTATGTTGGACAGGAGCAAGTGGAAGGAGTACGTCACAGAGGCTCGATCGGGAGATCGGCCAAACTAACTAAGCACTGTATTCTGACACCGTCAACACAAAACAGAAGCTTGAGCAGTGAGGCGTGAGCTCCTGTGGCCCAGTGCATAAATTTCATATGTAAGGCGTGAAGCATGAGGCGTGAGACGTGAGGCATGAGTTTCTATGGCCCAGCAGCCTAACAGGTAGTAACTTTGTGCTCCGGGGGCTTGCTCATGGTCCAGGTCTGATACTGGCACATCCGGTCCGGGATGAAAATAGAGTTGCAGTGGTCGACTGTTGTTTCCGTAGGAATGTGGTGATGGTGTTTCAGCAGTGGGGCAAACTGATAGCTGACATTGTTTGCTTTCTGGATTCTGAGCTCCAAAACAGATGTAACTGCCTGCCTCAAGCAAACAGGAATCAGAAAAAAAAAAAACACGAAAAAAATCAGATCACGTATTTGTTACAACCAGACAAGACAGGCGCAAATTTTCGGCCAACTGATCTTTGTCAAGCGTAGACGTAAGATCACAAATGAACAAACACCGTATACAAAACTTATGAGAAAAAGACTGAAACTTCCCTGCTGCTTCGTCTAGTGGGGACAAAGGCCAGTTGGCCGAAAATTTGCGCCTGTCTTGTCTAGTTGTATTAAATACGCATTCTGATTTTTTTTCGTGTTTTTTTCTACTGGATTCTGGTTTCTGGATTCCATCATTCTGTTGATCCTTCTTCTGTCTTTTGTGAAAGTTCTGCTAAGATCTTTGAATTCACTTGCTTGTTTGAGTTTAATGCCACTGATGTTATGCTAGGGTTTCCAGCTGTTCTGCTCACCTTCATTGACTACTTTTAT
This sequence comes from Monoplex corrugatus, assembly GCA_030674185.1. Taxonomy (NCBI): domain Eukaryota; kingdom Metazoa; phylum Mollusca; class Gastropoda; order Littorinimorpha; family Ranellidae; genus Monoplex; species Monoplex corrugatus. The sequence goes on from JAPXFY010000026.1 coordinate 26,548,903, forward strand.
TTATGTATTTGTGTATTTATCTATTATGTATTTATTTAATTTTATTTATTCATTTATTTATTTATTTATTTATTTATTCATTCATTTATTTATTTACTCATAATATTTTTTTTCATGTTGTAATTTTCTCAAGTGATGTTTACGTTGTTTGTATGCTTCTTGTGGCCCTTCATTTTCGTATGTGCTAATAGGCTCTGATTGTCAGCAAAGAGCATCTTGTTCGAAGATTTAAGAGTCTGGGTTTAGTTTTGTCGTGAGCATTGATATTCTGCAGTGATTGTTGGTTAGGAGGCAGGTAATATTCAGAGACACCAGTCATTATTCTGATTTTTCTCCCTTTTTTTTTTTTTCATGACATGACTTCTTAAAGAGAGTTCTGTTACCTGGCATGGGAAGGAAAAGCAAAAAACAAGAGAGTACATTGATTGTTAAGAACTGTATTGTAGAATCGGTAAGGCCAGAACTATAGAATTGGTAAGGCCTGCACTGTAGAATTAGTGAGGCCTGAACTATAGAATTGGTAAGGCCTGCACTGTAGAATTAGTGAGGCCTAAACTATAGAATTGGTAAGGCCTGAACCATAGAATTTTGGTAAGGCCTGAACTATAGAATTGGTAATGGTTGTACTGTAGAATTGGTAAGGCCTGCACTGTAGAATTGGTAAGGTCTGTACTGTAGAATTGGTAAGGTCTGTACTGTAGAATTGGTAAGGTCTGTACTGTAGAATTGGTAAGGTCTGTACTGTAGAATTGGTAAGGTCTGTACTGTAGAATTGGTAAGGAGTGTACTGTAGAATTGGTAAGGTCTGTACTGTAGAATTCGTAAGGCGTGTACTGTAGAATTCGTAGGGCCCGAACAATAGATTTGGTAAGCGTTGTACTGTAGAATCGGTACAGGTTGTACTGTAGAATTGGTAAGGCCTGTACTGTAGAATTGGTAAAGGTTGTACTGTAGAATTGGTAAGGCCATTGCTGTAGAATTGGTAAGGCCTGAACTATAGAATTGGTAAGGCCTGTACTGTAGAGTTGGTAAGGCCTGAACTATAGAATTGGTAAGGCCTGAACTATAGAATTGGTAAGGCCTGTATTGTAGAGTTGGTAAGGCCTGTACTGTAGAGTTGGTAAAACCTGTACTGTAGAATTGGTAAGGCCTGTACTATAGAATTGGTAAGGCCTGAACTATAGAATTGGTAAGGCCTGAACTATAGAATTGGTAAGGCCTGAACTATAGAATTGGTAAGGCCTGAACTATAGAATTGGTAAGGCCTGAACTATAGAATTGGTAAGGCCTGTACTGTAGAATTGGTAAGGCCTGTACTGTAGAATTGGTAAGGCCTGAACTATAGAATTGGTAAGGCCTGAACTATAGAATTGGTAAGGCCTGAACTATAGAATTGGTAAGGCCTGAACTATACAATTGGTAAGGCCTGAACTATAGAATTGGTAAGGCCTGTACTGTAGAATTGGTAAGGCCTGAACTATAGAATTGGTAAGGCCTGAACTATACAATTGGTAAGGCCTGAACTATAGAATTGGTAAGGCCTGAACTATACAATTGGTAAGGCCTGAACTATAGAATTGGTAAGGCCTGTACTGTAGAGTTGGTAAAGTCTGTACTGTAGAATTGGTAAGGCCTGTACTGTAGAGTTGGTAAGGCCTGTACTGTAGAATTGGTAAGGCCTGTACTGTAGAGTTGGTAAAGCCTGTACTGTAGAGTTGGTAAGGCCTGTACTGTAGAATTGGTAAGGCCTGTACTGTAGAGTTGGTAAAGCCTGTACTGTAGAGTTGGTAATGCCTGTACTGTAGAGTTGGTAAAGCCTGTACTGTAGAGTTGGTAATGCCTGTACTGTAGAGTTGGTAAGGCCTGAACTATAGAATTGGTAAGGCCTGAACTATAGAATTGGTAAGGCCTGAACTATAGAATTGGTAAGGCCTGAACTATAGAATTGGTAAGGCCTGTACTGTAGAGTTGGTAAAGTCTGTACTGTAGAATTGGTAAGGCCTGTACTGTAGAGTTGGTAAAGCCTGTACTGTAGAGTTGGTAAGGCCTGTACTGTAGAGTTGGTAAAGCCTGTACTGTAGAATTGGTAAGACCTGTACTGTAGAGTTGGTAAAGTCTGTACTGTAGAATTGGTAAGACCTGTACTGTAGAGTTGGTAAAGCCTGTACTGTAGAGTTGGTAAAGCCTGTACTGTAGAGTTGGTAAGGCCTGTACTGTAGAGTTGGTAAAGCCTGTACTGTAGAATTGGTAAGACCTGTACTGTAGAGTTGGTAAGGCCTGTACTGTAGAGTTGGTAAGGCCTGTACTGTAGAGTTGGTAAGGCCTGTACTGTAGAATTGGTAAGGCCTGTACTGTAGAATTGGTAAGGCCTGTACTGTAGAATTGGTAAGGCCTGTACTGTAGAATTGGTAAGGCCTGTACTGTAGAGTTGGTAAGGCCTGTACTGTAGAGTTGATAAAGCCTGTACTGTAGAGTTGGTAAAGCCTGAACTATAGAATTGGTGAGGCCTGCACTGTAGAATTTGTAAGGTCTGTACATAAGAATTGTTAAGGTCCGTACTGTGAAACTGGTAAGGGCTGTATTGTAGAATTGGTAAGGTCTGTCCTTAAGAATTGATAAGGTCCGTACTGTGAAATTGGTAAGGGCTGTTTTGTAGAATTGGTAAGGCCTGCACTATACAATTGGTAAGGCCTGTACAGTAGAATTGGTAAGGTCTGTTTTGAAGAATTGGGAAGGTCTGTAATGTAGAATTTGTAAGACCTGAACTATAGGATTGGTCAGGCTTGCACATCAAGCCCACTTCAGGCCCACTTCATGGCTGGCTTGCTGGTTCTTTTGATAGACCCATGGACTCCAATTCTGATATCTCCAGTCCAATCCCAGCCCATAATGTTAAAAACTGGCCTGTTCACCGCCCATCTTAATGTTTCCTGTCATTCTGGGGGTGTCAGCATTAGCGTTTCACATGTCACTTCTTCCCCCACACCCTCCTTTTAGTGCACGGCCTCAGGGAATCTGCCAGGTGGTTGCTGGCAGATTTGTGTGGAACGCATATGGAATTGTTCGAGTTCGCTGAATCCCTCTTTAACAAACTGCAGACTTCTTACGTGGTATGATTTCGAGGAAAATAAATATGTCTATCCAAAATCACATCCTTTGTCGTGGCGTGTGCAAGTTCTTCAGAACAAAAGGAGACCATCAATAACAGTGCTTGGTCTTTCTTATTGCTCCCCCCCCCCCCCCCCCCCCCCGACCACCACCGGTAACTCTGAACCCTTGCTTGACTTTTCGTGGAATGGTTGGAAGAAAGAATTGCCCTTCTCACATTAAAGGTGTCTTTTGAATTAGACACGAGGACACACAAGTCGGTATAAACAGACATAATCCGTTAGATACGAGGGCCATTTTCCCCCTGATGACGTTTTCTGTAAAGGCTATTGATACTTTGTAGCAGTTCAATGCCTTGATTGCTAACGAGTCATGAGTCATGGAGCGGGCAAAGGATTAAAACGTACTTTACGTTTGACCCTGACATTCCTTCTGCAGCAAATCCGTCATACATGGGACAAGTGTGATCATCAGCGGGTCTTGACATTTTTTTTCAAAACCTCTATTTCTTTCATTTTTTTAAGGCTTAGGAAATCGGTCACTCTGATTGTTTTCTGGTTCGGTCTTCCCAGATGTTTTCTTGTTTGATGTTCTTTGTCTTTTCTTGCCCGGTTTTCCTAGTTCTTGTTTTGTTTTGTTTTGTCGGTTTTTTGTTTTTTTTTGTTTTTTTTTTGTTTTTTGGTTTTTTGTTTTGTTCTTTGCTGTATTTGTTCGGTTTCGCAAGTTTGTCTTCCTGTTCGATTTTCCCAGTCTCTTCTTATTGTTTTCCCAATCTGTTTTCATATTCGGTTTTCCCAGTCTTTTTTTTTTATACGACTGCATGCGTTCGAGTCTGGATCGATGAAAATTATGTGGGCAGATTGCCGATTTCGGGGCCGGGGAATGTAAAGCAACGAGGAAGGAGATTAGATCACCAGCTCACTTTCATATATAATTTCAGGATTATCTACCTTTACCAGTCCGCAACAAATATCTGTATATCTATATCTGTTAGAAAATGATGTAAGCTCTTTTCAAAACATCAAAAGAGGGGTTAGGCAGGGATGTGTTCTGTCACCAGATTTGTTTTCACTTTACAGCACAATCATCATGAGAAATCTAGAAGAATGCCCTGGAACAAAGGTTGTATAAAAAAAATGTAAACAAATCATGGTTATGCAAATGACAGCGTTCTGATTGCAGAAAAATGAAAAAGACCTACAAAATCTTGTGAACGTAATAGAAATCGAAAGCAGAAATAATGGGCTAGAGCTGAACAGTATGAATACAGAAGCCATAGTAATAACTTTATTGAGTGAAAACATGTAATCCCCTCATGCAAGGAACAGCAAATGGCACACCACTGGGACACCTTGATAAGGTGAAATGATCTAGGAACAATCATTTCACCAGACGGCAGATGCACATTAGAAATATCCAATAGAACTGGCCAGGCTAAAACAGCATTCAAGAAAATAAAAATCGTTCTTGCCAACAAATGTCTGTCAGTTAACATCAAGAAGAGAGTTCCTTATTGTTATATAGAATCAGCACTGTTGTACGGATGCGACACCTGGACTGTCAAAAAGCAAAGTCAGAACAAGATTGAGGCAGCCGAAATGTGGTTTCGAAGAAGAATTTTAAAAGTTCCATGGACAGCAGAGAAAACAAACGAGAGTCTTGAAAGAAGCCAACACTAAAAGAACGTTAATGAAGAAAATTCGGAGAAGACAAGCAACATTTATAGGGCACTTTATGAAGCAAGAGAAATTTGAGAACCTAATCATAACAAGAAAGCTACAAGCAAAAAAAAAAAAAGCACCAGGTATTCAGAGGAGAAAATATTAGACAGTTTTGCAGAGTGGATGAGGATAGAAAGGGTAGAAGATATATTTGCAGCCACACAAAAGATAGAATCGTATAGAGGGTCATGATCGTCAACGCCATGCAGCCTGGGACATGATGATGATGATGATAAAGATGATGATGATGATGATGATGATGATGATGATGATATATACTTGTTTTACATTACTTGGAAAGCCTGTAGATCTGATTACTCATTCATTTGTTTGCCGTCTTCTCTCTCTCTCTCTCTCTCTCTCTCTCTCTCTCTCTCTCTCTCTCTCTCTCTCTCTCTCTCTCGCTCTCGCTCTCTCTCTCTCTCCTCTCTCTCTTCCTCACCCCCAATCACCCCCCCCCCCCTCCTAATACGTCTCCCGACCCCTTCGTCTCTTCTCAATCCTTGTTTTTGCCACCTCCATTTAATATAGAGGAAACAATATATACCAAATCAACATTGTTTTCCCTACTAGCTTGTCATTCTCCCGGGAACCTTTAATTGTTTATCTAATATAATAACTCTTGATTAATTGATCGCGAAGGCTTGGTCGTGTGTTTTTCTTCCCCCAGCTCTTTCATTCGTCGGTGAAAATCGATAAACAGGAAACGGGACAGATAAGGCTTTCTCCCTTCTCACCTCCCAGTACCTCTGGAACCGAGCGTCTTTCGGGGATCGGGGGTAGCGGGTTGGAGTGTGTGACACCGTCCTTCCCTTCCCTTCCCTTCCCTTCCCTTCCTTTCCCTTCCCTTCCCTCATTCTTTAATCTGTCCACACAGCTCTGCCGGGCCTCCCGATCCTTCCGAAAACAATTGTTGCATAAAACTTGTGTGTCGGCCGGGTTGTTTGGAAAAGGTGGTGGTGGGAGTACCTATCCCCCTTTTCTCAGTGTTGTTTCTCTAACGTCTTTTCCCCCTGCTGGCATCATTCAGTTTTGTCGTGGCCAAAAACAGGCGGCAGGTGAGGATTGGGGATTTTGTGTGTGTGTGTGTGGTGTGTGTGTGTGTTGGTTTTTTGTTTGTTGTTGTGTGTGTGTGTGTGTGTGTGTGTGTGTGTGTGTGTGTGTGTGTTTGTTTGGTTGTGTGTGTGTGTG
>JAPXFY010000026.1:26559922-26562422 GCA_030674185.1 Monoplex corrugatus
CGTTTTTGTTATTAGCGTGAGGCATACTGAACAGAGACAACTGAGGCATACTGAACAGAGACAACTGAGGCATACTGAACAGAGACAACTGAGGCATTCTGAACAGAGACAACTGAGGCATACTGAACAGAGACAACTTGAGGCATACTGAACAGAGACAACTGAGGCATACTGAACAGAGACAACTGAGGCATACTGAACAGAGACAACTGAGGCATACTGAACAGAGACAACTGAGGCATTCTGAACAGAACAGCTGAGGCATACTGAACAGAGACAACTGAGGCATTCTGAACAGAGACAACTGAGGCATACTGAACAGAGACAATGACAACTGAGGTATACTGAACAGAGACAACTGAGGCATACTGAACAGAGACAACTGAGGCATACTGAACAGAGACAACTGAGGCATATAGAACAGAGACCACTGAGGCATTCTGAACAGAGAACTGAGGCATTTTGAACAGAGACAACCGAGGCATAATGAACAGAGACAACTGAGGCATACTGAACAGGACAACGAGGTATATGAACAGACAACTGAGGCATTCTGAACAGAGACAACTGAGGCATACTGAACAGAGACAACTGAGGCATTCTGAACAGAGACAACTGAGGCATTCTGAATAGAGACAACTGAGGCATACTGAACAGACAACTGAGGCATTCTGAACTGAGACAACTGAGGCATACTGAACAGAGACAAGTGAGGCTGAGGCATACTGAACAAGACAACTGAGGCTGAGACATTTCTGAACAGAGACAACTGAGGCATACTGAACAGAGACAACTGAAGCATTCTGAACAGAGACAACTGAGGCATATGAACAGAGACAACTGAGGCATACTGAACAGAGACAACTGAGGCATACCGAACAGAGACAACTGAGGCATCTGAACAGAGACAACTGAGGCATACTGAACAGAGACAACTGAGGCATTCTGAACAGAGACAACAGAGGCATTCTGAACAGAAACTGAAGCATTCTGAACAAGACAACTGAGGCATACTGAACAGAGACAACTGAGGCATTCTGAACAGAGACAACTGAGGCATACTGAACAGAGACAACTGAGGCATACTGAACAGAGACAACTGAGGCATACCGAACAGAGACAACTGAGGCATACTGAACAGAGACAACTGAGGCATACTGAACAGAGACAACTGAGGCATATCTGAACAGAGACAACTGAGGCATTCTGAACAGACAACTGAGGCATACTGAACAGAGACAACTGAGGCATACTGAACAGAGGACAACATGAGGCATACTGAACAGAGACAACTGAGGCATTACTGAACAGAGACAACTGAGGCATACTGAACAGAGACAACTGAGGCATTCTGAACAGAGACAACTGAGGCATACTGAACGGAGACAACTGAGGCATACTGAACAGAGACAACTGAGGCATTCTGAACAGACAACTGAGGTATACTGAACAGAGACAACTGAGGCATACTGAACAGAGACAACTGAGGCATTCTGAACAGAGACAACTGAGGCATTCTGAACAGAGACAGCTGAGGCATTCTGAACAGAAACTGAGGCATTCTGAACAGAGACAACTGAGGCATCTGAACAGAGACAACTGAGGCATACTGAACAGAGACAACTGAGGCATACTGAACAGACAACTGAGGCATTCTGAACAGAGACAACTGAGGCATACTGAACAGAGACAACTGAGGCATACTGAACAGAGACAACTGAGGCATACTGAACAGAGACAACTGAGGCATACTGAACAGGACAACTGAGGCATCTGACGAACAGAGACAGCTGAGGCATACTGAACAGAGACAACTGAGGCATACTGAACAGAGACAACTGAGGCATACTGAACAGAGACAACTGAGGCATTCTGAACAGAGACAACTGAGGCATTCTGAACAGAGACAAACTGTATTTGTGCACACCATAGAAAGTTTCATAACGTGGTAGTCACTATTTTTGTTGGCTGTTCATTTCAGTTAAACCAAGAAATGACTGCCGAGGGTTGGAATCTCGTGACTATATCAAAGACTAAAATCGAGAGAGAGAGAGAGAGAGAGAGAGAGAGAGGAGAGAGAGAGAGAGAGAGAGAGAGAGAGAGAGAGACAGACAGACACAGACACAGACAGGCAGATACAGAGACATACAGGAGGGGGGGGGGGTAAAGAGGGAGAAAAAGGGAGAGGAAAAGTGACAGAAAAAGGCGGGTACTCACACAGGACGGTACTCACACAGCCTTACAGAAATTTCATTCAACAATTGTCTGCGTCGTCGTCTGTTTTCAGTTAAACCACGGAGTCTGGAATTTGTTTAATTAAGAGGGATCTGTCGCATGCGGATTATTCCATATGCGCTTCACCCAAATCTGCGAGTAATTATCTAGCAGACTGCCTTGAGTTTGCTCAAAACCTTAAAATATGAGCCGGCAAAGTCTTGAAATGGGGAGGGAGGAGAAGGAACATATGAAACACTAAGCTGACACCACCAGAATGATGGAA
>JAPXFY010000026.1:26564922-26572422 GCA_030674185.1 Monoplex corrugatus
AGCGCTCATCTGTTTGGGGCTGTGTGTGTGTGTGTGTGTGTGTGTGTGTGTATGTGTGTGTGTGTGTCTTTGTGTGTGTGTGTGTGTATGTCTTTGTGTGTGTGTGTGTCTTTGTGTGTGTGTGTGTGTGTCTTTGTGTGTGTGTGTGTGTGTGTGTGTGTGTGTGTGTGTGGATCTATCGGTATATACACGTTGTATGCATGTATGAATGTACATGTATGCGTGTGTGTGTGTGTGTGTGTGTGTGCGTGCGTGCGTGTGTGTGTGTGTGCGTGTGTGTGTATGTGTGTCTGTGTGTGTGTGTGTGTGTGGATCTATCGGTATGTACCCGTTGTGTGCATGTATGAATATATGTATGCATGTGTGTGTGTGTACGTGCGTGCGTGCGTGCGTGTGTGTTGTGTGTGTGTGTGTAGATCTATCGGTATGTACCTGTTGTATGTATATATGAATAAATGTATGCATGTGTGTGTGTGTGTGTGTGTGTGTGTGTGTGTGTGTGTGTGTGTGTGTGTGTGTGTGTGTGTATGTGTGTAAAATAAACCAATTTCAGATGATCTCGTTCTTTTGGGCGCTGGATACATTCCTTTTGTTTTTCTTGTTTGTTTATTCATTTGGTGGTTGTTGTTGTTGTTGTTGTTGTTTCGTTTTCAAACTTAACAGGCAGAATGTATTCCTCATACTTTTCGTTCTTTTATTTTCAGTCTTAACAGGCAGAATGTGTTTCACATACTTTTTGTTCTTTTATTTTCAATCTTAATAGGCTGAATGTGTTTCTCATACTTTTTGTTCTTTTATTTTCAATCTTAACAGGCAGAATGTGTTTTACATACTTTTTGTTCTTTTATTTTCAATCTTAACAGGCTGAATGTGTTTCTCATATCTTCGTTCTTTTATTTTCAAACTTAACAGGCTGAATGCATTCCTTGTACGTTTTGTTCTTTTATTTTTAAACTTAACAGGCTGAATGTGTTTCTCATACTTTTCGTTCTTTTATTTTCAAACTTAACAGGCTGAATGCATTCCTCGTACTGTTTGTTCGCTTATTTTCAAGCTTAATAGAGTAGATTAGATATCAAAGAGCGTGTGTTTAACACCTCCAAACACTGAGCTGACCATTGGAATAACTCGAGGTCTTTAAGCGTGCCAGTGGCTCCGTGATGTCTATAGCCTTTCACTTTCAGTCCAGTTACGATGATCAATATTGATCAGCGACCAGCTCCCATCGCCCAGCGCCTTATAGTCTTCGATAGTGCCCGTACCACGTTCGATCAACAGAGATCAACATTGATCGGTTGATCTGTGCTGCGTGGTTTGCACACCAAGCCCCGGACCGAGGGGGAACAAACAAAACTCAAGGCCGCGGTGTTGTGTTACTGTCTCTGATTGGTAGGCTGAGTCAACTGGCCAGTGTTTGTGTATATATATACATACGTATACGTGTGTATGTATGTGTGTGTGTGTGTGTGTGTGTGTGTGCGTGCGTGTGTGTGTGTGTGTGTGTGTGTGTGTGTGTGAGTGTGTGTGTGAGTGTGTGTGTGTGTGTGTGTGTGTGAAAGTGTGTGTGTGTGTGTGTAAAAGTGTGTGTGAGTGTGTGTGTGTGTATGTTTGTGTGTGTGTGTGTGTGTGTGAGTGTGTGTGTGTGTGTAAATGTGTGTGTGTGTGTGTGTGTGAATGTGTGTGTGAGTGAGTGTGTGTGAGTGTGTGTGTAAGTGTGTGTGTAAGTGTGAGTGTGTGTGTGTGTGTGTGTGTGTGTGTGTGTGTCTGTGTATGTGTCTGTGTGTGTGTGTGTGTTGGGAAGACGGGACGGTACGCGGGTGTGTGTATGTGTGGGTGGGGTGAGGGGTAAGAGGGGTGTGGGTGTGTGCGCGGCCGTTGAGCATTTGATATTTGATATTTACGGGGGGAATAACAACAACAACAACAACAACAACAACAACAACGAAGTGGAAGCGGTAAGAGGAAGACAAATGTTAAAAACGTTGATATTCAAAACACTTTATTATTCAATGATATTAGCACTGGGTCCCTCTAACAGTTTATTATTCAAAGATATTAGCACTGTGTCCGTCTAACTCTTTATCATTCAAAGATATTGGCACTGTGTCCCTCTAACACTTTATTATTCAAAGATATTAGCACTGGGTCCCTCTAACACTCTATTATTAAAAGATATTAGCACTGTGTCCGTCTAACACTTTATTATTCAAAGATATTAGCACTGGGTCCCTCTAACACTTAATTATTCAAAGATATTAGCACTGTGTCCGTCTATCACTTTATTATTCAAAGATATTAGCACTGTGTCCCTCTGACACTTTATTATTCAAAGATATTAGCACTGTGTCCCTCTAACACTTTATTATTCAAAGATATTAGCACTGGGTCCCTCTAACACTTTATTATTCAAAGATATTAGCACTGGGTCCCTATAACAAGATATTAGCACTGGGTCCCTCTAACACTTTATTATTCAAATATATTAGCACTGTGTCCCTCTGACACTTTATCATTCCAAGATATTAGCACTGTGTCCCTCTAACACTTTATCATTCAAAGATATTAGCACTGTGTCCCTCTAACACTTTATTATTCAAAGATATTAGCACTGGGTCCCTCTAACAAGATATTAGCACTGGGTCCCTCTAACACTTTATTATTCAAAGATATTAGCACTGGGTCCCTCTAACAAGATATTAGCACTGTGTCCCTCTAACTCTTTATCATTCAAAGATAGCACTGTGTCCCTCTAACACTTTATCATTCAAAGATATTAGCACTGTGTCCCTCTAACTCTTTATCATTCAAAGAGAGCACTGTGTCCCTCTGACACTTTATTATTCAAAGATATTAGCACTGTGTCCCTCTAACTCTTTATCATTCAAAGATAGCACTGTGTCCCTCTAACTCTTTATCATTCAAAGATATTAGCACTGTGTCCCTCTAACTTTTATCATTCAGAGATAGCACTGTGTCCCTCTAACTCTTTATCATTCAAAGATATTAGCACTGTGTTCCTCTAACTCTTTATCATTCAAAGATATTAGCACTGGGTCCCTTTAACACATTATTATTCAAAGATATTAGCACTGTGTCCCTCCAACACTTTATCATTCAAAGATAGCACTGTGTCCCTCTAACACTTTATCATTCAGATATTAGCACTGGGTCCCTGTAACACTGCATCATTCAGAGATAGCACTGGGTCCCTCTAACACTTTATTATTCAAAGATATTAGCACTGGGTCCCTCTAACAAGATATTAGCACTGGGTCCCTCTAACACTTTATTATTCAAAGATATTAGCACTGTGTTCCTCTGACACTTTATTATTCAAAGATATTAGCACTGTGTCCCTCTAACACTTTATCATTCAAAGATATTAGCACTGTGTCCCTCTAACTCTTTATCATTCAAAGATAGCACTGTGTCCCTTTAACACTTTATCATTCAAAGATAGCACTGTGTCCGTCTAACTCTTTATCATTCAAAGATAGCACTGTGTCCCTCTAACACTTTATCATTCAAAGATATTAGCACTGGGTTCCTCTAACACTTTATTGTTCAAAGATATTAGCACTGTGTCCCTCTAACTCTTTATCATTCAAAGATATTAGCACTGTGTCCCTCTAACACTTTATTATTCAAAGATATTAGCACTGTGTCCCTCTAACACTTTATCATTCAAAGATATTAGCACTGGGTCCTTCTGACACTTTATCATTCAAAGATATTAGCACTGGGTCCCTCTAACACTTTATCATTCAAAGATATTAGCAAAGGGTCCCTGTAACACTTTATCATTGAAAGATAGCACTGGGTCCCTCTAACACTTTATCATTCAAAGATAGCACTGTGTCCCTCTAACACTTTATCATTCAAATATATTAGCACTGGGTTCCTCTAACACTTTATTGTTCAAAGATATTAGCACTGGGTCCCTCTAACAAGATATTAGCACTGGGTCCCTCTAACACTTTATTATTCAAAGATATTAGCACTGGGTCCCTCTAACAAGATATTAGCACTGTGTCCCTCTAACTCTTTATCATTCAAAGATATTAGCACTGTGTCCCTCTAACTTTTATCATTCAGAGATAGCACTGTGTCCCTCTAACTCTTTATCATTCAAAGATATTAGCACTGGGTCCCTTTAACACATTATTATTCAAAGATATTAGCACTGTGTCCCTCCAACACTTTATCATTCAAAGATAGCACTGTGTCCCTCTAACACTTTATCATTCAGATATTAGCACTGGGTCCCTGTAACACTGCATCATTCAGAGATAGCACTGGGTCCCTCTAACACTTTATTATTCAAAGATATTAGCACTGGGTCCCTCTAACAAGATATTAGCACTGGGTCCCTCTAACACTTTATTATTCAAAGATATTAGCACTGTGTCCCTCTGACACTTTATTATTCAAAGATATTAGCACTGTGTCCCTCTAACACTTTATCATTCAAAGATATTAGCACTGTGTCCCTCTAACTCTTTATCATTCAAAGATAGCACTGTGTCCCTCTAACACTTTATCATTCAAAGATATTAGCACTGTGTCCCTCTAACTCTTTATCATTCAAAGATAGCACTGTGTCCGTCTAACTCTTTATCATTCAAAGATAGCACTGTGTCCCTCTAACACTTTATCATTCAAAGATATCAGCACTGGGTTCCTCTAACACTTTATTGTTCAAAGATATTAGCACTGTGTCCCTCTAACTCTTTATCATTCAAAGATATTAGCACTGTGTCCCTCTAACACTTTATTATTCAAAGATATTAGCACTGTGTCCCTCTAACACTTTATCATTCAAAGATATTAGCACTGGGTCCTTCTGACACTTTATCATTCAAAGATATTAGCACTGGGTCCCTCTAACACTTTATCATTCAAAGATATTAGCAATGGGTCCCTGTAACACTTTATCATTGAAAGATAGCACTGGGTCCCTCTAACACTTTATCATTCAAAGATAGCACTGTGTCCCTCTAACACTTTATCATTCAAAGATATTAGCACTGGGTTCCTCTAACACTTTATTGTTCAAAGATATTAGCACTGTGTCCGTCTAACACTTTATTGCTCAAAGGTATTAGCACTGTGTCCCTCTTACACTTTATCATTCAAAGATATTAGCACTGGGTCCTTCTGACACTCTTTCAATCAAAGATAGCACTGGGTCCTTCTGAACTCGTTTTACAGCTAAGTCCTTGTTACCCTACACATGGTAGAAAGAAACTCTAGGGAGAGCTAGACAACAGAAGGTCTTCAGAGAAGTAACCCCCTTTAGACAAGTGTTTCGGCCCTGAATTCCTTACACTCTCGGGGGGCCGGGCCACATCCAGGTCATGACTCCTGGATGCCCTTCTGCTGTTGTCTATTTTTTTTTTTTTTTTTTTCCACGCCGGGGATCGAACCTGGGCGATTCTGCGCTTCAGAACTGCGGTACGCGGTTTTACCAATGTGCTAACGGGGCACACATCATCTGTAGTGAATTTAATCCTTATGAAGTTCACTTTTTTGGTTCCTCCTTGCCCAGATCCAGCTTGAGCTCCTTTCTGCTGCCTCTGCCATCGCTTTAAGGGCTCTAGTCCTCTTCTTCCCAGAAATGGCGAGTTGTTTCATGAGATCATAAGCGGAGGTGCCCACAAACCCTCTTGCCCCGACCTCTATGGCGAAGATTTTGACCCGCAGACCTGCTTTCTTCAGGGTGCTGGCAAGACCGGCGTATTTTTCGGTCTTGTAGATATGTGCTTCTTCCATTCTGCTTTCGTATGGCACAATGAGTTCTATCAGAATCACTTGTTTCGAGGAGTCAGAGTGGAGAGCGATGTCTGGTCTCATGCCTGTCTTGCTGATGACATCTGGGTAATTTCTCCACTCTGGGAGGTCTGCTGTACACTCCCAGTCGACTGCTCCATCCAGAAGACCCTTTGGCAATGTGCTGGTTGTCATAGCCCTTTCGGGCCAGACCTGTTTCCCTCCTGCTTTGTAGAACGTTGTCATAGCAATCGGTGCGTTTGGGGTCATGGTTTTTTCGCTAACCACATCTGTGATCACTTTCAGAACTTGGTTGTGCCTCCATGTATACCTTCCTTGGGCTAGCGCTACTTTGCAAGAGCTTAGGACATGTTCCACTGTTTGTTTCTTCTGACAGAGCGGACATGCTGGGTCGTCTGCTTTCCCCCATTTCACTAAGTTTGCATTCGAGGGGAGCAGGTCATATACAGATCTGAGGAGGAAGCTTATCCTTAGAGGAGCCATGTGCCACATATCGTTCCAGCTGAGACTTCTTTGGAGTGCACTGTCCCATGTTGTCCATTGCCCCTGTTGACCTTGCTGGACTGCCTTCTGCACTCTTTTGACATCTTCTTCTTCCTTCAACTCCTGTATGATCATGTCTCTTTTTTCCTTCCCTTTGGCTTTGGACCACCACTGCATTTTTGTTGCTCCCAGTCCCTGTCTGTTGGTTTGCGTGTGTCCAATTATTTCTTTGATGCTGAAGTTTCTCTTGGCATTGTTTACAGCCTCTTGGACTTTCCACTTTCTGCCAGTTCTCAGCTTTGGATGAACTGCTCTCACGATATTGTCCTCCGATTCCTCCAGCATGCTCAACAGTCTTGCTTTTCCAACTTTGTATTCCTCCACTATGGATTTGAGAGGTAGCTTCAGCATTGCTTGACGACAGTAGAATGCAACATCAGTGAGACCAGGTGGGACACCGAGCCATTTTCTTGTGTATTTGTTGATTTTGGCTTCCATTGCTTCGACTGTGCTGGTGCAAATGTCATAGATTAGCAGTGGCCACAGCAGCTTTGGTATCAGCATGAACTGTAGACACCAGACTTTGTATTTGCCTGGCAGTCCGCAGTTATCTATTTTCTTCAGGCCTTCTTCTGCTGTTTGCTTGGTTTCACATCCCCTTTGTGTGTCTTTCAGGGAGTCATCATACCATCTTCCGAGACTTTTTACTGGCTCTTCTGTGACAGTGGGGATGGCTTGGTTGGCTACCATGAATTTGACTGAATCTGCCACTTTTCCTTTTCGCATTGAGAGACTTCGGGATTTCTTAGGTTTGAACCTCATTTTTGAAGAGGCCACCAGCTCATCCAGCTGCTTTAAGATTTGGTGTGTCTCTTCCTCATCCGTGGACAAGACTGTTGTGTCATCCATGAAAGCTTTCAGAGGAGGCATCTGGTATCCATCTCCCAGATTCACTGGACCTGAACTCTTCATTGCAGCTTTCAAGATGACTTCCATTGCCAACACGAACAGTATGGGAGAGATTGCACAGCCCATTGCAATGCCCACCTCTAGGTCTATCCAGTCCGTGGTGTATTCTTTGGTAGAGAACCGCATTGAGAACCCTTGGAAATACTTCCTCAGCATTGTTCGGATGTTTTCTGGGATGTGATACATTTCAAGAGCCAGCTGGATCATATCGTGTGGAACTGATCCATATGCATTCGCCAGATCAAGCCAAACTACGTC
>JAPXFY010000026.1:26577422-26582422 GCA_030674185.1 Monoplex corrugatus
CGGTCACACCACGTGGCGACGTTCATCACTTGATCGGGACTTAAAACGTTCCGCGTTTGGGCGGAATTCCGCGATTTCGGTTTGTCAAGAAAACAAACAAACAAACAAACAAACAAAAAAACAACAACAACAAAACAAAAACAAAAAACGAAAGGAGCAAGGCATCCGTGATCGGCTTGCAAGCGTTCATAGCAACGGCGCGCAAGTTATGGCCCCAGGTTTTCTTTGAAGAAGTTTCCGGTAGGACTTCTTGGTTTTTGAAAAAATTTCCCGGGGGAGCATGCCCGCGGACCCCCCCCCCCTACTTTCAGTGTTTTTTTTCCTCCTCCTGTTTTAAGCCCTGCTTGATCGGAACCTATGCTTGTGTTCCTCCAAATGATGATGATAATGATGATGATGATGATGATGATGATTTACTTTTTATTGATTAGTAGTAGTAGCAGCAGCAGTAGAAGTAGTAGTAGTAGTAGCAGCAGCAGTAGTAGAAGTAGTAGTAGTAGTATAGTAGTAGTAGTATCATTATTAATATAATTACTGTCATGAACAAGTTTATTGATAGAGCCCTCGACTCAAGGTCTGATGTGTCGAATGCCATCACAACCTGCTACATACGTAAAAAGTCGGCCTGTTTAGTTGCCCATCGTAATATTAACTCCTGTCATCCTGTTGGTGTCAACTGACTGATTAACATTGCATAGATTCTTGTTATTCTGATGACCTGTTTGCTGACCATCGTAATGCGGGATGGTTGTTTCTTTCGACGGAGCCGTGGACCCAAGATCTGATATCTCGAGTTCAATCCCAACCCGCAACATTAAAAACTGACATGGGCATTCCATTTGGTCCCTTTTTATCCACTAGACGAGGCGGCAGGGAAGTTTTTAGTCCTCTTTTTATTATCCGTTTTTTTGGTGTTTGTGGTCTGTTTGTGACCGTGCATTCGCGCTTGACAAAGGCCGGTTGGCGAAAATTTGAGCGTGTCTTGTCTTGTTGTGTTGAATACGCGCTTGCGTTGGTTTTCTTGTTCTTCTGGTTCCTGTTTGTTTGGGCGTGGGCAGTCGCACTTGTTTTGGATCACATTAAATATGTTTTGTTTACCGCCATTTTAATGTTTTCATCATTCTGGTGGTATCAGCTCAGTGTTTCATGTCAGCTTAGTGTTTCATGTCAGCTTAGTGTTTCATGTCAGCTTATGTTTCATGTCACTTAGTGTTTCAGTCACTAGTTTCATGTCAGCTTAATGTTTCATGTCAGCTTAGTGTTTCATGTCAGCTCAATGTTTCATGTCAGCTCAATGTTTCATGTCAGCTTAGTGTTCCATGTAGCTCATGTTTCATGTCAGCTTGTTTCCATGTCAGCTCAATGTTTCATGTCAGCTTAATGTTTCATGTCAGCTTAGTGTTTCATGTCAGCTTAGTGTTTCATGTCAGCTTAATGTTTCATGTCAGCTGAGTGTTTCATGTCAGCTTAGTGTTTAATGTCAGCTCAGTGTTTCATGTCAGCTTAGTGTTTCATGTCAGCTTATGTTTCATGTCAGCTTAATGTTTGATGTCAGCTTATGTTTTCATGTCAGCTTAGTGTTTGCATGTCAGCTTAGTGTTTCATGTCAGCTTAAGTGTTTCATGTTCAGCTTAGTGTTTCATGTCAGCTCAGTGTTTCATGTCAGCTTAGTGTTTCATGTCAGCTTAGTGTTTCATGTCAGCTTAGTGTTTCATGTCAGCTTAGTGTTTCATGTCAGCTTAGTGTTTCATGTCAGCTTAGTGTTTCATGTCAGCTTAGTGTTTCATGTCAGCTTAATGTTTCATGTCAGCTAATGTTTCATGTCAGCTATGTTTCATGTCAGCTCAAGTGTTTCATGTCAGCTTAGTGTTCCATGTCAGCTTAGTGTTTCATGTCAGCTTAGTGTTTCATGTCAGCTCAATGTTTCATGTCAGCTTAGTGTTTCATGTAGCTTAGTGTTTCATGTCATCTAGTGTTTCATGTCAGCTAGTGTTTCATGTAGCTTAGTGTTTCATGTCAGCTTAATGTTTCATGTCAGCTTAGTGTTTCATGTCACTCAGTGTTTCATGTCAGCTAGTGTTTCATGTCAGCTTAGTGTTTCATGTCAGCTTAGTGTTTCCATGTCAGCTCAATGTTTCATGTCAGCTGAGTGTTTCATGTCAGCTTAGTGTTTCATGTCAGCTTAGTGTTTCATGTCAGCTTAGTGTTTCATGTCAGCTTAGTGTTTCATGTCAGCTTGGTGTTTCATGTCAGCTTAATGTTTCATGTCAGCTCATGTTTCATGTCAGCTTGTGTTTCATGTCAGCTTAGTGTTTCATGTCAGCTTAGTGTTTCATGTCAGCTTAGTGTTTATGTCAGCTTAGTGTTTCCATGTCAGCTTAGTGTTTCATGTCAGCTTAATGTTTCATGTCAGCTTGGTTTCATGTCAGCTTAGTGTTTCATGTCAGCTTAGGGTTTTCATGTCAGCTTAAGTGTTTCATGTCAGCTTAGTGTTTCATGTTTAGCTTATGTTTCATGTCAGCTTAGTGTTTCATGTCAGCTCAGTGTTTCATGTCAGCTTAGTGTTTCATGTCAGCTTAATGTTTCATGTCAGCTTAAGTGTTTCATGTCAGCTCAGTGTTTCATGTCAGTTTCAGTGTTTCATGTCAGCTTAATGTTTTCATGTCAGCTTATGTTTCATGTCAGCTTAATGTTTCATGTCAGCTTAGTGTTTTCATGTCAGCTTAGTGTTTCATGTCAGCTTAGTGTTTCATGTCAGCTTAGTGTTTCATGTCAGCTTAATGTTTCATGTCAGCTTATGTTTCATGTCAGCTTATGTTTTCATGTCAGCTTAATGTTTCATGTCAGCTTAGTGTTCATGTCAGCTTAAGTGTTTCATGTCAGCTTAATGTTTCATGTCAGCTTAATGTTTCATGTCAGCTTAATGTTTCATGTCAGCTTAGTGTTTCATGTCAGCTTAATGTTTCATGTCAGCTTAGTGTTTCATGTCAGCTTAGTGTTTCATGTCAGCTTAGTGTTTCATGTCAGCTTAGTGTTTCATGTCAGTTTGTTCATGTCAGTTAAGTGTTTCATGTCAGCTTAATGTTTCATGTCAGCTTATGTTTCATGTCAGCTTAGTGTTTCATGTCAGCTTAGTGTTTCATGTCAGCTTATGTTTCATGTCAGCTGAGTGTTTCATGTCAGCTTAGTGTTTCATGTCAGCTATGTTCAGCTTCAGTTAGTGTTTCATGTCAGCTTTGTCATGTCAGTGTTTTTCATGTCAGCTTAGATGTTTCATGTCAGCTTAGTGTTTCATGTCAGCTTAGTGTTTCATGTCAGCTTAGTGTTTCATGTCAGCTTAGTGTTTCATGTCAGCTTAGTGTTTCATCTAGTTCCATGTCCTATGTTCCAGCACCTGCTGGCGCATAGGGTTTTTTGCCTAAGTCTTAAGATGTCATGTCAGCTATTTGCTGACAGATGTGGGTGCAGCGTGTATGGAACTGTCTGAGCGCGTAAATCCTCTCTGGACAAACTCTAATGCTGCAGTCATCCTGGTGGTGTCAACTCACTGATTAGTATTCGATAGATCCTGCTGTACCATCCTCTGTCCCCACTTTCATGGCCTTTGCCAGGGCGTAGACTTTGTGTACACAGGATCAAAACAAAACAAAAGTCTGCCGGGTAATTTACTGGCAAAACTGACATTGGGTTTGGGCGCATATGGAATTGTCCGAGTGCGCGAATCCCTGATGAGCAGACAATGACCTCTCTAAATGTTAGCGGTGGCTTGTGCCTATAGTGTGGTGCCAAGGACGTATCAAGTTCCGTGTTCGATTTTCCAGTCTGATATGATTTGACGTCCCTGTCCACCGGACCGAATGTTCGTTTTTATAACTAAAAGTGGTAAAGATCCTCCAGTAAAAACCTGATCAGTTCTTGGTCTCTCTCTCTCTCTCTCTCTCTCTCTCTCTCTCTCTCTCTCTCTCTCTCTCTCTCTCTCTCTCTCTCTCTCTCTCTCTCTCTCTCTCTCTGTGCGTGCGTGGGGTGTGTGAGTGTGTGCGTGGGGGTGGTGTGTACGCGTAGTGGGTGTCCTGGTAGTGTGTGTATTGTGTGTGTGTGGCACGTAGGAGTGAAGGGGTTAAGACACGGAGAGGAAAAAGAGAGAGAGAGAGAGAGAGAGAGGAAAGAGAGAGAGAGAAAGAGAGAGAGAGAGAAAAGAGAGAGAGAAGGAAGAGAGAGAGAGACAGAAGAGAGAGAGAGAATGTGAGAGAGAAGAGAAATAGAGAGAGAGGAGAGAGAGAGAGAGACAGAAGAAAGAGAGAGACAGAAAGAGAGAGAGAGAGGAAGAGAGAGAGAGAAGAAGAGAGAGAGAGAGAGAGAAAGATGAGAGAGAAAGAGAGAGAGAGAGAAAGAAAGAGAGAGAGAGAAGAGGCCAGTGAAGTTCCCAGGGTTGCTTTCTTTCAGAAATAATTGGTTATTGCAATTTTCGTGAGGTGACCCGCAGGGAAGACTTTAATCGTATGTACTGATTGAAACCTTTCTATTTTTGCAAAAATGTAATTGAAACGTGACTGTTTTCAACTGCATCTGAACAAAACACACACGGTACAATGAAAGGGGGGGGCAGAGAGAAAGGGGAGAGAGAGGAAGAAGAGAAAAGAAGAGAGAGAGAGAGAGAGAAGGGGAAAAGTAGAGAGGAGAGAGAGAGAGAGAGAGAAAGAAGAGAGAGAGAGAGAGAGAGGAGGAGAGGGGAGAGGTTAGTTATTCTGCATTTGGCAGTATAGGCAGCGGCTGCAAGCATAACGCTACTTAAAAAAGAAAGAACAACAGAAGCGACATCAGGAGCAATGACAACACAACACAACAATACAAACAATACAAAATACAATAATACAATACAATACAATACAATACAATACAATACAACAACAACACTGATACACACATATATACACAAAGTTCGGTGTTTACCAGATCCTTGGATCCAAAATGGGGCTAGCAAATAGATGATAATCCAACGG
>JAPXFY010000026.1:26597422-26609922 GCA_030674185.1 Monoplex corrugatus
AGAAAATAATGAGAGTCCAGCGAGGAGTCAAGAGGCCATCTACATCGCAGCCATACCAAAACCCGCAACAGGGACCGGGCCGTTTAACAAGCCGGGTTTGTACATTCTCTGAATCGGATCTCGTGAAATGGGTCATCCATGTTCGCGAGATCTGAGTAAGATTCAGCAGACGCATTAGAGCGCTGGCGGAGATGGCGAGAACGCACGAAAGCTACGGAACTGTGAGTAGGCGATTTACCATGCGGGGACCTATGTTTCTTCATAATGGAGCATTATAGTTTCAAGTTGAATGTAAAGAAACAAGGAGTCTGAATTGTCCATTTGCATAATTATGTGTGATGGGGTGTATTTGTGTACGTGTACTTTGTTTGCGTGCTTTAGTGTGTTTGGGAGGGAGGGGGTGTAGTCAGTACAATGTTTATGTTAACTGGCAATAAATGGTATAATTATGATCATGGTGTCTATCTGTTTGCAGTGGAAGTTTGGGTCCAGGCATATTTCATATTGCTTGACTCTGTGTGTCTTGTTTCACCCCTGTGCTTCTCTGTCTCTCTTTCTGTCTGTCTGTCTGTCTCTGTTTCTCCTCTCTCTCTCTCTGTCTGTCTCCCTCGCTCTCTCTCTCTCGCTCTCTCTCTCTCCTCTCTCTCTCTCTCTCTCTCTCTCTCTTGTGTTTGTGTCTGTGTAAATGTGTGTGAATGTCTGTGTGTCTGTGCTGAATAAATGTTCTCTCTCTCTTCTCTCTCTCTCTCTCTCTCTCTCTCTCTCTCTCTCTCTCTCTCTCTCTTTCTCTCCTCTCTCTTGTGTTTGTGTTTGTGTTTGTGTCTGTGTGAATATGCGTGTGAATGTCTGTGTGTGTCTGTGCTGAATAAATGTTCTGCAATTGGGTGCACATATTATAATAATCTCTATGCATATTGGCTCTATGGAAATGTGATGTGCAGAGGCAGTGTTGGGTAATTCAATCCCGTTTTTATAAGTGCTTTACTTTAAGTGTCCTTGTGTTTACGTTTGTGTTCAGGTATGTTTTAAACCCTCCGTGGTGATAAATTGGACGTGGAAGTGGTCAACGCCAGGGGCGTGTCCTTAGATTCTGTGCGCGAATGCATCGATGTATTGACTTAATTTTCTTTCCAGGTGTTTTTTTTCTTCTCTCCCTCCAGTGAGGTATGATGTACTTTTTGAAGTGGTTGTAGTACTGATATTGCTCTGAGCAAGTTTGCTGGGCTGTAAGCAACTATAACATTAACAACAACATGCATATGTCATGTGTATATTGAATTAATGGTCTTGCGGTGTGTCCGCCTGTTCTAATATGTGTGTGTGTGTGTGTGTGTGTGTGTGTGTGTGTGTGTGTGTGTGTGTGTGTGTGTGTGTGTGTGTGTTGTGTGTGAACATGTGCTTGCATGCGTACTACGTGCATGCGTTTGTAGGTGCGCGCGCGCGCGATCGAGCGAGAGAGAGACTGACAAAGACAGAGAAAGAGACAGAGAGACACAGAAAGAGACAGAGACATAGAGACACACACACAGACACACACACAGACGCACACACACACACACACACACACACACACACACACTCACAGAGAGAGAGACAGACAGACAGATGGAGAGAGAGAGAGAGACAGAGAGGCAGACAGAGAGAGACAGAGAGGCAGACAGACAGAGACAGAGAGAAAGAGAGACACAAAACACACACACAAACACACACACACAGACAGAGACAGAGAGAGAAAGAGAGAGTCTGTGTGTGTAAGAGTGTGTAGCTATGCATGTTTGTGAATAGTACACAATGGGCCCAGACATATTCGCTGATTCTTTAGAAGTCAGGAGTTTGCTCAAGAGGGATTCGTCACTCTCGAACATTTCCGAATGGGCCCCTCCCAAATAAGCCAACAGTTGTTTGGCAATACTCCTTGAGCCTGCGCTAAACCCTATGAGCTGGCGAGCTCATGAAACGGGGAAGGGCGAAGGAGGAGGAGGTGACCCATAAAACACTGAGCTTACACCCACCATGGCTGAAGGATTAGGCGGAGCTCGGCTGCCTCAATCTTGTTCTGGCTTTGCTTGTTGTGAGGCGTGGACAAGTCAACAAGCAAAGCCAGAACAAGATTGAGGCAGCCGAGATGGAGTTTCTAAGAAGAATGTTGAGAGTTCGATGGACAGCAAAGAAAACAAACGAGACAGTCTCGATGGAGGCAGACACAATAAGATCATTTATAAGGAAGATTAGGAAAAGACAGGTAACATTTATAGGCCACTTTATGAGGAAAGGGGAACTGGAGCACCTGGTCACAACAGGAAAGTTGGAGGGAAAGAGAGCACAGGGTTGATCCAGGGAGAAAATATTGGACGGACTTGCAGGATGGCTGAGGACGGAAAGGGTGGAAGATAAGTTTGCGGAAACTAGGGACAGATGCATGTGGAGGGTCATGATCGCCAACGCAATGTGGCAAAGCAATTGATGATAATGATGATGAGTACACTGGCCAGTTTTCATGCCGTGGGTTGGGACTCGACTGAAGACATTATATCTCAAATCAACGTGTATGAATAAATGAATCATCATCATCATCATCATCATCATCATCAGGTGCCTTGCCGCATGGCGTTGGCGACCATGGACCTCCAACCATCTCTATCTCTCGTTGACCCTAGCATCTCCCCCACCCTCCTCATCCCCAGCCATTCTGCAAGCCCGTCCAGCATTCTCTCCCTGGGTCTACCTGGTGCTGTCTTTCCCTCCAGCTTTCCTGTTGTGACCAGGTGCTCCAAATCCCCCTTCTTCATAAAATGGCCTATAAATGTTGCTGTCTTTTCCAATCTTCCTTATGAGTGATCTACTTGTTTCTGCCTCCGAATAAATGAATACATTATGTAAATAAATTGATAAGTAACCAAAAAACGATAATAGGAAAACAAGACAAAATGAAACAAGACAAACCAAACAAGAACAAAACAAAACAAACCAAACCAAACCAAACAACAAACCAAACCAAACCAAACAAATTACCAGCCTGTTGGCCTTTTGTGTGTCGAATCCAGGACCCAGGATTTTATCAGCGTGGTGCTCGAATGAACGAAGCTTGTCGGCTCTGTATGCATTGTTTTGCATGTGATTAACTCCAATCCCCTCTGTCTGTTTTGATCGAACGGTCTGACTCGTGTGTGATTTGTGGGGGGTGGGTGTGTGTGTGTGTATGTGTGTGTGTGTGTGTATGTGTGTGTGATTGTGTGTGTGGTGGCGTGCGCGCGCGCGCGCGTGAGTGTGTGCGTGCGCGTGAGTGTGTGTGTGTGTGTGTGTGTGTGTGTGTGTGTGTGTGTGTGTGTGTGTGTGTGTGTGTGTGTGCAGATTGTAATACGCACTGAAGCACTATCATACACTCACGAACATACGAAAACACACAGACATACACACACAAAAACACACGACATACACACAGACACAGCACACACATCACACACACCACACAACACACACACACACATACACACACGCTCTCTCTTTCTCTGTCTGTCTGTCTTCTCTCTCTCTGTCACACACACGCACACACACACACACACACACAACACACACCGAGCAACACACACACTACACACACAACACACACACACACACACACACACACACACACACACACACACGAAACATCACACACACACACACAACACACACACACACAACACACACACCACACCACACACACACAACACACACACACACACACACACACACACACACACACACACAACACACACACACACACACACACACACACACACACACACACACACACACACACACACACACACCAGAATTCATACATTAATAACACACGTGCACGAAGGAATAGATACTAACAGTGTCTGACTGTCCTACATCAGACATACACCATATAGCGACGATCGTAAACGTATACACATGCATAAATATACATGATCAGTAGTTTCAAGTGCAAGTACTTATTGTTATTAATGGGGGTGTAGCCGTGACAATCGTCAACAATGGACAGCCTTAGTGAACAGGGAAGGTGAGAGAGTTGTTAACATATCCCTCAGATTGTTTTTGCTATTGTTGTTATTGTTGTTTAAAGCCCAGCCGACTGCGTAGAGCCATATCAGGCTATGACCGCTTTAAATATGCACAATACTTCAACAGGAAAAAAAAAAGAAAAGAAAAGAAAAGAAAATTAAGTATACGTATCAATGCATTCGCGCGTATAATCTAAGGACATGCCCCCGGCGTTGACTACTCCGTCCAATTTATCACATGGGGATTTAAAAAACACACATGAATACAAATTAAACATACCTAAGGACACCAAAACATATATAAAAATGGGCATAAATTACCTAAAATTGCTTCGCATATTTCACCTCCTCAGAGCCCAAAATGCATTTAATACATGTACCAATGATCAATCATAAGAAAAAAAAACGTAAGACTTTATCGAACGCATACAGGTGAATGGATCAGCAAGGCAGAAAACGATCGGAAGAAATGTCAGAAAGCAAAGGAAGAAGGCAGAAACAAAGAGAGTGACAGAAAAGAGGAAATTTCTAGCACATAATTTCCAGAAGGTGGGGACACACGACTTATACTGAAAGAGCCAAGATCAGATCAAGCGGCAGTGAGTTCCAAACAGATGTTGCAGTGAAACTGAAAGAACGCGCACCATCAAAAGCCTTGCTATTGAGAATCGTAGGGTGCGTAATGGTTTTGTTTCGTTGTGTTGTGATGGTATTTATTGTTGTTGTTCTTGTTGTTACTGGTTGCGCGTTCTTATGTTTATCGAAAGCGTGTATGCACGTTGTTTTAGCCCATATTGTGCAAGCTGTATATTGCTGAGCATTGCGCAAGCGTATGTTGCGCTACTACTACTACTGCTGCTGCGTTGCTACTACTACTGCTACTACTAACTGCTGCCGCTGTTGCTACTACTATGCTACTACTATGCTGCTGCTGTTGCTACTACTACTGCTGCGCGTTGCTACTACTACTGCTACTACTACTGCTGCTGCTGCTGCTACTGTTGCTGCTGCTAGTACTACTACTACTTCTACTGCTGCTGCTGTTGCTACTACTACTGCTACTACTACTGTCTCTGCTGCTGCTGCTAGTACTACTACTACTACTACTGCTGCTGCTGTTGCTACTACTACTGCTACTATACTACTGCTGCTGCTGCTACTACTGCTGCTGCTGCTAGTACTACTACTACTTCTACTGCTGCTGCTGTTGCTACTCTACTATTACTGCTTCTGCTACTACTACTACTGCTGTTGCTACTACTACCACTACTGCTGCTACTACTACTACTACTATTACTACTACTACTACTCTACTACTATTACTGTGCTGCTGTTGCTACTGCTGCTGCTGCTATGCTACTACTACTACTGCTGCCGTGCTGCTGCTATTACTACTACTACTACTATACTACTACCGCTGCTGCTGCTATTATACTACTACAACTACTGTACACTGCTGCTGCTTACTTCTATCACTGCTACTACATCTTCCATTAATACTGTAGTACTGCTACCACTACTACTACTACAGCTGCTGCTGCTTTTATTTCTACCTCTGCTGCTACTTCTGCCATCACTACTACTGTTACTGCACTTACACCGCTGACTGTTGCTTTGTTACAACTTCTTTATTGTCGCTGGGGTCGGGGGGGGGGGGGTTGGGGGTTATGTCCCAGTTCCTAACGAGCGTAACAGCCACAGAATCTGGGACAATCTCTCACAAAGCTATGATGATGATAACGATGAGGATGACGAGCATGACGCTATGGATTCCTTTCTGGATAGAGGTTGCTGACAAGGCAGTACTCTACGCTCACTTTCTTATAGATACCCTAGCGTCAACCTGGTTCGAGAGATACAGACACCTGTGGTGTTTGTCAGAACACTTGAGCAACACTCTCAATAATGCATTCGTGAAATGGCTGTTATTATTTTGCGATGGAAACTATGCACGCTCGGTTATAGCTGCTTTAATACAATTAGGTTTCCTGTTTTGATTTTGTGGTGGCTGCTATGCGTAGCCTTTTGATCAGAATAGAAATTGTATGGTCTCCAGTGACTAACCATGGACTGACCAAGTGCTGCGTTGTGTGTTGCAGATCTTCTGAAGGACCTTATACGGAACTGTAAGTTTGGCAGCAAACAGCGAGATGACATTATCATCAAGCAGGGTGAAGTCGGAGAATGGTAAGTAGGTCTAGCGGGCTACAAGTATTCCCGCTCACAAATTACCACTCGTTCAAGTGCTTCCGTGCGCGTACACACACACACACACACGCACGCGCGCGCGCACACGCATGCACGCACGCACAAATACACACGAACACAAACACACATTATACGGACACACAAACACACAGACACACAAACACACACGAACACACACACAAACACACAGACAACACACACACAAACACACACACACACATATACACATACAGACACACTAACACACAGACACACAAACACACGCACACATACATCCCCCGCACCCACACACACACACACATATGCACATACGTACACACTCAAACCACACACACACACACACACACACACACACACACACACACACACACACACACACACACACACACACACACACACACCACTACACACACACTCACTCACACATATACATATACACAAACAAACACGCACAGCCACACGTACACAATGATGCCAACTCCTTCAATCGTTCTTTCACTTACGTCATTCCTTCTCATACTAGAGAGAGAAAACATTTTTATCTGGGTGACTGTTTTCCTGTGGTACATTTTCACACTTAGCCCATTGTGGAACACATCAAATCAACAGCTCGTCTAGTATAAATCCATGTATTAGTACTATTACACATACTATTGAAGGCATAAAAAGTAATGAATCCATTGGAATGAAGCCTCTTTGAAATCATAGTTCCTTTGTTATGCTGAATCCTTACAATTAAACTTGAAAGAGATTACTTGGGGTATAATTCTTTATTGATGAATCACTATTTCATACTTTCATCATGTGTGTACGTGCGTATGCATGCATGTACGTGTATATATGTACCATGTAGTATGTATGAATTTGTACGTTATATATATATATATATATATATATATATATATATATATATATATATATATATATATATATGTGTGTGTGTGTGTGTGTGTGTGTGTGTTTTTGTGCGTGTGTGTGTGTGTTATAAATATATTTATCTATGTGTAATGCATATACAATAATAATACTCATCATTAAATATATGTGTCTGTAAGAACTAATGTAAACAACTTTCATCATCATCATCATGTGCCCTGCCTGCCGATGGCGTTGGCGATCATGGCCCTCCATACGAATCAATCCCTTGTCGCAGCAAGTACATCTCCCACCCTGTCTGTCCTCAGCCACCCTGCAAGTCTGTCCGATATTTCATCCCTGGGTCTACCTGGTGTTCTCTTTCCCTCCAGCTTTCCTGTTGCGACCAGGTGCTCTAATTCCCCTTTCCTCATGAAATGTCCTAATCTTCTTTATTAATGATTGTCTTGTGTCTGCCTCCTTCAAGACTGTCTCGTTTGTTTTCTTTGCTGTCCATGGAACTCACAGTTCTTCTTAGAAAACACATTTCAGTTGCCTCAATTTTGTTCTGACTTTGCGTTTTGACTGTCCACGCCCGCCTCACAACTGCACAACTTATCGGTTCTGTATAACATTCAAAACTCTTTTTCTGATTTTGACGGGCATTGTTGGTAAGAACGCTTTTCATCTTTTTGAATGCTATTTTGGCTTGACCGATTGTGCTGGCTTTTTCTGATGTGCACCTGCCGTAAAAAAAAAAAAAAAAAAAAAAAAAAAACCCTACTCAATAACTCAGCCATTTCACTCAGTGTTTTGAATAACTGTGCTCTCTGTAATGAAAAACTGTAGGCTTAGCGTAGCTACACACATACATTTATCTGCTAAGAATTAATCTGCGCGTCTTTGACCTGGGGGACACAGGTGCACAATTGAATTTCTTTCCTTTTAATCAACCTTAACCATGAATACATTTACAAACAATAGTGGTTTGGAGGGTGGGGTGAGGCTGGGGTTGTTTTTCGTTTGTAGAACCTGTTGAATGTGACGATAGGAGTAGTTTGATTTTTGTTCTTTCTTTTTAAAGTTTATGAAGAGACTGTAGAAGACGTTTTCTGTGCAGTGGGTTCAAAATACATGTGATTCTTTGTACGATGTCACTCATCTTCCTAGGATTTTGACATCAGTACTTCGCTGTACGCTTTGTGGAACTGAGCCGCATTTTGTTCTTCTGCAGACAAAAACTAAACACAGGAACAAACCCAAACAAAAAAAAAAAGAAAGAAACGAAAACAAAACAAAACAAAATCAAATCAAAATACACAACGAGACCTGTGTCGACTTTTCACACGCACTCTTCCTAATACAGTTTAGAGAACAGATAATATTTACAGTGCCCCGTAGAACCTAATTCACAAGAGGTCGCCCCACGTTTCAGAAAAACATTACTTCTGCCGTGTAAATTGCAACGGAGAAAAGTAGTCTCTGGCAGATAAGTATACTTATTTTGCCTCTGTTGTGAAACTCTTGCTTTGGAGTGGCAGAATGGTTCAGACGTTTGCCTGCCATTAACTTAACTCGAGGTTCCAGGGTTCGCTTCCGTAGAGGCCTTGACTTTTATCCTCAGTTTGACCGGAAAATCGAACTGAACGTTTAGTCCTTCGGAAGGGGACGAAAAACGAATCGGACCCGAAAAACGAATCGGACCCGTGTGTCTTCTGCCTGCGCACGCTAAAGATCCCATGGCAGTTGAAAATCGTGAAGAGCAGCCTTGGTATAAAACATTGGAGAGAGGTTGATTTCCCAGGTCCCACCCCTTGAAGACCAATTAGCCTTCGTGCCTTTCTAAAGTCTTGGTAAAAAAAAAAAGTGAATATGAATATGAATTTAAAGCGAAGGAGGGGAGATGGGCGCCGTCCTATTGGTGCTGGCCCTGGGAAAATTTGAGGTTTCTGCCACCTCACTCCCCTACGACCCCAGGTTATGGAACTATCTAGGTAGGACCTCAGACCCTGGCCAGCTCATAGGTTTACGTGCAGGCTTAAGGCTTGTGCCGTGATCATTCTGGATCTTCTCCATCACTTGGCACCTGTGCACGTTAGTGCATATGAAATTCATTTCGAGCGCGGAAACGTCATCTTGAGAAATTGAGACTGAAACTGAAACAAACTTCAGCAACCAGAAAAAAACACGAAAGGAGAATAAGAACGTGTATTAAATACAATACGAGACAGGCGCAAATTTTCGGCCAACTGGCCTTTATCAAGCGTATGATTACAAACAAACACCAGATACAAAAAATTAGGAGAAAAAGACTGAAACTTCCCTGCTGCTTGGTCCAGTGTGAGAAAAAGAACAAACTGACTAAAATGACATTAGTTTTGACCCTGGCTCATATGCAAATTCCTAGGTAGAAATTTCCAGCAGCATCCTCTGCCTGTCTCATCGCCCTATGACCTGCTTTGATGATGGCCTCTACATTTGGTGGGTTTGGAAGTGTTATACTTATAGAGAGCCGGTATGGGTAGCGTTCACTCGGGCCGTTGGAGAAGATAGTGCAGAATTTGAAAGAAAAACAAAGGTTTAACGATGCATTGTAACACCATAAAACGAGCGGGACCAGGTGTAGAAGAGTTCCATCAAACTTGCAGTGCCTGACCCCAAAATAGCAGCAAATATGGTAAATCGAGTCTCTCTGCTCTCAGTCTGCTTCTCGAGTTCTTAAAAAAAATATAAAACATCTGTTGCCCATGTAAGTAAACCAAATATATGTAACAAAAGAGTTTTCTTTGCTTAGCTCTCTGACTCCCGTACCCTATCCACCAACTGCAAAAACTTAACCCTTTTACCTCCTCGCCCTATCCACCAACTTCCTGCAGAACACACACACACACACACACACACACACACACACACACACACACACACACACACACACACACACACACACACACACACACACACACCTCATACACGCATCCCCTCCCCCCACACACACATGCATTAACACACACAGAGGATGCTGACCCAGGGTACACTCACCCTGTTAGGCATGTAACCCTTGACCCTAGTTGTCATCCTCTCTCTGTCTTGCCTACACAAATAAGCACAAACACACAATTAAAAGCGAGGGTACACTCAACCTGTTAAGCAAGTAATCCTTAATCCTAGTGATGATCCTCTCTGTGTCTCGCCTACACAGATAAGCACAAGCACGCAAATAAAAGCTAGGGTACACTCAGCCTGTTAGGCATGTGATCCTTGACCATAGTTGTCATCCTCTTGCTGTCATACAGGTGTGACAATCTTTGTTTTTTCAGTGTCTACGTGTTGTTGTCGTTTCAAGTGTATGTGTACTTCCTATAACCCACTGATGTTAGTTACCTGTCTATAAGCAGGAGTCGTACAGGTGTGACAATTTTGTTTTTTCAGTGTCTACGTGTTGTTATCGTTTCAAATGTATGTGTACTTCCTGTAACCCACTGATGTTAGTTACCTGTCTATAAGCAGGAGTCGTACAGGTGTGACAATCTTTGTCGTTTCAGTTTCTACGTGTGGTTATCGGGTCAAGTATATTTATGTCCAGCAACCTATTGGTATTAGTTACCTGTCTACAAGCAGGAGTCTTACAGGTGTAACAGTTTTTGTCATGTCAGTTTCTATGTATTGTTATCCGGTCGAGTGTACTTACATCCCATAACCTATTGGTGTTAGTTACCTGTATATGAGCAGGAGTTATACAGGTGTGACAATCTTTGTCGTTTCAATTTCTGCGTGTTGCTGCCGGGTCAAGTGTATGTACATCTAGTAACCCATTGATGTTAGTTACCTGTCTATGAGTCATACAGGTGTGACATTTGTCGTTT
This sequence comes from Monoplex corrugatus, assembly GCA_030674185.1. Lineage (NCBI taxonomy): Eukaryota > Metazoa > Mollusca > Gastropoda > Littorinimorpha > Ranellidae > Monoplex > Monoplex corrugatus. The sequence continues at coordinate 26,608,380 of JAPXFY010000026.1, forward strand.
CAGTTTCTACGTGTTGTTATCGGGTCAGGTGTATGTACATCCAGTAACCCACCGATGTTAGTTACCTGTCTATAAGTCATACAGGTGTGACATTTGTCGTTTCAATTTCTACGTGTTGTTATCGGGTCAGGTGTATGTACATCCAGTAACCCACCGATGTTAGTTACCTGTGTGTAAGCAGGAATCATACAGGATGTAACAATTTTTGTCATTTCAGAGTCAACGTGTTGTTGTCTCGTCGAGTGTATGTGCATCCATTAACCCATTGATGTTAATTACCTGTGTATAAGCCTGAGTCATACAGGTATAACAGTCTTTGTCGTTTCAGTTTCTACGCGTTGTTATTGGTTCGAGTGTATGTACATCCAGTAACCCACTGATGCTAGTTACCTGTCCGCAAGCATGAGTCATACAGGTGTTGCTTTCTTTGTCGTTTCAGTTTCTACGTTTTGCTATCGGGTCAAGTGTATGTGCATCCAGTAACCCACTGATATTAGTTACCTGTCTGCAAACATGAGTCATACAGGTGTGACAGTTTCTATGTGTTGTTATGTGATCAAGCGTATGTACATCCAATAGCCCATTGATGTTAGTTACCTGTCTATGAGTCATACAGGTGTGACTGCCGTTTCAGTTTCTGTGTTGTTATGTGATCAAGCGTATGTACATCCAATAACCCATTGATGTTAGTTACCTGTCTATGAGTCATACAGGTGTGACAGTCTTTGTCGTTTCAGTTTCTACGTGTTGTTATTTCGTCAAGTGTATGCCCATCAAATAACCCATTGATGTTAGTTACCTGTCTATGAGTCATACAGGTGTGACTGCCGTTTCAGTTTCTATGTGTTGTTATGTGATCAAGCGTATGTACATCCAATCACCCATTGATGTTAGTTACCTGTCTATGAGTCATACAGGTGTGACAGTCTTTGTCAGTTTCTACGTGTTGTTATTTCGTCAAGTGTATGCCCATCAAATAACCCATTGATGTTAGTTACCTGTCTATGAGTCATACAGGTGTGACTGCCGTTTCAGTTTCTATGTGTTGTTATGTGATCAAGCGTATGTACATCCAATCACCCATTGATGTTAGTTACCTGTTTATGAGTCATACAGGTGTGACAGTCTTTGTTGTTTCAGTTTCTACGTGTTGTTATTGCGTCAAGTGTATGCCCATCAAATAACCCATTGATATTAGTTACCTGTCTATGTGTCATACAGGTGTGACCTTTATCGTTTCAGTTTCTACGTGTTGTTATCGGGTCAGGTGTCTGTGTACATCCACAACCAGGACAAGGGCGAGGAGGAGGAGAAGCAGGAGCTGCAGTCCATCGTGCAGTACAAGGACGGCAAACTGGACAGAAGCAAGCTGGGCCTGTGTGTCGTAGCATTGGGTAAGGTCATCACAAGACATGCACGTGATACACGTACAAGGGAGTGATGGTGTGGTGTGCTCGTGATGATGATGATGGGCGATAGGCAATACGTGCGCGTAATATATGTAGAAGACCGTGTACGCCCACGCATGCACGTGCTAATGGTT
>JAPXFY010000026.1:26614922-26622422 GCA_030674185.1 Monoplex corrugatus
TACATGAGCACATGCAGTCATGTTTTTTATTTTCTGTTTCAGAGGTCAGGTGGAGATTCAGATCGATCAGTCCACACATCCAACGCAATACTCCAAAATCTTCCGAGCAGCCAGAGAAAATGAAGCAGAAAAGTGAGTGTCTGTGTTCTCTCTCTGTTCTCTCTTTGTCTCTATCTGTCTGTCTGTCTGTCTTCTGCCTGTCTGTCTGTCTGTCTGTCTGTCTGTCTGTCTGTCTGTCTCCTCTCTCTCTCTCTCTCCTCTCTCTCTCTCCTCATATGATCTTCCGAGCGGCCAGACAAAATGGGCAGAAAAGTCTGTGACTATGCACACTGTCTCTGTCTCTCTCTGCCTTTATCTGTTTCTCTCTGTCTGTCTGTCTGTCTGTTCTGTCTGTCTGTCTGTCTCTCTCTCTCTCTCTCTCTCTCTCTCCTCTCTCTCTCTCTCTCTCTCTCTCACGATCTTACGAAGCGGCCAGACAAAATGGTGCAGAAAAGTCAGTGACTATGCACACTGTCTCTGTCTCTCTTTGTCTTCATCTGTTTCTGTCTGTCTGTCTGTTTGTCTTCTCTGTCTCTGCCTCTCTCTCTCTCTCTCTCTCTCTCTCTCTCTCTCTCTCTCTCTCTCTCCTCTTCTCTCTCTCCTCATGATCTTCCCAGCAGCCAGAGAAAATGGAGCAGAAATGTGAGTGACTATGCACACACATTTTTTTTTTAGTGTGAATGATACTTCGTGTGTGTGTTGTGTGTGTGTGTGTGTGTGTGTGTGTGTGTGTGTGTGTGTGTGTGTGTGTGTGTGTGTGTGTGTGCGCGCGCGCGCGCGCGTGTGCGTGTGTCCTCCCTAAAATCAGTCCTCCAGATCTTCCAGAGGCTTTTCAACTTTTTTTCTCTTCCAAAGTTAACGATTTTAAACCAAGCTGGAGAAGACCTCTTTTCTTCTATCTCTTCCTGATCGTCCATTCACAGGCCACTCAGTCACCAAATGTCAACCAGTTTCTAAAATTCTCATTGCAAGCATCCTAAAACAAATGTCATTCAAGTCTTAGGAACTCGATCCTGTAACGTTACCTGCCTCTCTCTTTTCACAAATATTTGCTGACTTCTTCCATCCATAACGCATATCATCAACGTCTCACTCCTCACTGGATCTGTGCCTTTTTCTCTCAAAAACAGCCATGTATAAACCTCTGCTAAAAAAAAAAGTATGTGGATCCTCACATTTCAGAAACTATTGTGCTGTCTCCAGTTGACAGTCCTTTCCAAGCTCCTTGAGAAACTGGTTTTGAAATAGCTGAATAATCATTTTTTGGTCAGTTATTTTTTTCATCCTTTTCAGTCAGCTAACCATTCTGACTACAGCACCGAAACTGCACTGGTTAATGTTATGAATGGTGTGTTGCTTTCAGCTGATAGTGGCCTACTTTCCCTACTTAGTTTTTTTTAGATCTTTCTGCTGCCTTTGATGCTGTTGACTATACAATCCTCCTCTCTAGACTGGAGTACACATTCTGACTCTGAGGTAATGTTCTGTGTTTATTTTTGTCATACTTGTGTGACCATTTTCAGTCAGTCATGGTGAATGAGTCTTTAAGTCCAGGCCAGATAAACTGGCATTTGGGGTCCCCCAAGGTTCTGTGCTTAGTCCAGTCCTCTTCACACTCTACACTTCGCACTTTACCAATGTCATGTCAGCACAACATAAAATATCATTTTATGCTAATGAGCCCCTACTCTACAACAATGTATCTCTTGAAAATCTTTCTTCTTTCCGAAACTTTTAACTATTACATGTATGTTGAGATCCTTTTAACTATTATGTTGAGATCCTTTTAACATTATGTTGAATCCTTTTAACTATTATGTTGAGATCCTTTTAACTATTATGTTGAGATCCAGAAGCGGATGATACAGAATAAGCTGCAGTTGAATGAGACAAGTCTGAAGCAGTGCTTATTGATAACCAAGCACGGGTTTTTCACTGTAACAAAACTACTTTATCCAGCTAAGGGACAACATACTGTACTTTCTAATTAAGTCAAGAACTTTGCCGTTGTTCTTGATCCTCAATTCTCCATGCATAAATTCATCACCCCAAACTTGTCAGTCGTGTTACTGTCAACTGCGACGTTTCAGTTCTGTTCGTCGTTATCGTTCAACTTCAGCAGCCTCTAAGCCAGCAGTTTGTCTTATGCTTTCTCATAACGATCATTGTAACTCCTTACTTTCTGGCTTGCCTGCTTCTTCTATCACATGCCTCCAGCGTATTCAGAATGCTGCATCCCGTCTTGCCTTCCTAAAAATGGGCATGTTCATGTCATCCTTTTGCTTCACCTTCTCCGTCGATTGCCTGCTTCTCAAAGAATTTCGGACAAAACCAATACCTTATGCCACAAATGTATCAGTGGCACTGCACCTATGTTTGTGACCACCTCTAAATGTACGCGATCCCCAGTAGCTTAGTTGGTTTGAGCGTCGGATTCACATGCTAATAGTTGTGGGTTCGAACCCTGGGATGCGCTACATTAAAACTGGCCTTCTCACTGTCCCATCTTGACATCATTTTTGTTCTGGTGGTGTCGGTGTACGATTAGATAAGTCCCCCTTCCCCCACTTCCCCGGGATGGTTATCCCTGTTGGCCATATCACCTGAGGTGGGTGTCGACGTAAAAACTGAACCAAATCAATCCAAAACTCAATCTGAATGTACACCGCTGCCCGATCTCTCCTTTCTGCTTCTGGTATTGCTTGTTCACAAATTGCTTGATACACAGATGTTCCACAATAGATCTGTGTCTAGTCCATATAACTGGAACAAACTGTGCTTTTAAATTTGATAACATACACTGTCTTCCTTCCAGTCTTACTTTAACACATATCTTTTTTCATACACTGTCCTCCTTCCAGTCTTACTTTAACACATATCTTTTTGTCCAGAAGTGACTTCCCCCTTTATATGCCCATCCTTTTGTCGTAACCCCCATCCTGTCCTCTCCCTCCCTGTCTGTGTGTGTTTTGTATCATTACGTTTTTGTCGTTGCGCGTGGATGCTTTGGTGAATGATAAAGAGTGCGTGCTTCCATTTGATATATATATCAAGATTTAGCGCTGAGTAAATGTATTATTATCATTAGCAGTAGTAGTAGTAGTATTTATTTATTTATTTGTTGTTGTTATCATAATCATCGCTCAATATTATCATCATTATTATTATTATTATTACTATAATTATCATTATTATCATTATTATTATTATTATTACTATTATTATTATCATTATTATTATTTATTATTATTATTATTATTATTATTATTATTATTATTATTGTTGTTGTTGTTGTTAGATCCAAAACAAGAGTGACTGCCCGCGCCCAAGCAAACACAAACCAGAAGAACAAGAAAACCAATGTAAGCGCGTCTCCAACAAGACAAAACAAAACAAGCGCAAATTTTCGGCCAACTAGCCTTTGCCAAGCGCGAACGCACGGTCACAGACAAATCACAGACACCAAACAATGGATCCATTGTTTGGTGTCTGTGATTTGTCTGTGACCGTGCGTTCGCGCTTGGCAAAGGCTAGTTGGCCGAAAATTTGCGCTTGTTTTGTTTTGTCTTGTTGGAGACGCGTTTACATTGGTTTTCTTGTTCTTCTGGTTTGTTGTTGTTAGTTATCATTATTATTGTTGTTATTATTATTATTATTATTATTCTATTATTATTATTTTTATTCAGGTTGATACGGAAAGCTGACAAAACACGTACCAACAACGACAACATGCCAAGCAACAACAACAACATTAGGAAACGTGACAACTTCAAAAGTACCCGACTGTGTTACCTGGGCATTAACGAGTCTGTCGGTAAGTAGTGTACACTACACGTCATCTGCCCCACCCAACTGTGTTACCTGGGTATTAAATAGTCTGTCGGTAAGTCGTGTACACTATACGTCATCTGTCCCACCCGACTGTGTTACCTGGGTATTAACGTGTCTGTCGATCAGTGGTGTACACGTCATCTGTCCTACCCGACTGTGTTACCTGGGTATCAAATAATCTGTTGATCAGAGGTGTACATGTCATCTGTCCTACCCGACTGTGTTACCTGGGTATTAAATAGTCTGTTGATCAGTGGTGTACATGTCATCTGTCCTACCCCCTGTGGTACCTGGGTATTAAATAGTCTGATGATCAGTGGTGTACACGTCATGTGTCCCACCCGACTGTGTTACCTGGGTATTAAATAGTCTGATGATCAGTGGTGTACACGTCATGTGTCCTACCCGACTGTGTTACCTGGGTATTAAATAGTCTGATGATCAGTGGTGTACACGTCATGTGTCCCACCCGACTGTGTTACCTGGGTATTAAATAGTCTGATGATCAGTGGTGTACACGTCATGTGTCCTACCCGACTGTGTTACCTGGGTATTAACGAGTCTGTTGGTAAGTAGTTTCAGTTTCAGTTTCAATTTGTCAAGATGATGTCTCCGCGCTCGGAGTGAATTCCATATGCACTAACGTCACAGGTGCTATGTGATGGAGAAAATCCAGAATGATCACGGCACAAGCCTTAAGCCTGCACATAAACCTAAAAGCTGGTCAGGTCCTGAGGTCCTACCGAGATAGTTCAATAACCCTGAGGTCGTAGGGGAGCGAGGTGACAGAGACCTCAACTTTTCCCGGAGCCAGCATTATGAGGGCGGCGCCCGTCCCCTTTCCCTCACTTCCAATTCATTTTCATATTCACATTTTTTTTTTACCAAGACTTCAGAAAGGCAAAAAAGCTAATTGGTCTTCAGGGTGAGTTACCTTGGAAATCAACCTGTCTCTCCAATGTTTTATACCAAGGTAGCCGGGCAATGCCCTGCTCTTCATGATATTCAACTGTCGTGGGATCCTTAGTGTGCGCAGTCAGAAGACAAATGGGTCCAACTCGTTTTTCGTCCCCTTCTGAAGGACTAGACGTTCAGTTCGATTTTCCTTTCAAACTGAGGTGCAAAGTCGAGGCCTTTGCAGGGAGCTAACCCTCGAACCTTGAGGTAAGTTATTGGCAGGCGAACGTCTGAACCATTCTGCCACTCTTCTCCCATGGTAAGTAGTGTACATATCATCTTTTCAACCCGACTGTGTTACCTGGGTATTAAGGAGTCTTTGGGTAACAAGTGTACACATCATTTATCCTACCCGACTGTGTTATCTGGGTATTAAGGAGTCTTTGGGTAACTAGTGTACACGTCATCTGTCCTACCCGACTGTGTTATCTGGGTATTAAGGAGTCTGTGGGTAAGTAGTGTACACGTCATCTGTCCTACCCGACTGTGTTGCCTGGGTATTACGGAATATGTGGGTAACTAGTGTACACGTCATCTGTTCTACCCAACTGTGTTACCTGGGTATTAAGGAGTCTGTGGGTAACAAGTGTACACGTCATCTGTCCTACCCGATTGTATTACCTGGGTATTACGGATACTGTGGGTAACAAGTGTACACGTCATCTGTCCTACCCGATTGTATTACCTGGGTATTACGAAGTCAGTGGGTAACAAGTGTACACGTCATCTGTCCTACCCGATTGTATTACCTGGGTATTACGGAGACTGTGGGTAACAAGTGTACACGTCATCTGTCCTACCCAATTGTATTACCTGGGTATTACGAAGTCAGTGGGTAACAAGTGTACACGTTATCTGTCCTACCCGACTGTGTTATCTGGGTGTTAAGGAGTCTGTTGGTAGTTAGTGTCCACTTCATCTGTCCTACCCGACTGTGTTACCGGGGTGTTTAGGAGTCTGTGGGTAACAAGTGTACACGTCATCTGTCCTACCCGACTGTGTTACCGGGGTGTTTAGGAGTCTGTGGGTAACTAGTGTACACGTCATCTTTCCTACCTGATTGTGTTACCTGGGTGTTTAGGAGTCTGTGGGTAACAAGTGTACACGTCATCTGTCCTACCCGACTGTGTTACCTGGGTGTTTAGGAGTCTGTGGGTAACAAGTGTACACGTCATCTGTCCTACCCGACTGTGTTACCTGGGTGTTTAGGAGTCTGTGGGTAACAAGTGTACACGTCATCTGTCCTACCCGACTGTGTTACTTGGGTATTTAGGAGTCTGTGGGTAACTAGTGTACACGTCATCTGTCCTACCCGACTGTGTTACCTGGGTATTAAGGAGTCTGTGGGTAACAAGTGTACACGTCATCTGTCCTACCCGACTGTGTTACCTGGGTATTAAGAAGTCTGTGGGTAACAAATGTACACGTCATCTGTCCTACCTGATTGTGTTACCTGAGTGTTAACGTGTCTGTTGGTATGTGGTGTCCTTGTCTACATTACGTCAGTTGTCCTGTCCAGCTTTGTTACCAGGATCTGAAGGAGTCTGTGGGTAACAAGTGTACACGTCATCTGTCCTACCCGACTGTGTTACCTGGGTATTAAGGAGTGTGTGGGTAACTAGTGTACACGTCATCTGTCCTACCCGACAGTGTTACCTGGGTATTAAGAAGTCTGTGGGTAACTAGTGTACACGTCATCTGTCCTACCCGACTGTGTTACCTGGGTATTAAGGAGTCTGTGGGTAACTAGTGTACACGTCATCTGTCCTACCCGACTGTATTACCTGGGTATTAAGGAGTCTGTGGGTAACTAGTGTACACGTCATCTGTCCTACCCGACTGTGTTACCTGGGTATTTAGGAGTCTGTGGGTAACTAGTGTACACGTCATCTGTCTTACCCGACTGTGTTACCTGGGTGTTTAGGAGTCTGTGGATAAGTGGTGTACACGTCATCTGTCCTACCCGACTGTGTTACCTGGGTATTAAGGAGTCTGTGGATAACTAGTGTACGCGTCATCTGTCCTACCCGACTGTATTACCTGGGTATTAAGAAGTCTGTGGGTAACTAGTGTACACGTCATCTGTCCTACCCGACTGTGTTACCTGGGTATTAAGGAGTCTGTGGGTAACTAGTGTACACGTCATCTGTCTTACCCGACTGTGTTACCTGGGTATTAAGGAGTCTGTGGGTAACTAGTGTACACGTCATCTTTCCTACCTGATTGTGTTACCTGAGTGTTAACGTGTCTGTTGGTATGTGGTGTCCTTGTCTACATTACGTCAGTTGTCCTGTCCAGCTTTGTTACCAGGATCTGAAGGAGTCTGTGGGTAACAAGTGTCCACGTCATCTGTCCTACCCGACTGTATTACCTGGGTATTAAGGAGTGTGTGGGTAACTAGTGTACACGTCATCTGTCCTACCTGATTGTGTTACCGGGGTGTTTAGGAGTCTGTGGATAAGTGGTGTACACGTCATCTGTCCTACCCGACTGTGTTACCTGGGTATTAAGGAGTCTGTGGGTAACAAATGTACACGTCATCTGTCCTACCCGACTGTGTTATCTGGGTATTAAGGAGTCAGTGGGTAACAAATGTACACGTCATCTGTCCTACCCGACTGTGTTACCTGGGTATTTAGGAGACTGTGGGTAACTAGTGTACACGTCATCTGT
>JAPXFY010000026.1:26627422-26714922 GCA_030674185.1 Monoplex corrugatus
GTGGAGAGACCTCAGGCCATGAAGAACTTGCCCAGCAACGTCATTGTGGCTGCCCAACAACTCTTCAACGGCTCGCACGAGCTGGAGGAACGCGCGCAGAGCGCCAGGGTTCGGGAGAACAGGGTCCACGCTCAGCCTCGGTCTTTTAGGCGTATTCAGAGTGCCCATCAGGTGAGATGGCTCATGGGAGACTTTACCCGCACTTTGTTTGTGTGTTTGTTTGTTAGGTTTAGTTAGGTTCCCCTTCCACGCTGCCTTTTTCTTTTTCTTTGTTGGCAATGTTGGAAGTGATGTTCAGATCGAACGAAGTGTGTGGTGTGTGTGTGTGTGTTGTATGTATGTGTGTGTGTGTGTGTGTGTGTGTGTGTGTGTATGTATGTGTGTGTGTGTGTGTGTGTGTGTCTGTGTCTGTGTGTTTGTGTGTTCGTTTTTGAGAGAGAGAGAGAGAGAGAGAGACACAGAGAGAGATTGTGCTCTCATTAACAAAATGTGTCAGCAAGGATTTGCCGGCTGTTGGCATAAAACTGTGAAGATTGAGGGCTAAAACGAGTCTATCGGGTCTTTCTAAGAGATTTCCTGTTTGTGTGTGTGTGAGAGAGAGAGAGAGGGAGGGAGAGAGAGGGAGAAAGAGCTCTCGTTAACAAAATGTCAGCTAAGATTTGACGGCTGTTTGGCGTAAAACTAGTCAATCTGTCAAGACTGACGGGCAAAACGAAAGTCTACCAGTCCTCCAAAGAGATTTTCTGTTTGCTGCTGCTGCATTCTTAATGCACAGTTAAGACAAGACAACCTCATCACTTCTTCAAGGCATGCAAAGGTTTTGGAACCGACGGTCAGTGTCTGGAAAACTGGCCTGACTGGTCATGTACCCAACCCTCTCCTGGTCAACGTGATCACCCTAAAGCCGTTCAGCAGACTCAGAAAAACCAGCCTGATGGGTCATATACTCCCACCCTCTCTTGGTCAGCATGATAACCTTAAAGCTGTCCATGAACTTACCTCCGGGCTCCATATCAGTGACACTTTCTCCCACACCTGTCCACCGGCACCCTGCATCGTCAGCCATGCTAGCAAAGCAAAAACTTTGACTCCCTCACCCTATCCACAGCTTCCATCAACTCATGTCTCCGAAGAGTCCATCAACTCCTGTGTCCTCAAGAGTCCATAACTCCTGTGTCCTCAAGAGTCCATCAACTCCAGTGTCCTCAAGAGTCCATCTACTCCTGTGTCCTCAAGAGTCCATCTACTCCTGTGTCCTCAAGAGTCCATCAACTCCTGTCTCCTCAAGAGTCCATCAACTCCTGTATCCTCAAGAGTCCATCTACTCCTGCCTCCTCCAGAGTCCATCAACTCCTGTGTCCTCCAGAGTCCATCAACCCCTTTGTGTCCGAAGAGTCCATCAACTCCTGTGTCCTCCAGATCCATCAATCTGTGCCAAAGTCCATCAACTCCTGTGTCCTCCAGAGTCCATCAACTCCTGTGCCATCAAGAGTCCATCAACTCCTGTCTCCTCAAGAGTCCATCAATCCTGTCTCCTCAAAAGTCCATCAACTCCTGTCTCCTCAACAGTCCATCAACTCATGTCTCTTTCTAGACTTTCTCGTTTGTTTTCTTTGCTGTCCATGAAACTCTCAGCATTCTTCCATCCGTCCATCCATCCATCCATCCGGATAACCATCCATCCGTCCGTCCGTCTATCCATCTATCCAACTGTCAATCCAGGAAGCTGGTGGATAGGATGTGGGAGTCAAAAGGTTGAAGTGTTTGTATTTGGTGTATAGGATGCGGGAGTCAGAGGATTACCGCTGAGCTAGAGAAGCATATTGGGAAAGTTTCCACCACCATGGCCAAGCTGACAAAGAAGATGTGGCTGAACAAGAAGCTGACAGAGCACGCCTACAAAGCCTGCGTCATGAGCACCCTCTTGTATGTATGGGTTCTCCCAGTTCACCTGGAGAGGTGATTGATGTCTTCTGTATAGCTGTGCCTCTGCCGTATCCTGAACATTTTCATGATGGGACAAGGTCACCACAGAGAGATGCTTAAGAGGATGATGTGATCCATGGCCACATTCCTGAAGAAGAGACGTCTCCGAGGGCTTGATTATATGTGTCATGTGGAATGCGGCAGAATCCGAAAAGTCATGTTCTCCGTCCAGTTTGCATCCGAGGAAAGGCATACGGTCGCCCACAACTACACTTCAAGGACATCTGCTAGTAAGACCTGAAAATGCTGAACATCGACGAGAACACCTGGCTAGACAGAGGTTCCTGAATGCAGGTCTTTACGGCAGAATCAGCTGCTTTGACAACAAACTACTGCTCCTCTCAGAAGAGGAACGGGAACCTCTGAATGGTCAGATTTCAGTTAGTTTCAGTTTTTTAAGATGACTTCTCTGCTCGGAATGAATTCCTTATGCACTAATGTCACAGCTGCCACGTAATGGAGAAGATCCAGAATGATCATGGCACAAGCCTTCAGCCTGCACAAAGACCCACGAAGAAGACTTCAGGGAAACCAGCGAACCACAAACCCCATCTGTTATCACTGTTTTAAAGAGATGGCCTAGTCCTGTGTAGAATGTTCAGTCACCAGGAGCATTATTTCAGTGTCACGAGAGACGTTACTCAAAAGTACCATCACAATTGATCTTCCAGGGCTGCCTACTGTTACCGTACGAAGAGATCTTTTACCAGACTTGGACAAGACGTTGTACTTGTTAAATAGTGTTGAATGCTTTAATCCTAATAACCACAACTGTCAGCCTTTCGCCTGTCTCCACTTGAGTGGGAAAAGTTGAAAACATGCATGTTTGAATGACAGTAGCTCATTGCCAATGCTACGAGCGATTATAGCAAAAGTCTTGTAACTACTAAGGGCACAAAGGAATATTGTTAATATGGCTTGACCATCCAGGGCATATTTTTACCTAATTTTGGTTCGGCGCTATGCTGAAGATTGGGGTCTGTTTGCTGCTATAGTGCAATGGTAATAGGCTAATAGTAAATTAGATAAGCCTTAATTAAAGTTGGTCTTGTTCCAAATAGAGTGAACAGGCTTTTACATTATACTTCTCAGACTGTAGTTTTTGCCCATCTTTTCTTCTGTGTCTTGTTGGCTTTAAATATAGTATAACTCTAGCATAGAACTGTTGAAAAAACGCGTTTTTTTTCTTTTTTTTTTTTTTTGACAGTGTCGCTCATTTTGGTCTATTAACATAGCAATAGAAAGCGTCACCAGTTTTAGATTTTGTTCAAACTCATTGCTTGATTAATATGTCAGAACATGTATTTGAGGTCTGTTTTGCTTGAAGACAGTGCGTTCAGAGAAAATAGTGTACTGTCATGTTAATAAATCTCATGCTAAGTTTAAGTTTCGTTGTAGTTTAGACAATAATAATTACAGGCATCATCGTCGTCGTCATCATCATCATCATCGTCGTCGTCATCGTCATCATATGTGATGATGATGATGATAATGATAACAACAACAACAACAACAATTATTAGTATTATTATTGTTATTATTAATGATAAAAATATGATATTAACAACAGCAACAATAACAGCAACAACAACAACAATAAGAATAATAGTAAAAGAAGACCAACACAAAACAAATCCTAAATCTATGTACAGAAACACTGAAGAAATTGCCCGCAGGAAAAAAGACGAGCACATCAACTGGTTGCTTAAAATCTATAGAACGTACGATTATCATGGAAAAAAGACAAAATATTAGATGAATGGGGAAAGCAGTTAAAGACCTTTCTGGCGATGACAGAAAGGAGGAACACATCATTAGAAAGAAAGTTGAAAAACCACCAATAATGAAAGATGAAGTTAGAGCAGCGTTGAAAAAGATGAAACTGGGAAAAGCCCCACGACCAGACAATATTACTATAGAAATGATTGAGGCTCTAGATGAATTTGGTATTGGAGAAGTAACGGTCCTCCTGAATGAAATTTATGACACCGGAAAAATCCCTAAAGATATGTCTAGAATCAGCTTTCATTGCACTTCCAAAGAAAGCAGGGGTTATAGAATGCAAACACCATCATGTAATCGGCTTGATGAGTCGTCAGACAAAGATTCTATTAAGAGTACTCATTATGAGGACAAGGAACAGAATCAGAACAGAAGCATAAGAACAATGTTGATTTTTAAAGGGAAAGGAACTATTAACACCATGTAAATCTTAAGAACTTACCATAAAAAAATCAGCTGTATTGAATAAGGATCTATGGTTTGTTTTGTTGATTACACCAAACCTCTTGATCGGGTAAGACATGAAGAATTGATCAACCAACCGCAAATGCTAAAAATTGACGGAAAAGTTCTACTGTGATAAAGAATATGTATGGGGAACAAACAAAAGCAATGAGAGTAGAAAATGATATAAATGTTTCCCAAAATATCGAAAGACAGATTAGGCAGGGGATGTGTTCTGTCATCAGATTTGCTTTCACTTTACAGCGAAAGAGTGATGAGAAACCTAGAAGAATGCCCTGGGATAAAGGTTGGGAAAAAGAAAAGATAAACAATCATCGTTATGCAGATAGTACCGTTCTAATTGCAGAAAATTGAAAAGACCTACATATTTTGTGAATATAATAGAAATAGAAAGCAGAAATAAAGACCTAAGTAGCACGAATACTGAAGTCATAGTAATCAGTTAAAAAAAAATTCCCTCATGTAAAATAACAGCAAGTAACAACATTTAGACAAGTTGATAAGTTTAAATATAATGGGAACAGTCATCTCACTAAACAGCAGCACTGGCCAAGCTAAAACATTCAAAAAAATGAAAAGCGTTCGTACCAACACATCATGCCTATCAGTTAACACCAGAAGAGAGTTCTTTGGTGCTGGGATATAACCCAATACTGTTATACGGATACGAAGCGTGGACAATCAGCAAAGGAAGTCAGAACAAGATTGAGGCACCTGAAATGTGGTTTCTATGAAGAATGTTAAGAATTCCATGGACAGAAAAGAAAACAAATGAGACAATCTTGAAAGAGGCAAACACAAAAAGAACATTATTGAAGAAGATAGGAAAAGGTAAGCAAAATTTACAGGACATTATATGAGGCAGGATAAATTTGAGCACCTAGGCACAACAGGAAAGCTGGAGGAGAAAAAGAGCACAGTAGACCCAGGGAGAAAATATTGGACGGTTTTGCAGAGTGGATGAGGACAGAAAGGGTAGAAGACATACTTGTAGCCACAAAAGATAGATTCGAATAGAGGGCCATGATCGCCATCGCCGTGCGGCCAGGCACATGATGATGACGATGATGTTTCGTTGTTTAATAAATGGTTTGTTGTTGTGATTTTATTTACGTCAAAAAAGTCTAAAGTACATATCAAATTACACATGATTATATAAAGGAAAAGAAGAAGAGTTATTTCCGGTATTGTTTAAAGCCCAGTCGACTGCGCAGAGCCCTATCAGGGAAAAGAAAATGAAAGGCACATGATGCATTTGCTTACATAATCTTGATGATATGCCGCTGACGTTGATCATTCCATCCAACTTATTACCAGAAGATTCCGAAAAACGAGCCCGAATACCGATGTAAACATAACTAAGGACGCTAAAACATAATGGAAATTGATCTAAATTACCTATACTGCTCTTGCACGTAGCATTTCCTTAGAGCCAAAAATGCACTTAATATTTGTACGTTATAATCAGTCATAATAGAAAGTGTGTGAAGGCTTCATAGAACACGTACAGGTGAATGGACCAGCAAGGCAAATACGATAAGAAGAAACGACAGAAAGCAAAGGAGCATGGCAGAAACAGAGTGCCAGAAAAGAAGAAATTTCTGGCGCAGAATTTCCAGAAGGTGGGGAGACTATTTACTGAAAGAACCCCCAGGAATCCCCACTGGGAGAAAAGGAAGGGAGAGAGGAGGAGGAAAAAAGAAGAAGAAGAAGAGGAAGAAGGATTTCACTAATTAGTGCAAAGAGTCATGGACAAAAGCATGCTTGCTTGCATTTGACAGAACATACGTAAAGCTTTTAATCCGAGTAAAAACACTTCACGGACCAAACATGAATTGAAAATAAGTATTATGAACCATAATAAAACACTACATATTAATACATCATAAGTAATAGATACATCTATAAGTACAAATTATAAATACATATCATTTCAATATGTACCACATATACATGCATATGTGAAAATAATACTACATACATGCTGTATACACACACATTATACACACTACATACATATACATACATACATACATACATACATACATACATGCATGCATGCATGCAAAATTAATATTATATAATAATACATAATATTCATGCTTGTATAACATACATACAACAACAACATACATACATCATACTACACATACATACATACACACATACATACATACATACACACATACATACCAACATACACACATACATACATACATACATACATACATGCATACATACATACATCATACACACATACATACATACATACATAATCATACATATATACATGCATACATATATAATACATACATACATACTACATACATCACATACATACATACATACATGCATCATCATACATACATACATACTACATACATACAATACATAACATACATACATACATACATTACATACATACATACATACATAAAGCATACAACACACATACATAGGTACTCGCACATATGTACGAACATACACATACATACACGTACATACCTGCGCAAATACATAAGACATGCATTATACGTACTTGAACAAACTATGATCATGATACTTTAAGAAACCGATTGTGCATCAAAGTACCGGTATGAAGTTTATACTGCTTGCATGGGATAGTTTTTTTTTGTGTTGCTTTTTAGCCATATACTTTAGCAGTTATAATCGTAGGTTAATGCCGTGGTTTGGCATGTTTAGTATAGAGCATGCCTAGTGTTCTTCAGTGTCTTTTCTTGTGCAGTTTGTAGTGTGTAGTTTTCAGGTAGTAAACAGTTGCCTTCTGCTTCTCTTGCTTTGTAGGAGGAGGGAGACGACGTAGAAGAAGTGGAGGAGGAGGAGGAGGAGGTAAGACTGAATGGCACCCCCCTACCCCCATTCCCCTCTTCCTATCCCACCCATCTACGTACAGTGTACATAAATGTACATATAAACATACATACATACATACGTACATAAACATACATACATACATACATACATGTACATACATACATACATACATACATACATACATACATACGTACGTACATACATACTACATACATACATACATACATACATACATACATACATACATACATACATACATACATACATACATACATATAGACGGATAGACAGATAGAGAGATAGACAAATAGAAAAGTATACAGAGACTGTTACTGGCATGTACACATACAATTACAAACATACATGCATACAGTTACAAGCAAATACATACATACATACATACATACATACATAAATACATACATACTCGTACATACATACATATATACATGAACATACATACTACACATTCATACAAACCTGCATACATTCATGCCTGCCTGCATACAAACATGCATACCTACCTATATACATATATACATACATACATACATACATACATACATACATACATACATACCTACCTACCTACCTACCTACCTACCTCCGTACCTACATACATACATACATACATATATACATACATACATACATACATACATACACACACATACATACATACATACATACATACATACATACATACATACATACATACATACATACATACATGCTATCATTATTACAAGCACACATACATATATAAAGACATACAAACATAAATATATGTAATCACTTATGCATTCATGCACGCGTGTGCGCGCGCACACACACAGACACATTTTTTTGTCTAAAATCACTGAAGAGAATAAACATTAAACCAATGACCAACACACACACACACACACACATACACACACACCAACACAAAAACATAAACCAAGACAACACACAACACAACACACAACACACACACACACACAACACACACCCACAGCACACACACACACACACACACACACACACACACACATCACACACACAACACACACACACACACACACACACACACACACACACACAACAAAAACAAACACGACTCCCAGTTACAACACTAGTAATGTCAACTTGAAGAAACAATACACCATTTCCTGTCATATGATTACGTACATTGTTTTAACATTTGAACAAGATTCAAACATGGGGGAGGCGGGGAAGTTGAGGAAGAAATGAAATTTAAATTACCTTCGGTTGTCCTTTAGATAAAAATTACAGAGATCGCTATTCTATTTGTACTCTTTTAAGATATGCTTGTGTTTTTATTTTCAGTGTTTTTTTTTTTTTTTTCTTGTTGAATTATTGGTTGAAAATTTTCTACTTTTATTCCTGTCACTGTCGGCAGTAGAACGTGTGCGGTTCATGCATGTGTTCATCTGATAGTGTCTTACAATTTGCATCCAACATCTCTTTATTGTCTAAGCAGTTTTTGTTGTTGGTTTTTTTTTTGTTGTTTTTTTTTTGCATGTGTTCAAAACTTCTTTTCATTCCATGTGCAGATTTCTTTTTTTTTCTTTCTTTTTTTTTTTCTATCTTCTCTTTTCTTTTCTGTGTTCTTTTCAATTCTTGTCTTTTCTGTGTTCGTGCATGTTAGTCTTTTAGTGTCTTATTACTTGTGTCAAACGTTTCGTCATCCTGAGTGCAGTTCTCTTTTCTTTGCTATATTTTCTTTTCTTTTCTTTTTTTCCGTTTTTTTTTCTTTCTTCTCTTTCTCTTTTCTTGCATAGAAGTTTTGCTACTTGTGTCAGATAAACTTCTCTCTGTATTCTCTCTGCAGTTTTCTGTTCTTTTCTTTATTTATCTATTGTTTTGTATATGTTAATCAATTAGTATCTCATTACAACTTGTGTCAAAATATGTGCAGTTTTCATGTGGGTTTTTTTTTTTCCTGTTGTCTTTCCGCCCGCCCCCACCCCCCACCCCACTTCTCTTCTTTTTTTTTTTTTTTCTTTCTTGTAATTGCTGCCTTTTTGATGGGTCGTTGAGATTGTAGCCATGATAATTATGATATAGTGAGTGTGGTGTGGTGTGATGTGGTGGGGTTTGGGATAGCATGTGAGGTGTAACGCTGTGTGTGGTGGTATGATGTGACGCCTGTGCGTGCGATTGGTGTTTTGCTGTGGTGTGCCATGTGTTTGTGGTGTGACACGATCGCGCTGTACAACACTTGACATGCCGGTACTCACGAACCGGCAACAAAACATTAACAATTTCCCTTGCCATACACGACCAGTGCTCCTTCCAGGCGAGAGAAGCGGCCCATAGAGAGGCGGTCCAGAGAGAGGCGGCGGCAGCAGCTGACAGAGAGGACGAAGAGGAAGGCAGCTCGGACCTGAGCGTCGGCTGGCAGTCACCTCGCCTGCAGCACGTGCAAGGGGGGTCAGAGGTCAGCGAGAACCCCGAGCAGCATGACGCCCGACTGAGCTTTTTGGAGGAGAAGATCCGGGACTGGCTGCGGAAGGACAACCCCAGGGCGGGACCTCAGGTGGCCCAGCTCAGGAGGTTGACGGCTCAGGTGAGTAAGGGGTGTGTGTGTTTTGTTTGTTTGGGGATGTTCGGTGGGGGTGTTGGTGTGGTGATGGTGATTGTGGTGTTGGTGTAGTGACGGTGATTGTGGTGTTAGTGTAGTGACGGTGATTGTGGTGTTGGTGTGGTGATTGTGGTGTTGGTGTAGTGACGGTGATTGTGGTGTTGGTGTGGTGATGGTGATTGTGGTATTGGTGTGGTGTTGGTGTGGTGATGGTGATTGTGCTGTTGGTGTAGTGATGGTGATTGTGGTGTTGGTGTGGTGATTGTGGTGTTGGTGTGGTGATTGTGGTGTTGTGTGGTGATTGTGGTGTTGGTGTGGTGATTGTGGTGTTGTGTGAGTGGTTGTGGTGTTGGTGTGGTGATGGTGATTGTGGTGTTGGATGTGGTGTGTGTGTTGGTGTAGTGATGGTGATTGTGGTGTTGGTGTAGTGATGGTGATTGTGTTGTTGGTGTGGTGATGGTGATTGTGGTGTTGGTTGTGTGACGTGATTGTGGTGTGGTGTGTGGTGATTGTGGTGTTGGTAGTGTGGTGATTGGTGTGTTGGTGTGAGGTGATGGTGATTGTGGTGTTGTGTGTGATGGTGATTGTGTGTTGTGTGGTGATGTGATTGTGGTGTTGGTGTGGTGATTGTGGTGTTGGTGTAGTGATGGTGATGTGGTGTGATGGTGTGTGTGTGGTGTTGATTGTGGTGTTGGTGTGGTGATGGTGATTGTGGTGTTGGTGTTGTGATGGTGATTGTGGTGTTGGTGTGTGAGTGATTGTGGTGTTGGTGTGGTGACAGTGATTGTGGTGTTGGTGTAGTGATGGTGATTGTGGTGTTGGTGTGGTGTGTGGTGTTGGTGGTGTTTGGTGTGGTGATGGTGATTGTGGTGTTGGTGTGTAGGTGATTGTGGTGTTGGTGTGGTGATGGTGATTGTGGTGTTGGTGTGTGTTGTTGGTGTTGGTGTGTGAGGTGATTGTGGTGTTGGTGGTTGTGTGGTGAAGTGTGATTGTGGTGTTGGTGTGTGATGGTGATTGTGGTGTTGGTGTAGTGATGTGTTGTGGTGTTGGTGTGGTGATGGTGATTGTGGTGTTGGTGTGGTGATGGTGATTGTGGTGTGGTGTATGTGTTGTTGTGGTTGGTGTGTGTGGTGTTGGTGTGGTTGGTGTGGTGAGTGTTGTGGTGTTGGTGTGTGAGTGATTGTGGTGTTGGTGTGGTTGAGGTGATTGTGGTGTTGGTGTAGTGATGGTGTATGGTGTGGTGTGTGATGTGGTGTTGGTGATGGTGATTGTGGGTGTGTGGTGGGTTGGTGGTGATGGTGATTGTGGTGTTGGTGTGGTGATTGTGGTGTTGGTGTGTGCGGTGATTGTGGTTTTGGTGTGGTGTGATGGATTGTGGTGTTGGTGTAGTATGGTGGTTGGTGGGTGTGTGATGTGGTGTGGTGGATTGTGGTTTGGTGTGGTTGTGTGATTGTGGTGTGGGTGTGGTGTGGTGATTGTGGTGTTGGTGAGTTGGTGATTGTGGTGTGATGTGGTGTGGTGTTGGGTGGTGTGGTTGGTGATTGTGGTTGTTGGTGATGGTGATTGTGGTGTTGGTGTGTGGGTGATTGTGGTGTTGGTGTAGTTGGGTGATTGTGGTGTTGGTGTGGTGATTGTGGTGTTGGTGTGGGTGATTGTGGTGTTGGTGTAGTGTCGATGATTGTGGTGTTGGTGTAGTGATGGTGATTGTGGTGTTGGTGTGAGTGATTGTGGTGTTGGTGTAGTGATTGTGGTGTTGGTGTAGTGATGGTTTGGTTTGTGGGTGTTGGTGTAGTGATGGTGATTGTGGTGTTGGTGTAGTGATGGTGATTGTGGTGTTAATGTAGTGATGGTGATTGTGGTGTTGGTGTAGTGATGGTGATTGTGGTGTTGGTGTAGTGATGGTGATTGTGGTGTGGTGATTGTGGTTTTGTGATGGTGATTGTGGTGTTGGTGTAGTGATGGTGATTGTGGTGTAGTGATGGTGATTGTGGTGTTGGTGTAGTGATTGTGATTGTGGTGTTGTGTAGTGACATCATTGTGGTGTGGTGATGGTGATTGTGGTGTTGGTGTAGTGATGGTGATTGTGGTATTGGTGTAGTGATTGTGGTATTGGTGTAATGACGGTGATTATGATTGTGATTATAGTGTTGGCTATGTTATGATTGAACAGGACATGGAGCAGCAGCCACGTCCAGGCAACAAAGTAGTCATACGCCGACGTCGTCGTGTCAGCTCCGCCAACATCATGGACGAAAACCCACGACCCAAGAAAGAGGACAGCCGTACAGAGCCTTTCAAGATTCTCCTCACCAACTCTTAACACAACATGCATGTTTTCACTCAAAGCCTTTTAAACCACTTTTTTTTTTTTATTCCATCAACTGTTGACACAGCATTTCGTTTAGAGCCTTTCCAAGCACCATTTACCAATCATTAAACACAGCATGATTTGAATCAGAGCATTTCAGAACGCGGGTTTACCAAACTCTCAGTGCAGCATGATTTCCATAAGAGCCAATTTTTATATTTAAACACAAGTTGATCAACTCTCAACGCAACATTGCTTCGGTCAGAACCTTTGAAACATGTTTACCAACACTTAGCACTGTATGTCTCTTAATTTTGTTTTAAATCACTGTCTATGAAGTCGTTTAATGTATAGCATGTTTTCACTCAGAGCCTGTTAAAATACAGTTTACCAGCCGAACACACCATGATTTCAATCAAAGTCTTTTAGAACACGGCCACGTCCAGGTAGCATAAGGTGGTCAAATGCCGACCGTCGTTGCATCAGTTCTGCCAACATCATGGCCGGCCACTCACAACCCCTCCTTACCCCCCCCCCCCCCCCCCAACAACAGGCATTATATCTCCTCTGTAAGTCAGTCGTGCCCTATCCACGCTTTCTAAACACAGTTATATTGCTGTTTGATAAGTTTACTTAAAGTATAAAAAAAGAAAAGAAAAAAGGAGATTGCTAGAATAGCCTGACCATCTTTTGTTTTGGTCTGTTCTCCTATTTTCAGATGTTTATATGTACTTGCGTATCTCTTCTTATGAGCAGGCATATGTGTTTGAAAGAGAGAGAGAACACAGAATGCAAAACATTTTATTGAATAAACGCAAAGTTCATGAGGAAGGAATTCCAATAAGCACGCATTCCCAACATAAGAATAATGCTTCACAGTGAGAAGAAAATGTTTTCACAAAGAATTGATCAGCAGTATACATATATGCCAAAATGATCTGACGCAGCATGAAGTCAGAACTGTACAATTTGGGCATGAACTGGACCACAGCAACTTCTGGATATGTAACAGTGTTTCGCTATCACACAGACTTCTTGACTGATAACTTATTTCCACAAAGCTTGGACTGAATATTCAACCCAGTATAGTGACTTTATTCTGCAAGTTAGATCGGTAGTGGCTTAGACAAAATGTCACAGGTAGGGCCATATAAAACTTGTTTAAAGGCATGAGTAAAAGAAGACTGTTAATATGGCCTCACCATCTTGTTTCTTTTTGCCTGTCCTTTTCCTTATCTTTTCGTTGGTCCGACATGAGGTTAGTTTTTTTATTTCATTTTTTTTTTAACAAAATAGTGGAAGTAAATTACAAAATGTATTTCCATTGTTTTTTCCCAAAATATTCATTTTATTAACTTTATGTAATATGGAATGTGGACCTGAGAAAAATACAAACACTGTATATTTAAAGTACACGGATCATTTTATATGCTATACTGTCACTTCATAGAATATATATATAATGTTAGTTTGACTATGTAACTTCTGTGATTTGTATGTATGCTTCAGAATAGCGAACAGAAAAAGAATGACACAAACATGTGTGTGTGTGCATGCATGTGTGTGTGTGCGTGTGTGAGCGAGCAAGCGAGAGAAAATGTAACAAGAGAGGGAACATGTTATTCTGCAATACAGAATGTGCAAACTCTGTTGCAATAAATGTACAGAAAAATTCAACAGTGACAATCATTTTGTGTGTGTGTTGTTGTGTGTGGTGTGTGTGTGTGTGTGTGTGTGTGTGTGCGTGTGCGTGTGTGTGTGTGTATTTGAGCATATGTAGATGTTTGTATTCAATCTCTCCCTTATAGGTCAGAATGTTGGAGAATGACAGATAGTGACCTTACCAAACTATCAACTTTCCACTTAAGAAACATCCAAAGAATCATACCAATCTTCCGGCCCAACACTATCCGAAACCAACAACTACTTGCCTAGTACAAACATGGGTCTCGCCTGTTGGCATCACCAGGTTCCGTGTTGACCGCTGCAGCTTTGTCACCAGCATCTCCCTCCAGACCGCTCTGTCTTAACATTTGTGGACAATTTCTTGAATATCTAACCACTGATGTTGGTTATGATCTCGATGTATGAGATTGGAGGTCTGCCTTTCTTCGTTTTTGCCACCGTTTTTCCTTGAAAGATGGTTGCCATCAGGTCCGTGTTCTTGCTGCGTGACACATGGCCAATGTATTTTATTTATCTCTTGTTGATGTCTGCTAGTAGTTTTCTGGTGGTATCAAGTTCTTCCAGGACACTTTCATTAGTTCTTCTATCTGTCCATTTGACACGTAGTAGTCTCCGATAAAACCAATCTCTGCTGCCTCAATTCTTCTGCAATCAGTTTTTCTCATAGTCCAGGCTTCACAGTCATAAATCATGACTGGCCAGATCAAACATGTTCAAAGTCTAACTTTCAGGCCATTTGGTACACCTGTCTTTCCAGAATTGTTGAGGGTATGGGCTGTATAATAATAAAAGCATGATGGAGATGGATACCAGTCACCATGGTGTAGTGGTTTAGTGCAACGGACTACCGACTGGAAGGTTGTGGGTTCGAATCCCCATCAGTTCCTTCAAACATCATTGTGGGATTTTTCGGCTCTAACCGGTTCCTACCACAGTTAGGCGCACTATGGGCTCAATGGGAAGACTGAGACCACACAGTCAAGTCTCATCCACTTCACAGGAGAGGTTGTTGCTAAAATCTTCTGACCAGCACTGCAGGTGTTTGTATCTCTCGAGCCTGGTTGACGCCAGGATATGTTATGATAGCAAGCGTAGAGCACAGCCCTGTCTCAATCCTAGATGACGCACCAGAGCATACACTCTACTTTTGGTCAATTCTTGTAGTCAAACCCTTGTCCTGTAAATGTAACAATAATTATGTTTGTAAACATAATATCGATTCTTCTTTCTCTCTCATTTCACATACACTGATACAGTTCACAAAAATATACCATGTTCAGCTCCTCACACGTTTAATCAGTCCTTGTGTCTATAATTCTTATCACAGAAGACATCAAAAACACTTTTTCATGAAGTATCAAACAGCGTACCACATTACAATATCAATGACATTGAACTGAAATACGTAGAATGGCATAACTACAATACAAAACAAACAAATAAAAAAGACGAAAAAAACGCACAAAAAAAGCAGCAGTTCTAGTGCCCCTAGGACAAAAATATTATTTTAACCGTTCTGATTCCCGCATCCAGTTCACCAGCTATCCTGTATTGCTGACAATGCTAGCAAAGCAGAAACTTAACCCTTAGCTTCTTCAAGCTGGTGGTTAGGGCGAGGGAGTCTAAAGGTCAAGACTTTGCAGTTGGTGGATAAGGTGCGGGAGTCAAAGGGTTAAGTTAATCGTTAGTCTGTGGGCGGGATGGCTGGCTCTTCTGAGAGATCAACAGACTTCAGTTCTCAAGTCTTACATTCAATCTGATCCCATAACATAACAGTTGACTTGTTTGATGCTCATCAGAATGCTCCAGTTATTCTGGTGGTGTCAATGTTTCACAGGTCTCGTTTCCCTCCCCATTTCGATTTTGCGTAGGCTCAAAGATTACTGCTGGCAGATCAGGGTGGAGCGCATATGAAACTGCCTTACTGTGATAAATCCCTCTTGAACAACTCCCAGACTCCAAACTATTAAGTCTACCACAATTCATTAACCCTTTGACTTCCGCAACCTGTCCACCAGCATCCTGCATTGTCAACCACGCTAGTAAAACAGACCGAACCATCTGACTTTCTCACCCTATCCACCACACGGCTGTACAAAACTGGCCAAATCGTTCTCTTTAGTTTACCTGCGGACGGCAGCTGTAGGCCTGCAAAGCCTGGCATTCCAGAGTGGGGGAAGGGGGTGGGATGCAGGGTCGAGACGGGGTCACGGCAGTAGCTGTGGATGAATCCCTTCTTTGTCTGTATTAAAACTTGATCATTTTACCCGATCTTCTCCTGTCTGTAGACACGGAATCTAAGATATCTGGATGTTGATTTTTTGTGATTTACAAGTTTGTTCTAAGTGTCCGCGTTACGTCTAAGAATTAGAATTTGTACCGTTGACTGAAGTTTGTAATCTACAAACTTTTGCAGTGACTATGTGTTCAGCTGCTGTGCTATTTTGTTAAAACGTGTATTCTTCACGTGTTAAAACTTCTAATTCCACTGATGCTGATTTTTTGTTCCCTTCCCCCCTTTTTTTTTTCTATCGTTTTCTCATTTTATTTCATCTTTTTTTTTTTGTTTTTTTTTTTTTGCGTTGACTTGCAGACTGGTTTCCAAATATATATGTGATGCTCAAGTGTTGATGTGTATGAAGTTAAGTAAAAGTTTAAGGATAAGTTACTCACTATAATCTGCTTTGAACATCACATCATTCAGTCTTGTACTCAGAGCACTGTTGTGAGAGAACTGAACAGTTTTGTTGTTTTGATCGTAGTTCTTTCCTTACGTATTAGTGTTAAGTGTTGTGTGTATAATTAAACAATGGCTGTTGTTTATGAACACACTGCATTTTTGCATGATGAGAGACTTCAGTCTTTGTGTCGAGCATGTGGTGGGCATTCCAGCAAAAAAAAACCAAAAAACAAAAAAAAAACAAAGCCCAGGGCTCCCATTCTCTGTCAGTATGTGCTCAAAGTGCTATGCACGGCTGAGAAAACTGAAGACGTCTGTTTCATCGAAAACAATAATGAAAACCAGTCTGTCAGATGTGGAGAAGGTGGCACCGATGTGGGTTAACTTTGAGTCTGTCTGATGTGGAGAAGGCGGCACCGATGTGGGTTAACTTTGATGCAGCCTTGTCTGTTCACCAGAGTTCCGTTTGCTTCGTGTTTGTCAGTCAAACAAAGGGAGGAAGGCCAGCAAAGAGAAAGAGAATCTCACAACAAATTGACTGACATGTGCAGTTGAGTGTACACTATTCCTTACTGTATTAAAACTTCACCTGCACTCAACACACACCCGGCAGTGTGTGATGACCAACCTCTTGACCCCAATTCAGTGGAGTAATTCAAACGCGCACCTCTCCTCTCAGATTCAGGTCGAAAACTTTCAAGTAAGTGGAGGTGCACGCTGGCATGCTGTAGTTTGTGTGGCATGTTGTTCTGTGTGCATAGAAACTGTCAGGACTGCAATAACGGCGGTTTAAAACAGCAAAATTTTGTGAAATCGGAAATTATCCGTCTCCGTACTTGTGATTGTGCATGTATTTGAACTAACACTGCAGTCTGCTTTGCCAGTCAAACATATTCGTGTTTGGTGTCATTTTAAAAATCGTGGTTCTGGCCATCCAGCTATCTACAATACACTCTAGTTTGGCCAAAGCGCTTTAAAAAAATGTAGCATTTTAAAGTCATACCCATTTCCCCCAGTTAAACACCAGATGTCAGCTATGGCTGCTGACAGGCGAGATATAAACAATCTGCCCAGGGAAGGCAGGCATCATGGTCGGGTCACGCATAGGTCAGCGCGCTCGGCTCAGCAACTAAAGGGAAGGGTTGGAACAGCAGTGACCAGCTTCCTGTAGGGAATTCAAAGGAGGGATTCAAAAGATTAAGTTTTCGCATTTGGTGGACAGGGTGCGGGAGTCAAAAGGTTAAACACAAGAGACGGTTGGGTTACATAAAGTCTTTTCACAAAAACACATCGCCATGATTTTTGTTGTAATTAGTGTTCAAGCAATCACCACCCAAATCAATAACTGTGTGTGTTGCAGACAATACATAGGCCTACACCATGACTTCAGTCAGAAAACAATACCAAAATGTATAAACCTCTCTGATATTTTCTTCATGCCAGTGTACAATAACGTACTCATTGCATACATAATACTTACAGCAACTTTGACATACTTCCATTACATCCGTAACTGCTGTATAATCCCCACACACACACCAACACTGTATAAGCATACACGCACCCACATGCACACGCACACACACACATACACACACACACACAGAGACACAGACTCTCTCTCTCTCTCACTCACACATATACACACTATTATTCAAAAGTTAATGCAGTGTTCAGTGTCCCTTTCTCTGAAAGTCTGTGAATCACAACTTAAGCCCCCCCCCCACACACACACACACAAATACACACACACACACACACACACACACACACACACACACACACTCACGCACGCTCACATAAACATACCAGTCCCATCCCCTTTCAACAAGCACACTATCGTCTACGAGATCTGATCTTTGTGCGATTCTTCATGTTTAGAATGTCCTCACGACTAATGTACTGGACTCCATCCTTGTATTTTCCGATGCCATCGAAAAACACCTCCTCCTTCTTCTTCTTCTTTTTCTCTTGCTCAGCCTTTGTCCTGCAAACAACAGCAATATAATTAATGACTGTGACATTAATTATCATGATATCTCCAGTTTCAAGCAATGTTTTCTCAAATGTGTGTGTGTGAATATAAGCATGTATGCCCACAAAGCTCATCGTCAACCAGACCTCCACTTTTTGGGGTTTGTTACTAAAAACAGAGATGCACTTCTATGGAGGGCATTCATGTGACAGGGACACTTGCTTGCTGTGACTTCACAATTTCAATTTCAATTTCAATTTTTCAAGATGACGCCTCCCCGTTCGGAATGAATTCCATATGCGCTAACATCACAGGTGCCATGTGTTGGAGAAGATCCAGAATGATCACGGCACAAGCCTTAAGCCTGCACATAAACCCATGAGGTGGCCAGGTCCTACCTAGATAGTTCCATAACCTTGGGGCTGTAGGGGAGTGAGGTGGCAGAGACCTCGATCTTTTCCGGGGCCAGCACCACGAGGGCGACACCCATCCCTTCTCCCTCGATTCAAATTCATATTCAGTTTCTATTTTAACCAAGACTTCAGAAAGGCAAGAAAGCTAACTGGTCTTCAAGAGGTGAGACCTGGGAAGTTAACATATCTCTCCAATGTTTTATACCAAGGCAGCCAGGCAATGCCCTGCTTTTCACGATTTTCAACTGCCATGAGATCTTAGTGTGCACAGCCAGAGGGGACATGGATCCGACTCGTTTTTCGTCCCCTTCCAAAGTACTAGATTTCCAGTCAAAGAGAAAAGTCAAGGCCTCTTACAAGGAGCGAACCCTGGAACCTTGAGATTAGTTATTGGCAGGCGAGCGTCTGAACCATTCTGCCACTCTTCTCAACATAGTGATTACTGTCGGGCTAAGCAGATGACATCCTAAAGGTGCTAGATCAGAACATGCACTACTGAGCTAGATTTGTTTACCTGAGAATTTGCAAGTCAATGATGCCAACCATATTTGTCAGGAATGTCTGAGCACCTGTCAGGAATCACTCAGAAAAAAAAATTGATGACCCATATGAAATCAAAGTTTAGTATGTAAAAAAAAAAAAAAAAAAAAAAAAGAAAACAAACAGGTGTATAATAACTATGCACCAAAACATAATTTTCAAATGTTGTTAACAAAGATCAGTGTTGTTTTTAAACTTTGGTGTAGTCTAAAACAATATATACAGCTCTGCCAGTGTATGTGTTCTTAATGAATACTTAATTGTCAATACTACAATTTGTTTATATTAGATTATCTTTTGATAATGTGGTATGCTGCAGCTGATGGTTTCATTTGTCAACAAACGATGTTTTAACAGAGTCCAACTGATCATTTTGTGGAGTCCAAGTGGTGTTGACAATCACTTTTTCACTCATGTAAACATCAGAAATCCAGTTTACACATTAAAAACTCGACTTACTGGGATGTACACAAAAGCAGAGCCATTTTTTCACCGCAATCATTCACAATGCCTGAACGGCCACAGAATTTTCTTTTCAGGTGATAAGTCTGCTCCACAACTCTAGGTCAAGGACTGCTCTCAACCTGATGTAGTCACGGCAGAAACTGATCGATCGTGCATGTCAGCGTAAAAGACGCACACATCTTTTTTACTGAATATCATACAATTACACTGTATGGAAAAGATTTGTTTTGTTTTGGTTGGGATTTTCCTCCCACACCTGGACTGCTAGATTCAGGGGTCGATTTCAGGTATAATCCAAGCGACTACAGAAGGGTAAACACATCTACTGAACACCACTGACAGCTGTGGTAGTCAACTGAGTAAACATGAGACTTCCCTCTTTGTCCTCCAACGTACGGGAGCATACGAGAAAAACGACTTCCGGTAGTCTGGAACGTTTGGGAGCGTTCGGATTCCACGTGGTCCGAATAGGCGCATCCATTTTGTTCCTATCACATGGCAGTCACATGTACGATTTAGCCTCGTTTTCGCGATAGGTTGAGCTTCCGGTGGCCGCCATTTGCAAGTGAGTAGGTGCTGTACTTCGCGAGCTTCGAATTTTTGAAAACCATGTTCTCAGGACCGCGTTCTGATCATGACGGACGAAGAGATATTATATGGCGTCTCCTTTTTGACGATCGCGACGATGACGATGTTTTTGAGGGGTTTGAACAGTCCAATGTACGGGAGGTGGAAGACTGAGAGTGATGTGGACACCGACTTTTCTAATATTGATGTTACTGGGTGAGGTGTATGTGCGTAGAAAAATTTGTGAACAACATCGCATTCTGATTTTTTTTTAAAAACCATACTTTCCTCTTATGTTTTAAAACTGTTTTATTTTGATACATAAATGACTCAGTAACATGTAAAAAAATAATAAACCATGCAAAGGATGCTTTGGTATATTTTATTTAATTTTTTTAATGAGACTACCCTACCTCGAGTACGGAGTTATTTCCCTTGGCATAGGATTTTGGCCTTTCCTGTGTGTGACACATGGTACGACGAAGAGGGTTAAAAAGTTCAGGTTTCCATCTGCCTAGACACCTCTCACTGGTGGGTAAACGGGGAGATTTTTCTGATCTCAACATACATGCAGACCTGCCAGTACCTAGACCCTTTGTGTGTGTATGCATGCAGAAAGTCAAATAGGAACATTCAAGATTCTGTAAGTCATGTCAATCTGGTGTCTTATGGAAACATGTAACAACTATATTTCAAACTATACTAATATCTATGCATCTTGATTTTTTTTTTTTTTAATTCTCACCTTTGAACACTTTTCTTGGGGTCTGACAATTTCTTGTGTTTCATGCCTGCATTCAAGTCCTGGAAAACATGGTCACAGCACGTCAATAGTTATAATTCAACAGAGGCAGAGACAATACAGCACATCAATAATCATAATTTAACAGGCAATGACAGTACAACACATCAATAATTATAATTCAACAGAGGCAGAGACAATACAGCACATCAATAATTATACTTCAACAGAGGCAGAGACAATACAGCACATCAATAATTATAATTCAACAGAGGCAGAGACAATACAGCACATCAATAATTATAATTCAACAGAGGCAGAGACATTACAGCACATCAATAATCATAATTCAACAGAGGCAGAGACAATACAGCACATCAATAATTATAATTCAACAGAGGCAGACACAATACAGCACATCAATAATTATAATTCAACAGAGGCAGACACAATACAGCACATCAATAGTTCTAATTCAACAGAAGCAGTGACAATATTTAATAAATAAAGTAAATCATGATATCTTTGGTGCATCATTGTTTATACCTCAACAGACTGAAATAATCACATCAATTACAGAACAAAAAAATACAGCCTAAGAGATTTGCTCTATTTTTGTCTTTGAACTTACGCCGCTTTAAAACAGATGAAAACACACTCTCACAAACACGCCCACACATACAAACACATCCTTTAGTTAAAATATGGTATGCACACATCAAATATCAGCCCATTGTCGCTATCAAATCTGCTTGCAGATTTGTCTTCTTCACTGAAATGTAATTTTTCTAACTGTTTTTATAACAATTTCGAAACAACGTCCAATGAGAAAAGTACACCTACTTGTTTTCTCCTTTGATATTCCTCGTGTCTCCTCCTCTTGTCCAGTTTTCTTTCCCAGTTCTTTGGAATCTGTCAATGAGTTAATAAAACACTGAATTAATCAAATGCATCATACGTATATTCCAAAGGTCTGTGATAGTTTCTTTGGAATCTGTCAATGAGTTAATAAAACACTGAATTAATCAAATGCATCATATACATGTATATTCCAAAGGTCTGTGATAGTTCTCATAGTGACCTGAAAAACCGTTACAAATCTTCACTTCAGAGATGACACTGATGGCCTGGTGGGCAGTGACCAAGAGCTTGCTACGCTTGTTAAAAAATCAAATAAAACATTGACAAGCTAAGGCATGAAAATCAACACCAAGAATACTAAGTTGATGGCCAGCCACACCACCACCATCACTACTGATATCACTGACTATGGACTCAACATCATCATCAAGTGCCTTGCCACATGACGTTGGTGATCATGGCCCTCCGTATGTATCTGTCCCTTGTTGCCACAAGCACATCTTCCACCCTCTCTGTCTTCAGGCACTCTGCAAGTCCCTCCAATATTTTTTCTGTGGCTCTACCTGGTGTTCTCCTTCCCTCCAGCTTTCCTGTTGTGACCAGGTGCTCCAGTTCCCCTTTCCACATAAAATGGCCTATAAATGTTGCTGTCTTTTTCTAATATTCTTTATCAATGATCTTCTTGTGTCTGCCTCTATCAAGACTGTCTCGTTTGTTTCTTTGCTGTCCATGGAACTCTCAACATTCTTCTTAGAAACCACATCTCGGCTGCCTCAGTATCGTTTTGGCTTTTTATGTCGACTGTCCATGCCTCACAATCGTACAACAGTATTGGTTCTATATAACATTCAAGAACTCTCTTCCTGATGTTAATTGACAGGCATTTGTTGGTAAGGATGCTTTTCATCTTCTTGAATGCTGTTTTGGCTTGGTTGATTCTGCTGGCTATTTCTGATGTGCATTTGTCGTCTGGTGAAATGATCGTTCCCAGATATTTAAACTTATCAATCTGTCTCAAGGTTGTGCCATTGGCTGTTATTTTGCATGCGGGGATTTCATGTTTATGGACTAAAGCTAGGAATTGTTCAACGATTCATGTGCTTGGGATTCATCATTAGGAATGGATCCCAACCAGAAATCCTCTCAATGGCCTTGATCTCAAAAATGGACCGATACAAAAACAATGACACCAGGGAGAGGGGGGGGGGGGGGGGGAGGGTATTACAAATGTACAACAGATGGAAAACACACTCACGTCAGCATGTTGTCTACTTTTTCAATTAAGTAAACTAAACTTTATAACAAATCATGGTGTGCATGCTATCTACAGTACCACCAGACTCAATTCACTAGTACCAGTAGTAGTAGTACCAATTGAAAATAAGTTGTCATTGATGATTGAAGCCTGTTTCTGCGTACTATAGCTCAGCCAATTATGGGTAGCTACTGGTTCAGATCCAAGCTGATTCATGGAGATTTGAACCAACAATCTCCCAGTCAGAACTCTCTCTCTCTCTCTCTCTTTCTCTCTCTTGCACACACACGCACACAGTCACACATACAGTGATATTATACACACACACACACACACACACACACGCACACACACACACACACACACACACACTCCACACACACACACACACACACACAGTGAATAGACATTAAATCAAAGACCACCACCACACACACAGAGTCACGCATACAGTCACACACACACACCACACACACACACACACACACACACACACACACACACACACACACACACACACACACAGAGTGTGTTACAGACCTTAGCTCCAAGACTTTTCAGCTGGGACATCTTGGCCTCAATTTTGGCATTCCCCTCCAAACCAGAGATGGCAAAATTGCGCACATCACCACGCACAGATTCCAGGTTCCAGGGTACCTCCATTTTTGGTTTCAGGGCTGGAACTTTTGCTTTCTTCTCTGGCTGTGATGAGAGGAAAAAAATGCAATTCTCAGTTAAGTTCTAGTGTTGAAAATGACTGACATTCATGCAGACATGTGCTACAAAAGCCTCAATAACGCAGCCCCCGATTACCTGTCAAGCCTACTTGAGATCTATGTTCCCTCACGTACCCTCCGCTCTGCCTCCGATCCTCTGACTTTTCGCTTTCCACGCACTAAGCTCAATACCTATGGTCCACGAGCCTTCTCTGTTTCTGGTCCACTCTCCTGGAACAAACTTCCTCTCTCAGTCCGTCAGCAACCTACTTTTGCCTCCTTCAAGTCCGCTCTCAAAACTCACCTTTTCTCCTCTGCATAAAATCCTAACCTCACTCAACCCCCCTCTGCAGCCTGTCTCCGCTCGGAGGGGAATCATTTTGTTTTAATATATAATTGTATATGATGTGCTCTCTGTGGTTTTCCATTGCTTTTATTCTTGCTTTTATTCTTTCTCCCCATTTGTGGCCATGCGTGTGTGTGTGTGTGTGTGTGTGTGTGTGTGTGTGTGTGTGTTGTGTTTTGTTTTGTGTGTTTTTGTGTTGGTGTGTGTGTGTGTGAGTGCGTGTGTGTGTGGTGCGTGCGTGCGTGTGTGTCTTTTCGGCGCTTGGATTTGATTTTGTCGAGATTTTGCGCTATATAAATATTGTAATTATTATGTATGCATGTGCGTACGTATGTATGTATGTATGTATGTTATGTATGTATGTATGTATGTATGTAGTATACGCTTAGATTTATGTATGTATGTATGCATGCATGTATACGCTCAGCTTAGATTTATGTATGTAAGTATGTATGCATGTATCATTGTATGTATGCATGTATACGCTCATATGTATGTAGGTATGTATGCATGTATACGCTCAGCGCTTAGATTTGATTTTATCAAGATTTTGCGCTATATAAATAAAATATATTATTATTATTATTAGACAGGTCTGTTAGCGTTAGTGCCTACACTCCCTTTTTGTGTATATTATTATACAGTATACACCAAAACATCAACTATGTAGATTAACCTTTTGAATCCTGCACCCTGCCCGCCAGCCTCCTGCATTGTCAACCATGTTAGCAAAGCAAAAATTTAACCCTCTGACTCCCTCATCCTTTCCATCAGCTTCCTGCAGGAAGCTGCCTTTCTCACAGCACTTGGCCATGGCCAGCTGAAGCTTCGTCGTCAACCATTTTGGAAAGCAAGGTCAAAGTTTCTGAAGAGGGTACACTGCATAGCAAAATGTGATTGTCTGCTGGTGTCATGTCATACGCAAAATTCATGTAGATGGATTTCGGATTCATGTGAACTGGGGTTCCCCAGTTTAACAATGGAGTTGCAAAAAGTTCCTGGTGTGGCAAGAACATAATACACATACATGTATGTGTTTGACAAATGTGGCTAGATACATCTTTGGCACTAAAAAGGTTAAGGCTTGTGGCTCTTCTAAAACCAGTGAAATTGTAATCCATCTTTTGTGTGTGTGTGTGTGTGTGTGTGTGTGTGTGTGTGTGTGTGTGTGTGTGTGTGTGTGAATGCACACACATGTGTATGCACAGGGTGTGTGTGCACATGCGTACATGCTTATAATATACTATGTATTTCCATGTGTGTGTTTCCATGTGAGTGACTATCATAGAGAAATTGAAAAACATACTTGTAATTATTTTACAGCATTAGAATGCACTGACATGGAATTTTTATGTTTATGCTACATTGATGTATTAGTGTACAAAAAATATCTGATCGTTTTACTGCGTTACTGTATAAACATCACAATGTTTATGCTGCTTGTAAGAACAAGAACAAATTCTTATTAACGAGGGCATGAAATAATCAAAATATATATATGCCTTTTTACATCCAGTCCTCACCTGAACAGGGTCTTCATCATACTAGTTAACTACACATAAATTATACTTTAGATAACATTATACTCCAACAAGGGAATCATCACACTTTCAGTCAAAGAAATACATCTGGAGAGAGAGAAGAGAGGGGGGGGGGAGAGAGAGAGAGAGAGAGAGAGAGAGAGAGAGGAGAGAGAGAGAGAGAGAGGAGAGAGAGAGAGAGAGAAAACAAGAACTAAGGGTAGCCTACTATGAAACAAGCAAAATATATGCTGCTTTGCATCCAGCCCTTGCTCAAAGAGGGTCTACATCAAACTACACATAATTTAATTTAAAGTGCAACAAACTTTCTCTGACATGTGCGTTTGCACTATATAATGGAATTATTATTATCATAATCACTGAAAATGAAGAAAGAGCTAGTGTGCACTAGGCCCCTATGCGGCGCGACAACAGCCTGAATAGGTAGGCTACTGCCGTACCAATAATAATTTGCAGAAAGATGTACAAATGACACTGTTAAAACACAATCTAATATGTTAATTTTGCAACTGAGAACGTAAGAAACTTCATTTATAAATAGCGGCTGTGCCTGGTAAAACCTTAGTAAAAAGTTAGCACTGACACAGACTGGTGACGACCACTGAAAATCTTCAAAACGAATAGTTATACTGATGAAATCCATCGTATTTTAAAACAGTTAAATCTACGTACTACATCTTTATCATTCCTCTTCCGTTTAGCCGGGTTGTGGAAGACAAAAACTTCAACTTCGCGTGTTTTTCCACGATTGTCAACAGTGGTCTCCACGTGCTTGGTCGTCGCCATTTTCGATAATGGAGGCCATGGGCTGAATCATCTTTTCACCGCAAATCAGTACATACGATAATATATTTGCCAAACCGTTCCATAAACTATGGCATTCAGATGTAAAATCATTACGACAAAATGATGAAAACGTGTTGGTTTAGCTAGACGGATAGATAATTTGCTTACTTCTTTGGTTGCTTGCTTGGCCGGTTTACATGTTTAAACTTGTTTCACAATTATGAGCATAAAACAAGAATCATAAAAGATATGACTCTTGTTTTATGCTCATATTTCGTGTTGTGTAAAAGTAGCAAGGATTCCCAATAAGACATGTCCAATAGGACCTAATGCTACTATCCTTTAGTAACTATGTGTTCGAAAATCTCAAGTCTGAGATCTGATAGACCAGTTGATTAACACTTCAAAGTTTATAGTGTGCTGGAGACAGAAAAATAATCCAGCAACTGAAACAATACTGGATGCCAACACTACAGTCCAATCTATTTGTCATGTTCTCTCCTCTGACAGATATCGATCTGGTACGATGTTCTCAAGTATCTTTGATTATGATTGCGTGTGTGTGTGTGTGTGTGTGTGTGTGTGTGTGTGTGTGTGTGTGTGTGTGTGTGTGTGTGTGTGGTGTGTGTGTGTGTGTGTGTGTGTGTGTGTTTGTGTGTGTGCACATGTGAACATGCATAGTGTCATCATAAATTGTGTAATTTCAGCACTGTGTTCTTTTAAAATCCTTGTGTACCAAATAAAATTACTATTCATTTGTTCAGCATTTTTATGTTTTGGTTAGTTTGTTTATTTGCTTTGTCGAATATGTGCACACACCTACTTTTGCCCACGTTCTGCAGGCGATAAGCTGCTGCATAATCTACACACAGTGGTTGTGCAAGCTGGGTGATTTCATTTTTCCATAAGCCATCAGACAATGACATAACTTACAAGATCTTTATCGTGCACAGTCAATGATCTGTGTGCTTACATATATAATACAATGTACGCACATACGTCGGCGACCTGGGAGATCAGAAAAACCCCACCCTTTAGTAACCAAGCAGGAGGAATACCCAGAAAACTCAGGCCTTCCGAATGAAAGTCTGGTGTCTTACCAACAGACATCTTATGTTCTCAAGTATCTTGATTATGATTGCATGTGTGTGTGTGTGTGTGTGTGTGTGTGTGTGTGTGTGTGTGTTGTGTGTGTGTGTGTGTGTGTGTGTGTGTGTGTTGTGTGTGTGTGTGTGTGTGTGTGTGTGCACATGTGAACATGCATAGTTCATCATAAATTGTGTAATTTCAGCACTGTGTAAGATGTCTGTGTGTAGTGTCTTACCCACTTGACAATAGCACCCATCTTCTCTCTCTCTCTCTCTCTCTCTCTCTCTCTCTCTTTTCTCTCTCTCTCTCTCTGTCTCATTTTCTCTTTCTCCCACTCACGAGGATTCGAGACTCTAAACGTGTATGCACAAGTGTTTCTATTTCAAACTAGGATTGCATCCTTAAAGACAACGTGTTTCTTTTCTTCTCTCTCTCTCTCTCTCTCTCTCTCTCTCTCTCTTTCTCTCTTCTCTCTCTCTCTCTCTCTCTCTCTCTGCTTCATCTTGTTCTTCCTCAAAATCGATTTACACATGTCGCAGGAATACTGTCCAAGGGAAGCTACTGCAGCTTTACAGTAATTGCTTTTTGCGCCAGTAAAAGTTGGCTCCCTTGATAATTTTTTGTTTTTTGGTAACATTCCTGTCGGAATTTTCGCTCTTGGGTGTTGGGGTTTTGAAAGTAATTTTCAGTTTTCTTCTTCCCTGCTTTTTTCTTTCTTTGTTTTTTTCTTTGTTTCTTTCTTTCTTTCGTTCGTTTGTTCGTTCATTTGTTTGCTCGCTCATTCGTATTTATTTTTCGTTCATTGTTTGTTTGAATGTTTGTTTGCATGCTTGTTTCTTTGTTTATTTGCTTGCTTAATTGTGTGTTTATTTTGGATTTCGAGTTGAATCCACCATTCTGATAATGTCAGTTTAATTAGTATTTCATAGGTCCGTCCTCCCTGCGTCCCATTTCCAGACCTTAGCCGCTCATATGCTTGCACAAACTCAGGACGTCTGCCAGACAATTTGGTTGGAGTGCATATGGAATTGTCCAGGTGCGATAAAAATCCTCTTGAATAGACTGTAAACTCCTTGCGACAGAACAAAATTTCAATTGTTGTCAGACCATGCTACGGTATGAAAAAAAAAGTCCATTGGAACAGCGAACTTCATCAAATTTGTATTCATTGTCATCATAATTATCACGTTTCTTCTTTTTTTTTTTTTTTATCTGATAGGCAACCGCAATTACATTTTCCACCATTATTGTTGCATACATGTGAGCAGGTGTTTGTTTTAAAGTGTCAAAGTACTTTTTTTTTTTCAAAGCGATTTTGCTGTTTGCAATGCCTCATCAAACCCGTTGTACAAACCACTTTTGCTGTTGTGAGTTCTTTCGTTCTTTCTTTCTTTCTTTCTTTTTATTTATTAAAAAAAAATTCTACCTGTCTTTCTTTCTTTCTTTCTTCTTTTTCTTTCTATCTTTCTTTCTTACTTACTTATTTACTTTCTTCTTCTTCTTCTTCTTCATCATCATCATCATCATCATCATAATCATCATCAGCATCAACATCTTCTTCTTCTTCCTCTTCTTATTCTTCTCCTTCTTTCTTTTCTTCTTCTTTCTTTCTTTCTTTCTTTCTGTCTTCTTCTTGTTGTTTTGTTATTCTGCTCCATTAGCTTAGAGTGCCATGCACATAATGCGCTATATGCAGGGATGGTGGTTTCAACCCTCGGGTGATCCATTTTTTTCCAAGTGCTAAGTAGAATCCCAAGACCTAGCCATCTTGCAGGACTTTGGATCTTATCTGTCACATGTCATCGGTGGCATCAGCGCATATGGAACCTGTTCCAAGCATGGAGTCATCATCCTGAGAAACTGAAACGTTTTTTTTTTTAACCCTTTGACTCCCACACCTTGTCCACCAACATCCGGCATTGTCAACCATGCTGGTAAAGCAAAAACTTAACCCTTTGACTCCCTCACCATATCCACCAGCTTCCTGTTGTGAAGCTGGTGGATAGGATGAGGGAGTCAAAGGGTAGGATGAGGGAGTCAAAGGGTTAAGTTTTTGCAGTTGGTGGTAAGGGTGCGGGCGTCAAAGGGTTAAACTGTTCACTTGTACAGTTGTACATGTACCATGACAGGTTTCGTGCGGAGAAAGGACTGGTGGTCAGTATTGAGGCGGGAGGCCTGAAGGGGAGAAATGCAGTGATGGTGGTGATGTCAAGGTGTGTATCACACCATCGATCCAGGTACTTATGTAGCCTCTTATATGGATTCACACACCTTTCGTTGATTTTGTTGTTGTTGTTGTTGTTGTTATTGTTGTTATCATTATTGTTGTTGTTGTTATTATTATTATGATCATTGTTGTTCTTGTTGTTGTTATTATTATTGTTGCTGTTGTTATTACGATTGTTGTTGTTGTTATTATTATTATCATTGTTGTTCTTGTTCTTGTTGTTTGTTATTAGTATTGTTGTTGTTGTTTTTGTTGTTGTATGCTTGTTGATCCAGCTGGTGTAGTTGCATTCTGGTAAGATGAGCAAACCACGTATTTCTCTTAACCCTTTAACTCCCACACCCTATCCACCTGCATCCTGCATTGTCAACCACGCTAGTAAAGCAAAAACTTAACTCTTTGACTTCCCCACCTTATCCTAAAGGGTGAGGGAGTCAAAGGGTTAAGTTTTTGCAGTTGGTGGATAGAGTGCAGGAGCCAAAGGGTTAAACTTAATTCTCTTTGTCGCAAAACTTCATTCTCTTAATTCTCTGCCGCTTAAATATCCAGTGGACTGACGTTCCTTTTAATTTAAGGTTCTTAGAGACAGTGTGTGTGTGTGTGTGTGTGTGTGTGTGTGTGTGTGTGTGTGTGTGTGTGTGTGTGTGTGTATGTATGTTGTGTGTGTGCGTGCGTACGTGGTGTGTGTGTGTGTGTGTGTGTGTGTGTGTGTTGTGTGTGTGTGTACTGTGTGTGTGTGTGTGTGTGTGTGTGTGTGTGTGTGTGTGTGTGTGTGTGTGTGTGCTGCGTGGTGTGTGTGTGTGTGTGTGGTGTGTGTGTGTGGTGTGTGGCTGCGCGCGTGTGTGTGTGAGTGTGTGTGTGTGTGTGTGCGTGAGTGTGTGGTGTGTGTGTGTGTGTGTGTGTGTGTGTGGAGAGAGAGAGAGAGAGAGAGAGAGAGAGAGTGTGTGTGTGTGTGTGTGTGAGTGTGTGTGCGCGCGCGTGTGTGTGTGTGTGTGGTGTGTGTGTGTGTGTGTGTGTGTGTGTGTGTGTTTGTTTGTGTGTGTGTGTGTGTGTGTGCGTGCGTGTATGTGTGAGTGTGTGATGTATGAGTGTGTGTGTGAGTGTGTGAATGTGTGTGTGTGCATGCATGCGTGCGTGTGTGTGTGTGTGTGTGTGTGTGTGTAAGTGTGTGTGCGTGCGTGCGCGCGCGGGCGTTGTGTGTGTTAGTGTGTGTGTGTGTGTGAGTGTGTGTGTGTGTGTGTGTGCACGTACGCGTGTGTGTGTCAGTGTGTGTGGTGTGTGTGTGTATGTGTGTATGTGTGAATGTGCGTATGCGTGTATGTGGTGTGTGTGTGTGTGTGTGTGTGTGTGCGTGTGTGTGTGTGTGTATGCGTGTGTGTGGGTGTGTGTGTGTGTGTATAACAAAAATGTATTAGCACCATTTTCTCAGCTATTGTATGAATGATTCTGTGCCAAATCTAAGTCAAAGGGGTGGGCCTTGTGAGGGTGTGAAGACACGTGTTTGGAGGTCATGTTGCCAAGGTCAAGATCACAAGGGTCAAATAGGGATCTAAAGTTTGCACCCTTTAGTGAAGGTGTGTGAAAAGCCCTTTCTCAGGAACTTCTCATAACACTTACAGTTTGGTTGCACTGTTGTGACAGCCCACCACTGTCCTCGCTTCCCATGAAATTTTGTTACATTGGATGATTTTTCAAGTCACAGAGATCTTTGGAAGTGCACAATCTGGATTGCTTTCTGAACAGCTAAAAATTCAAACAGAATTTTCTCAGCTGTTTATCATTTGATCATTTCGATTTTTGACAGAGGATATAGTCTAGATAAACTTATGCCTTATTGTAGGAATGGTCAAGCAATGTTAAAAGAAAAAATATATCGTTTTGTCATGAGGCTATCATGTCATGTGTGTGTGAGCAACAAACAGTATCACCATTTACAGGGAAGCAATTCAGTCTCCCCGCCGGTTCCCTCCACCTCCACTCACCCAAATAATTATACACTTGG
The DNA here is from genome assembly GCA_030674185.1 of Monoplex corrugatus. Classification (NCBI taxonomy): domain Eukaryota; kingdom Metazoa; phylum Mollusca; class Gastropoda; order Littorinimorpha; family Ranellidae; genus Monoplex; species Monoplex corrugatus. The sequence continues at coordinate 26,659,277 of JAPXFY010000026.1, forward strand.
GTAAGGAGCGTACAACAGAGATGTTTCTTTTTACTCCCGATTTGTACTGTAAAACAAAAAAAGCTACAGACGACGGTTAGCAGTGCCTATTGTATTCTGATTTTTATTAGGATACATTTCAATCAGAACAGGCTACATACCTATGGTCATCTGGACATGTATTCGAAACTTCGCTTTGTCGGCTCTGTAAATGTGATGTCAAGGTCGTTTGCTCGTAGCATGGCGATTCGAAAGATGCCGACAGCCGATGTTTGACCTTTAGAAGTTAGCGATGCGGACCAGATTCTTCTGACCAGGACATGGAGATTTTGTTCGATTTTGAATGCCTGCAGGAAAACCGTCGACAGTTAGTCTGCTGTGTGTCGTGGATCCAGTGACACTTGATTAAAAACAGCACCGGAACTTGTAGATCGCAAGCTAACAATGAAGTCCCAAGTCCCAAGTAAACAGAAAACACGCTGTCTCATCGAAGCATGTGGTATTCTTGACTGTTCATCATACTATGCAGCATGAGTTGATCTCGCCTGCACAGACCAAGAGAATAGGTAGACCTTGTATTGTTTGCTAATGCTACACTGACTTTGACCGTGTTACACCGAGTCAGTGACTCCGTTCACAGAAGTGTGCTAATGCTTGATAGATTATTATTATAGGCCAAATTATAAAGAAACTTAGCATTTGTTCCTCCCTGCTTATAAGCTCATGTTGTCCCTTTATTTATTGTCATTTTTGTGACAAAATTACCTTGGAATACAGTATCAGTCTTGTTTTCTTATTTGTACATTTGCTTGGTAGTTTGTGGGTCATAGAGACAGAATGTTCAAGAACTTCGCAGAACTTCAGAGACAGCTGCCGGCGCAGGTGTCTCACCTGACACGATTGCCGCGAAATGTCAAATTAACAGCACTAGGCCTGTCAGTGGGATTAGCCTTGATGAGCTTTCTGGCAGTGTTTTTTCGACGACGAAGGCGAAGAGCACAGCAAATCCAGAAGAAACTCCAGGCAAAACAGCAACACCGGCAGCATCAGCTGAATCAGCGACTCCAGCAACGTCTTTTGGTACCACCTAGTTCATCATCTCCAAGTAGTCATGCAAATACACCCAATGGAGGTAAGAGAAAATGTAATACTTTTCACAGGGCTTGATATCCAGTGATGATGAGTATTATACTATTACTCTCAGATGTGAATCTGATGTGGTGTTTGATAATTGTATCTTTAGGATAACAGTTTTTTTAACACCCCAAAAACCACTTGTGCATCCCAGAAACATGAAACATTTGATGTGGATGCTATGAAATTTCATACTATGATTAGTATGAATGTTACATCAGATGGATACGACAGTATGCTATCAAAGTAGGTCTCCTTTGGTCCACCTGTTGCTTTAACTTTGTCCCCATATCTTTGTATCATTATTATCATTTTTTTGCTTTTATAAGCCAATTGTTTGGGTTGCATTTTGGTTTGATGACCAAACCACTTATTTCTCTGTTGATGAATGTATGGTTTGTGTACTGATGTTGTTCCAATCATTTCTCTGACTGATGTTTCTGATCAGGGCATTTCTCGTCTTATTGACAGCTCTTCTCAAACATCACATGAGTACTAATTTTTTATTCTAGAGACATGGTCAGGGTCCACGTACGGCTGTGCATATTGGGGATGAAAATGGATCAGATGAGCTTAGCTTTTGTTTCAGTAAGGATGTTGGGATTCTGCTTTCTTCGTCTGTGTACCCAACATCATATTCGTCAGGCCAGTACAATAGAAAAGTAAATGAAATTATTCGTTGTGTTGGTAAAGACAGGCCATTATCTGAAATTAAAAAGGAAGCCAGTACAAAATATTTAATGGTGCTATAGCATTAGCAGTGGGGAAAAATGACAGCAGGAAGAAAAAAAAAATCTTCATCACTACTTTTCAGCCAGAGAATGTCATTTTTATCTTTCAGGCCATAGACCATTGAACTTGTGTACTGATTTGTTTGCTATGTCATACATGATACTGTGTTGTGTATAGTCCATATCATTAACTGATGAAATAACAGTATGTTAAAGAAATTCTGCAGGTAAATCATCAGAGTCTGTATCAGGTGTCAGCTGTATTTCCTTTGTACCTGTTGTACGTTTCGTGTGTGTGGTGTGTGTGTGTGTGTGTGTGGTGTGTGTGTGTGTGTGTGTGTGTGTGTGTGTGTGTGTGTGTGTGTGTCCCAGCTTCTGCAGCACTTCAGTGGTTTTTATCCCACACCACTTATTCCACCTCCATGACATGTCCAACCCCAAGTTCATTCTGTTGAGGTTCTGAGTACTGTAAAGTCCACAGAAACCAGAGATGTCAAACTGCTATGTGGCTACCTACCAGAGGAGACTTAGCACTGTTGCTGTGTCACTTTTGTGCAGTTCAACATTGCCTGTTCTGGTCCAGCTTACTAAGGACACCGCCTCTGATGTTGATAGTAATCACTTAGTTTGGGAGCAGATTGAATGAGAGACCCCCTTGGAAAGGAGACCACATCCAAGACCCTTGAACCAGCCTCAACGAACTGCTGACACTGACCAAAGACCTAATTTGAATTCATCTTAGGCATAAAACTAAAAGTGGTAAAAAAAATTAAAAAAAAGAAATCAGAGCTGAGGTCATCACAAGATAAGGAATGAAGGGCCTCAAAATTTGAGACATTTTCACAGTGATGTAATGATTGATGATTCCATGATAATTGGGATGATGATCATGATGCTGTGGAACACCCATCTGGCATTGAGATTGATTGACACGGCTGTATTTTACACTTATTATCATAACGTACCCTGGCGTCAACCATTTTCAAGAGATATATATATATATAGATCTATACCTGCAGTGTTGGTGAGGAAATTTGAGCAACACTCTCTAAGTCTCAGTGACACGTCTGTAAAATTGGTGAGATTCGACTGTATAATCCCAGTTATCCCTATGAGTCCACAGCACACTCAACTCTTGGTAGAAGCTGATTGTGTCAGACACATCCTGGGGGGGGGGGGTTATCCCTTGTAGTTGTACTTTAACAGTGAATTGTTGCAGATGTCATGATATATATATAATAATCAATACTCTGGCAGATGTGGGCTCACGAAGAAGCAACCAAAGCGCTGGAAGTGCACCAATCTCCATGCTGGAACAGATTCGTCAGCGCTCACTTTCTGCGTCCATGTCCAGCCTGGGGGGTGCTTCTGTCACTTCTACCACTTCCACCATCACCCACTCTGGTCTGGACACGGCCAACATGAGCCCACTTGAACTATGTAGTTTAGGTAAGTCAACTTCTGAAGTAATGAGAAAAAGTCATTTTCTATATTATGTAAAAATATAGTGCTGTTCTCTTCTGAAGTAATGAGAATAAGTCATTTTCGTATAGTGCTGTTCTCTTCTGAAGTAATGAGAATAAGTCATTTTCACACAGTGCTGTTCTCTTCTGAAGCAATGAGAATAAGTCATTTTCTATATATAGTGCTGTTCTCTTCTGAAGTAATGAGAATAAGTCATTTTCACATAGTGCTGTTCTCTTCTGAAGTAATGGGAATAAGTCATTTTCTATATATAGTGCTGTTCTCTTCTGAAGTAATGAGAATAAGTCATTTTCTATATATAGTGCTGTTCTCTTCTGAAGTAATGAGAATAAGTCATTTTCTATATATAGTGCTGTTCTCTTCTGAAGTAATGAGAATAAGTCATTTTCTATATATAGTGCTGTTCTCTTCTGAAGTAATGAGAATAAGTCATTTTCTATATATAGTGCTGTTCTCTTCTGAAGTAATGAGAATAAGTCATTTTCTATATATAGTGCTGTTCTCTTCTGAAGTAATGAGAATAAGTCATTTTCACACAGTGCTGTTCTCTTCTGAAGTAATGGGAATAAGTCATTTTCTATATATAGTGCTGTTCTCTTCTGAAGTAATGAGAATAAGTCATTTTCACACAGTGCTGTTCTCTTCTGAAGTAATGAGAATAAGTCATTTTCACATAGTGCTGTTCTCTTCTGAAGTAATGGGAATAAGTCATTTTCTATATAGTGCTGTTCTCTTCTAAAGTAATGAGAACAAGTCATTTTCTATATATAGTGCTGTTCTCTTCTGAAGTAATGAGAAGTCATTTTCACACAGTGCTGTTCTCTTCTAAAGTAATGAGAATAAGTCATTTTCTATATAGTGCTGTTCTCTTCTGAAGTAATGGGAATAAGTCATTTTCTATATAGTGCTGTTCTCTTCTAAAGTAATGAGAATAAGTCATTTTCTATATAGTGCTGTTCTCTTCTGAAGTAATGAGAATAAGTCATTTTCTATATAGTGCTGTTCTCTTCTAAAGTAATGAGAATAAGTCATTTTCTATATAGTGCTGTTCTCTTCTAAAGTAATGAGAATAAGTCATTTTCTATATAGTGCTGTTCTCTTCTAAAGTAATGAGAATAAGTCATTTTCACACAGTGCTGTTCTCTTCTGAAGTAATGAGAATAAGTCATTTTCTATATATAGTGCTGTTCTCTTCTGAAGTAATGAGAATAAGTCATTTTCTATATAGTGCTGTTCTCTTCTAAAGTAATGAGAATAAGTCATTTTCACACAGTGCTGTTCTCTTCTGAAGTAATGAGAATAAGTCATTTTCTATATATAGTGCTGTTCTCTTCTGAAGTAATGAGAATAAGTCATTTTCTATATAGTGCTGTTTTCTTCTGAAGTAATGAGAATAAGTCATTTTCTATATAGTGCTGTTTTCTTCTGAAGTAATGAGAATAAGTCATTTTCTATATAGTGCTGTTCTCTTCTAAAGTAATGAGAATAAGTCATTTTCTATATAGTGCTGTTCTCTTCTAAAGTAATGGGAATAAGTCATTTTCTATATAGTGCTGTTTTCTTCTGAAGTAATGAGAATAAGTCATTTTCTATATAGTGCTGTTTTCTTCTGAAGTAATGAGAATAAGTATTTTTTCTACATAGTGCTGTTCTCTTCTATTTCTAAAGTAATAAGAATAATTCATTTTTGTAAGTGCTGTTCTCCAATTTAATTCAGACTCATGTGCAAATGTTACACATTCACAAGACCTATGTGAAGTGTTAATACATGCATACATGCATACACATATGCATACAACGAATACGCTCTGACAGGATCTAACAATATGACTCATAATACGTATGATCTTAGACATGCACACTAGAATCAGTAACTTTTAATTACCCAAGTTTCAAATGGGTGTGACTTTGAGTTTGACAGAACAGTCTCACACTGTGTGTACCATTGTAGTTTGGAATCTTCACAGTCTTTTAACTTTTATCGACTGCTTGTTCTTCAATTGCATTGATTATTATATATGAATAACTGTGTTGTTGATGTACAGTATACATCATGATTTTACAATGCCCAGTGCTTTGTTGATATGTCGGATAAAGTAGTGATAATCATAATGTTTCACTGAAAACAGCAGAAATGTTGACTGCTAAGTTATAGGACTGAACTCCCCAAAATCTCTTTTCCTCCACCCATGGGGATGCCAGGGGATTTTTCAGAATAAACAGTATCCCCATCTTCTGGAAATTCTGTGCTAGAAATTTTCTTTTTTCTGTCACTGTCTTAGTTTCTGCCTTGCTCCTTTGTTTCTCTGTGTTCATCGTAACATTAGAGTAGACATGTCTTCTATCACCCACACACCCCCTTGTTTTTTTTAAAGCTTCGTAGTTCTTTCACTTTTATTCTTTTCCTTTAGTTTTTGTGTCTGTAATTTATCCTTCTGCTACTACTAGTAGTGTTATGTTATCATTGTTGTTTTTGCTGTTGTTGCTAGGTATTGATTGAATTGATTGAATTGAATTGAATTGAATTGAATTGAAAAACTTTATTGTCCATATATGTTAACAAACATGGAAATTTTCTTTGCAGCACAGCAACGAGTAAAATCCACATGCATATAACACAATTAAAGTCATGTATTACATAACATATGTCCGCCTTTGTCTTTCGTGCTGTAATATAGCATATGACCAATATACTATGATTTATTCTTATAACTTCTTTGACACTGTATTGTCTTTCATGCTGTAATAAAGCATCTCATTGAGTCATTCTCACCAATATTACTATGATTCAGTTTTATAACTTCTTTGACGGTGTATGAGTGTATGGGTCATGGTTATCTGTTTTCATCATGATCATAGCATTAGAGTTAACATGTCCCACCCCCCACCCCCTATCTGTTTTTACTGCTTTCTAAACATTTTTTTTTTAAATATGCCTTATGTGTGTAGACCAGTTGGGACTGTGGATCTAATGCTACTGTCCTTGAGTGATAATGTTTTTAAGTTCTGAAGTTTTGTAATAATTCTGTCAGTAAGTGGCATTATTTTCTTGCCGTGTTGGTTCATTCATCTCTATATTTTCCATAATGTGTTATATATTTTCTTTGTACTAAGATTGATCATTAGTTGTATATATATATATATTTATTAAATGCATTTTCAGCTCTGAGGAGATGTGAACTGCTTAGTTGCAATTTTAGGTAGTATAGACCAGTTTTTGTGTATGTTTTTGTGTGCTTAGTTACATTTATACATTTGTGTTCAGTTTTTTTTTTTTTTTTTTTTTTTAATTCCATTAGTGATAAATATGGTGGGTTGGCCAGTGTCAGGGACATATCTGTAGATTATTTGCATGAATGCATCGGTTTGTGTACTTAATTTTCTCTGCCAATTTTCTTTGATGTGTTTAGACTTGTGTGCTTGGTGTAAGGTAGTTATGACCCTGATAAGGCTCTGAGCTGTCAGCTGGGTGTTAAACTTAACCCTATGACTCCTGCACCGTTACCCACCAGCATCTTGCATTGTGAACCATGGTAGCAGAGCAAAACCGTAACCCTTTGACTCCCTCACCCTATCCACCAGGGAGTCACTCTATCCACTAGTTTCGTACAAGTAATTGGTGGATAAGGTGGAGTCAGAGGGTTAAGTTTTTGCAGTTGGTGGATAGGATGCGAGGGTCAAAGGGTTAAATGCTAATGTTGATGATAATAATGACCTTTTGTTTGCGCGAGTACGACACTCAGTATGTCACTGTGTGTGCGGGGGTGTGAATGAAAGAGGTAGGCAGATCTGTCCTAGTTTTCTCTGTCTGCATCCTGTTTGCCTGTCAGTGTCTGAGTGTGTGTGTGTGTGTGTGTGTGTGTGTGTGTGTGTATGTATGTGTGTGTGTGTGTGTGTGTGTGTGTGTGTGTGTGTGTGTGTGTGTGTGTGTGTGTGTGTTTGTGCATGAGTGTGTATGTGTGTGTGTGAGAGAGAGAGGGGGGGGAGAGAGAGAAGAATTTTTGAATGAAAGGAATGTAAATGTTGTGTTTGGCAGTCTGGTTTGAGTATTTTCAAATAATGGTGTTTCAGAAAGAATCTTCATATTTTTTTTATATTCATTTTATATGCACATATATTTGATTTATTGTATTGAAAATATTTTTCTATACAGCAATCACGTTCGATTATGTTTACAATTTTGCTAGATTTCATTCCCCTCTCGGGCCCATCCTTAGGATTTGTATGGAGTCTTCGTAGTGTTCAGCCACTGGAACAGGACTTGGCAAGAAGTTGCTAAAAGTAAAACCTGAGGAAGGTCCCACTTTGGAGCTGAAAGCTGGCAAGAAACCAATAGCACAGCTGATGAAAATGTGATAAATTAATTCATTGAACATTGCTATCATTGCCCTAGGTGCTGTAGTGTTAATCATTGGGTGACTGTTCCACTGATCTTCTCGGCTGTTAGACTTACAGCATCATGCTCATAATGCAGGGATTGTGGGTTGAACCCTTGAACAGGCCACTTTTTGTTGTTGTTTTTGCTGCCTTTTTTTTTTTTTTTTTTTTTTTTTTTTTAATGAGCTGTGGTCTCAAGGTTTAATATTTCAAGTTCAATCCCAGCCTGCAACATTGAAAATTGGCCTGTTCGCAGACCAGCTTCTAGAGTATTTTCATCATTCTGGTAATGCCAGTTTAGTGTTTTGTAGATCCCTGCCTCCTCCCTCCCACCCCCCCTCCCGCCCCCCTTCCAAATCTTTCCCCATGTCATGATCTTGCCAACACGTAGGATTTTAAGCAGGCTCAGGGAAATCTGCTAGATAATTGCGGGCAGATTCAGGTGGAGCACATATGGAATTGTCTGAGTGTGATTAATCCCTCTTGAAGAAAACTCTGAACTCCAATCTTCAACTTGATACACAATGATAGGAACCAGAAAAAACATGAAAGAAGAATAGAACGCGTATTTAATACAACAAGACAAGACAGGCGCAAATTTTCGATCAACTGGCTTTTGTCAAGCATAAGATCACAAACAAACAATCACCAGATACAAAAATTAACAGAAAAAGGCTGAAACTCCCCTGCTGCTCCATCCAGTGGGAGAAAAGGATTCCTTTTCTCAGCAGGGAAGTTTCAGTCTTTTTCTCCTAATGTTTGTATCTAGTGTGTGTTTGTTTGTGATCTTACGCTTGACAAAGGCCAGTTGGTCGAAAATTTGCGCCTGTCTTGTCTTGTTGTATTAAACACGCGTTCTTATTCTTTTTGCATGTTTTTTTTTCTGGTTCCTGTTTGCTTGAATGCGGGCAGTCACACTTGTTTTGGATTTCAAACTTGATAATTGTTTTTTGACTGATGCGTTTCACTTACCATCTAAAGTGATGTGATTACAGGGATGGAGAGTTTGTCACAGGCGGTGTCCTACTGGGAAGACGCCATCATGAAAATGTCTTACCTGGATGATCAGCCATATCCTGCCATTCCCGTGAGTCCCTTGACTTCCATTTTCACATGCGCATGCTCACATAAACAGTCACACACATTTGTGCGCACACGCGCATGCGTGAACACACACACAGACACAGAGTGCAGACACACAGAGACACAGACACACACAATGACACACACACACACACACGCACGCACGCACGCACGCATGCACGCACGCACACGCACACTTGCACATAAATGCATGCATACATAAACATACATGCATGCATGCATGCATACAAGGTGTTGGTTGCAGATCAGTTGAAGAAAAGTTATTTTGAGTTTCTGTCTGTTCCATCCTACCATCACGTAAGGTACACATAGTTAGCGTTGACTGACTTTCCTTTTTTTTTTTTTTTTTTTTGGTGCTTGTTTTTGGTTTGTTTTCGTTTTCCATGGGTCATGGGAAATGACAAAGCTAGGTTGACTGTAAAATCTGCTTTTTGTGACAGGACTCGGATACCTCAGCACTACAGCATCGATTAGAACACTTGCTGGATGTGGCCTACCGCATGCAGGACAACTATGAGCGGCTGTGCGAGCGCCATGCAGACCATGTGGCTTTGGGCACCGCACTCTCCGCTTTCGCCAACATGGGTGACGAGCTGGATGGACAGTGGAACTATGATGAAGACTCCAGTGACCAAGACTCTTTTGTCTCGGCCACTGATGTAAGCACTGATCGTGTGAGATCTCGTGGTGCTGAATCTTTTGTCTCTCTGTCAGATGTAGCTGCTGATCGTCAGAGAGCTAGTGATGAACAACCTTTTGTTTCAGTCCCTGATGTAAACTTAAATCATCTGAGATCCAGCGATGTGGAGTCTTGTGTTTCAGCCTGTGACGTAAACTCTAATCATCTGAAGTGTCAGGATGAATCTTTTGTCTCTGATGTAAGCGCTGGTCATCTGAGATCTAGCGACGTGGAGTTTTTTGTTTCAGCCTGTGACATAAACTCTGATTATATGAAATCTCAGGATGAGAAATCTTTTGTCTTTGTTGTGAGTGCTGGCCATCAGAGAGCCAGCAATGAGGAGTCTTTTGTTTCAGCTCCTGACCTAAGCATTGGTCATCAGAGATCTAGCGATGAGGAGTCTTTTGTCTCGGCCTCTGATGTAAGCACTCTTCATCTGAGATCTATTGATGAGGAATCTTGTGTTTCAGCCTCTGACATAAGCAGTGAGTGTGATAGATCCAGTTCTCAGGAGTCTTTTGTTTCAGCTACTGATGTAAGGACTGCTTATCTCTCCTGATGAGGGTTTTTTCTTTATCTTACTTTCTTTTTCTAATTTTTTTTTCTTTTAAGCAAATTTTTTAATTCTTTAAGGCATGACAATTAAATAACAGTGCAATAGGCATTGTTGTAACATTTCATGAAAGGAAAGTTTCTAGATCTGTATGTAGCTTCTTGATTATCTCATTGGAGACGCAGTTTTCTGGTGATAGCAATACCTGGAAATGCACAAATTTTAGCCGTATAGAAAAGGTCATAATTAGGAAAAGGTATCTTTGTTAGGATAGCCAAATAAAATTTGCTGGAAAGACAAATAATTTCAGCCATTTAGAAAAGGTCGTAATTAGTAAAAAGTATCTTTTTAGGATAGCCAAATAAAATTTGCTGGAAAGACAAATTTTAGCCATTTAGAAAAGGTCATAATTAAGGGAAAGGTATCTTCATTAGGATAGCCAAATAAAATTTGCTGGACATTACCTGATCCATGATCAAAATGAAATACAGAGGAAGCCATTATTGCACTGCAGATTTTGATCACTAATTGCATGTTTTTTTGTTTGTTTTGTGATTGTTACTGTACTGTACATATTTTTATTTTATATCTGAAGCCAGAATCCATGAATTCTACTCTCATAGTCATAGTCATGGTTTGAATCCTCTCCATTTTCACCAAGTCACTTCTTCATTGAAACAAGAACTGAAGACCAATTCCATGCTTGCTCAAGTTTAGTAGTCTTCACTTTGCCATATTTTTATCATTAACCAGTGAGGAAACTCTGTTCATTTATAATACTCATGTATGATTTCATTTTTATTGTAAATCACTAAACGGTGAAATTTAACAGTGAGTCTGATTTTTACTAACCTACCCTTGTGTAATACTGTTTATTTTGAGTTTTTAGTTGTTTTAGTCACATTTCTATGACCTGTTTTATTCATTTTATAGGTATTTTGCATGTATGTTAACCTTTTCATCTCTCATTCTCTCATTGTACATGATAGAATTAACACTCAGTCCAGGTTTTGATATGCTGACCATGCATGTTAGTCTTTATTTTTTCATCCATTTTTTTTTTTTTTTTAATTCTGTTGCATGCAGATATGTATGATCTGTTTTAGGTTCGTGGATATACCGCATGTATGTTAATTATCTGATCTGTTGTTGTCATTGCATAAATTTATGTTTTTCTGTTTGTGTTTCTATTTGTCTTTGTGTCAAAGCCAGTCTTTAAACAATTTAAAAGAAAAAATTAGAAGCTTTGAAAGAAAAACATTAGAAGCTATTTATCTATGAAAAGAATGAGTTAGGAAGTCAAGTGGGTAAATGTCAGTCTTCTAATCGGACGGTCTGGGGTTCGATCCGCCTAGACGCCTCTGTCTGGTGGGTAAAGAGTGAAAATTTTTCTTCTGATTTCCCAGTCAGCATGCGTGCAGACTTGCCAGTGTCTAAACTCACTTTGTGTGTACACATACACATGCAGAATATCAGGGGTGCACATTAAAGATCCTGTAAGTCAATCAGTGGCTGATTTATGGAAACATGAAAACATTCAGCTTGCATCATCATAATCATCATGTGCCCTCCTGCATGCGTTTTCGATCACGGCCCTCCATATGCATCTATCCCTTGTCACTGCAAGCACATCTTCCACCCTCTCTGACCTCAGCCACCTTGAAAGTCCGTCCAATATTTTCTCCCTGGGTCTACCTGTTCTCTTTCCCTCCAGCTTTCTTGTTGTGACCAGTTGCTCTAATTGCCCTTTCCTCATAAAATGTTGCTGGTCTTTTCCTGATATTCTTTATCAGTGATCTTCTTGTGTCTGCCTCCATCGAGACTGTCTCATTTGTTTTCTTTTCTCTCCATGGAACTTTCAACATTCTTCTTACAAACCACATTTCGGGTGCCTCAATCTTGTTCTGGCTTTGCGTGTTGACTGTCCATGCCTCACAACCGTATAACATTATTGGTTCTATATAACATTCAAGAACTCTCTTCCTGATGTTAGTTGATAGGCATTTGTTGGTAAGAACACTTTTCATCTTCTTGAATGCTGTTTTGGCTTGACCGATTCTGCTGGCTATTTTTGATGTGCATCTGCCGTCTGGTGAGGTGACCGTTACCAGATATTTAAACTTATCAACCTGTCTCAAAGTTGTGCCATTTGCTGTTATTTTGCATGAGGAGATTGTGGCAGTAAGATGGTTTTATGGGTTTGCAGATGGCCAACTTGACAGACTTGGAGAGTCATCGAGAAATGTTGCACATGGTGCCATTGTATGAAGCAGGCTTGTTACAACTGAAACATGGCTCCGTGCCATGCAGAACACTGAGGTAAGTCTTGTATTCAGCATACAAACAAGTAACACCACAGCAATATGTGCAATATTAAACACCATGTTCTACATGTAATGATACTTATACCATGGCAGTTTGTATGTAACAATGTTTTTTTTTAACTTATAGTACTTACTAACTTCTTTGGTATTGTCAGCAGTTTCGCTGTCTGAGAAAATGCATCACACATTGATGCTGTGTCTCGCCATTCGCTCATTGATTGTTCTTGTGTTAATTTCAGCTATGATCACAGTGTTCAGTTAATTTGAGCTCCCCTCCCCCCCTGTGGGGATGCTGAGGGCTCTTCCAGTATAAATAGTATCCCCACCTTCTGGAAATTCTGTGCTAGAAATTTCCTCTTTTCTGTCACTCTCTTTGTTTCTGCCTTGTTGCTTTGCTTTCTGTCATTTCTACCTATCATTTTCTGCTCTAATGGTCCATTCACCTGTATGTGTTCGATAAAGTCTTTGTATTTTTTCTTAGGATTGATAATTGGGTACATCTCTCACATCTTTCAAAACCGGTCTCAAGACCTACCTGTTCAAAAATGCTTTTGAGACAACACTCCATATTCACTCTTGATTCTATCATTCCTCCTTATCCCATTGTTGAAGAGGGTGCATGCTGTGTGTGTGTGTGTGTGTGTGTGTGTGTGTGTGTGTGTGTGTGTGTGTGTGTGTGTGTGTGTGTGTGTGTGTTTTGTTGTCATGCATAGTTCTGTTTTCCTTTCCATATTTGTGTGTAGTGATGTGGTATGAGATGTGTTATTATGTTATTATGTGGTATTATGCGGTATGATGTGTTTTGCAGTATGAAGTGTGACATATCTGTCCATATGTCTTATGTTATATGTGTACACTATTTGTGGCTGTTCTGTGCGTCTATTATGTGAAGCGCCTTGTGCTCCCTCCTTGTGAGGGAGGAAGGCGCTCAACAAATGTCCAATATTATTATTATTATTATTACATGTAGTAACTCTTTGACGACGGGCTACTTCGATCGAAGTAACAGCTGAGCTCTCACTGAGGATGGGCTACTTTGATCATAGTAACAGACGGTCTAGGGTATATAACTCCCTCTACTTTTGTTATGCTAATGATTTAGTAGTTGGCAGTTGCTTCCCTTGTGGAGGGAATTTCCGTTGAACGCTTCAGCTATGTTTTGTTGGTTTCTTTGTCTAAAATCGATGGATAAGTTCACTTGCACCCGGTTCTCAGTGATTTCACTGTGGCAGCCCTAGGCCAGCAGGAGAGCTCAACTGTGGCAAGTGCAGTCACGATAGAGTTAAGTGCATTTTTTGGCTCTAGGAGGTGAGATATGCGTAAGCAATTTTAGATAATTTATGCCTGTTTTTATGAATGTTTTGGTGTCCTTATGTATGCTTATATTTGTGTTCAGGTGTGTTTTTTAAATCTCCCCTGTGGGATAAATTGGAAAGAGTGGTCAACACCGGGGGCATGTCTTTAGATTATGTGCACGAATGCATTGATATGTGTACTTAATTTTCTCTTTTTTTTGTTTTGAAGCGATTATACCCTGGTATGGCTCTACGCAGTCGGCTGGGCTTTGACTCAATGGAGTCGCAGTCAAATAGTGCTTGTCGACCCCTGAAATCGCATGTTTTCAGCCATTTTTTAATAAAATATTACAAAATAACCAGGCAAGATAGAAACAAACAGTAAAGTGCAAAAGAAAGGCAGAAGCTTGCTACATTAGATTCTACTCACAATTTGTGTGCTGATTTCCCACTTGAATGTAGAAATTACTCCAATTAGGGTATCCAAACAGCATTCGAACAAAAGTTTTGAACCACATGATCGACCACATAGCGATGTCACTTAAGCCAATACTCGTATCTGAATCCAACAAATCATCCCTATCTTCGACAGATAATTCACCAACAATATCTAATTCATTATCAGATCCTTCAGCTTGGATGATATTGATCGCCTCTTGCACAGAAAACATACGCCGGTTTCGAAGTTGCCTTGCCGCCATTTTGAAAATAGGTGAATACAGATTCGCTTACTGACTCAAGAAACTTCGTTAAAACAAAGACTGTATGATGATTAGATATGGTCTAAGGGAAGCAGTCGATGCATAGATGATTATACTTTGACTTTCAGGAGTTTTCTCCCTTGAATACTGCTCATGTTATAAATAAAAAAAAGACATTTTCCGACGGCACCAGCCTGCCATCACGACTAAGATCGTGGTATAGATGGGCGGCAGCAGACTGCCGTCAAGACGCCAAAGAGTTAAAGAACAATAACAACAAGTTAATTTGAGAGCATCATACCATCTCTTAACCCTTTGACTCCCGCATCCTGTTCACTGGCATCCTGCAGGAAGCTGGTGGATAGGGTGAGGGAGTCAAAGGGTTAAGTTTTTGCAGTCGGTGGATAGGGTGTATATTTATTTACATATTTATGTTTGTTTATTTGTTTGTTTGTTTATTTATTTATTTATTTTGTTATTTGTACATTATTTGTTTGCAGGTCAGAAATGGCTGTACTGTTTATCCGATGTGGAGTTCCTGGCAAAACTGCACGGAGTGCGATTAGCATTTGATGTAATGGAACTTTATTTGTACTTATTGTAAAACACCATCTCTCTTTGTTTCTGTCTTCTCTCTTGCTTTGTTTTGCACTTCTAAAACACATTTCTCTTTGTCTTTGTCCTCTGTCTTCGTTGCTCTGTTTTGGATTTCTAAAACACTGTTTCTCTTTGGCTGTCTTCTGTCTTCATTGCTTTGTTTTGCATTTCTAAAACACCACTTCTCTTTTTTTTTTTTTTTGATTTCTAAAACACCACTTCTCTTTGTCTCTGTCCTCTGTCTTTATTGCGTGGTTATTTTTTTCTGTGTGTGCCTACGCTATGTGCATGCACGTCAGTGTTTTTTTCTCATCAACTTGTCTTTTAATCATAATTAGTTTTGTTCATATGTGACTCCCACCACCAATTCAGTCTTAACTCGCAGTCATTCGAACAGCAAGCACTAGGAGCTGAAGAAGGGTCATCTGGTGTTTTGACTTTTTTCTCAAAATTGATTTCTGTTGACTATAATCTATCCCCCACAGAAATTTTTTTCTTGAAAAAAATTATTAATCAATTTAAAATGGTATTTTAATGCGCTGATCCTAGCAGAAAGAACGCAGTTTCTTACCAGAAGTACCTATTTTTGTCTCTTATTGCGAACCATAACATGCACAGAACCCCCACATGTAATATACTGACAGAAAGCTCTTTGGTGCACCTTTCGGATAATGACTGCTAAGATTTGAAACAAACCAAGTCAAAGCCACCAAATAAAGAAATTTAAGGAAAATGTGTGGGACAATATGTAAAAACTTTAGAGGCCGTTTTCTCAAATTGGCCGTCATACAACTTAATGACTTTAAATATACATAACGTCTACATTTTTTGAGTACAAGCTTGATTCAGGTACCAAAATAATCAGTTGAATGTACACTTTCCTGTGATATGTATATCAGAAAATACCCAAAATGCTAGTTAAGACTGCTTTCGTGCTGGGAGGTCACAAATAGTTTACACCACGTACTTTACGTTATAGGTATTATAGTCATTGACCCTTCCAACTTACAAAACAGGAAGAAAGATGTTGATTGTATGTATGTTTTATTATCTTCTCTCTCTCTCTCTGTCTGTCTGTCTGTCCCTCCCTTGTTCCCTCTTCTTTCTGTCTCCTCCACCACCCTCCTTCCTTCGTTCTCTTTTATTATACTTTTGGTTTCATAAAACTAAGGTAGTGTACTTTATAAGATACGTTTAGCAACAGAACAAAGAAAGTATAATGGGTGGTAAGATAAAACAATATTTAAGGATAAATAGTTGAATTGGTTTTGCTTTGTGCCAGTGGTGTGTGTGTGTGTGTGTGTGTGTGTGTGTGTGTGTGTGTGTGTGTGTCTGTCGTGTGTGTGTGTGTTGTGCTGTGTGTTTTGGACTGTAGCTTTTATTTCAACTTTTGCTTTCACTGTTGTGACTTTTTACCATTGTCCTTGATATACTTTTATTTCAGTCCAAGCTTCTTCAGGGTCATAGTGACTTAAGAAGTAGAAAATGTGGATTTCATGTAATAATTTGTAGACCATCTTTTGTCTTTTATTCACAATCGAGTCGCATCTGGCAGTGAGTTTGACTGTGTTATTCTTGCCAGTTGCTGTATGTACAGTTTAATGATCAGCCATTTCTCCTGTTGTTTCACTTGATAGAGGCAACACTGCTGGAATTTGTGTTCATTTTGTGGTATGACAATGGGAGAGTGTCAGATTATCTTGTTGTATTTTTGATGGAGGCAACATTGCTGCAATATGTGTGCAGTTTTAGTATGAAAATCGGAGATTGTCAGATTATCTTGTATTTTTAGATAGAAGCAATATTGCTGCAATATACAAGGGGGTGCAAAAGTAGGTATACAGTAAGTATCAATCATTATTATAATGCTTCATTCCGCTTTCGATTAGAGGAGTGTGTGAATACCGACGGCAAGCAGTTTGAATATCTGAGGGATTAAGGCTGTGCTTGTTATTACATGTATACGCAATATTCATTTGTCTGTATAATAAATATAATGAGTGCTGCACTTGTTTTCTTTTTTCATAACTGTATACCTACTTTTGCACCCCCCTGTATGTTAATTTTTTTGTATGAAAATGTGAGATGGTCAGATTATAGAGACAAAATTGCTGCAATATGTGTACATTTTTTTGTTTGAAAATAGGAGATGGTCAGATCATCTTCTGTATTGATAGTGGCACATTGTGCAGTTTTCATTTTTTTTATGAAAAAAGGATATGGTCAGACCATCTTCTTGTATTTCTTTTTTTCTTTCTTTCTGTCACTCTTTTGGTTTTTGTCATTATTTTGTTGTTGTTTTTTTTTTGTTGGTTTGCTTATTTGTTTTCCTGCGAAATTTCATTGGAATATGTTATACTGTTTTCAGGAGATCTTTGTGTCACAAAAGAATCGACAGTGGTTTGCCAACATGGGTAAACGACTCATTGGTACTATGTTGATAAAAGCTGATAAGGTATAGTCACCGTGTCTGCCTCTGTGTGTGTGTGTGTGTGTGTGTGTATCTTATTGCCTCTCATCTCATTGGTACTTTTGCTGGTCAAATCTGCAAAGATATTGTGTCTCTGTCTGCCACATCTGTCTGTCTCTGTATCTGTCTGTCTGTCTCATTGTTCTCTTCTCATTGACACTTTTGTCCGTAAAATCTAAGAAGATATAGTCTCTATCTGCCACATCTGCCTGTTTCTGTCTGTCTGTCTGTGTGTCATATTGTCTGTCATGTCATTGGTACTTTTGTTGATAAAAGCTGATAAGATATAGTGTCTTTGTCTGCCACATCTGTCTGTCTCTGTATCTGTCTGTCTTATTGTTTCTCATCTCATTGGCATTTTGTTTGTAAAATGTAAAGATATTGTCTCTGTCTGCCACATCTGTCTGTCTCTGTGTCTGTCTGTGTTCTCATCGTCTTGTCACCTCGTTGGTACTTTTGTTGGCAAAATCTAAGAAGATATAGTCTCTATATATGCCACATCAGTCTGTCTCTGTTTCTGTCTGTCTGTCTCATTGTCTTGTCACCTCGTTGGTACTTTTGTTGTAAAAGCTGGTAAGGTATAATCTCTTTTTGTCTGCTACATCTGTCTGTCCTGTCTGTGGTATTGTCTATCACTGTTTCAATGTGGATAGAAGAATGAAAAAAATTGTCCATTTTAGCTTATAAATTGAATGATTTGGTTTGATTGTTAATCAAATGTTATTCAAATAAATGGCTGACGTGAGTGATTTTTGAATCCATTGAATGATAGCTTTATTATTGATTGGTGAATTGACGGGAGTATTGATTGAGACAAAAATGAAATGGACATTGCAGCTGAAGTGATGAATATTTATTGCAGTAATGTGATTGTAAATGTTAGAAGGGGACTCTTGACGTAGCTAGTGGTTTCTCCATGTTTTGTGGATCGTGCGAAATGGTTGTGGAGTTTGACTGGGATCAGCAGAATACCTTACCCCTTTCTGTCATTTCTTGTTTTGTTATGGTCTGAGGTGATGTTCATTCAAATCATCATCATCATCAGGTGCCTTGCCACATGGCGTTGACGATCATGGACTTCCGTTTGTCTTTATCTCTTGTTGCCTCAAGCATCTCCTCCACCTTCCCTGTCCCCAACCACTCTGCAAGTCCGTCTAGTTTTTCTCCCTAAGTCTACCTGGTGCTCTCTTTCCCTCCAGCTTTCCCGTTGTGACCAGGTGCTCCAAATCCCCTTTCCTCATAAAATAGCCTATAAATGTTGCCTGTCTTTTCCTAATTTTCCTAATGAGTTCATTCAAATATATTTTGAAATCTGAGTTCTAAATTTTTTCTCTTTCTCTTCTCCGATGATCATTCTGTCTGTCCATTTCTCTCACTATCTCTAAATAGTTTTTGCTGTCTCTGTCCCTGTGTTTTGTTTGAATTTAGTATTTCTTTCTGTCGGGTCCTGTTTTCTGTTGTCTATAAACAGGTAGTTTTACATTAGCAATAGTTGACCTGTGTGCTGATATCAGTAAACTTTACCAAAGAAAGTTCATTTCATTTCCTTTTGTTCTTGTTTTTGTATTTTGTTCTGATTTTTTTTTTTTTTTAAGATACACGTTTTTTTTTCTGTTTGCCTGTATGCATGCTGTTTTGTGCGCACTATGCAGACGATGTTGCCATGCGGTCTGCTTACTCTACTCATAGTGTAGTGGGCAGTCGTGCTGGGTGTATTCATGTTTCCCTAAGCCACCGTACACTGATCTGACTAACAGGATCTTTAACGTGTGTAGTTTTTGTTCTGTATGAAGGGAGCTTAAGTGCAGACAAGTCTGCACACATGTTGACCTAGGAGATCTGAAAAATATCCACCTTTTTTTTACCAGGTTGGAAGTACCCAAGCAGGATCGAACTCGTATCGTTTCAATGGGAAACCCACTGTCTTGTCCACTTGGGTATCACATCCATCAAATTTTTCATTTCTCTTTCATACTGTCTGTAATGTGTTTTGTGTGTATATGAAACGCACATATATGCGTGCATGCATGTTCATTTTTACTGTTGGTTCTTGCCTTCACATGAAAATGTCTTTCATCTCTGTGTGTCGTGCATGTGGAAAATGAACATTTCTTGAAATTTTTCGAAAGATTATAATGCTTTTTTCTAACAATTGTTCCACGTATAGTATTGTTTCTTGTCTGTTTGTACATGTGTGTTTATGTATGTGTATCTTATTCAAACAAAGCAAGAGAGTGATAAGAAATGTGACCACCGGCTTGCAGGATTCAAGGCTCATTAAGTAAAATTTTCCCTTGAAGAAAAGGTTCACCTCTTTCATATTGAAAGAACTGTACAATGTCATATCAGTTGACAAGCACTCATATATGATCATCTGTGTTGTATTGTTCAGTAGTTACAGTTATCAAATATAGCAGGTATGATCATGTAAAACCATTAATCAAAAAACACCACTGGGTACCTATCAGATCTTGCATCCACTGTAAAGTTGCGAGCTGTGTGTATCATCATTTTGATGGATCTGTACTACCTGATCTTTCAGATAATTTCTGCACACATCAAACATCACGCATCTTGTGATCCTCAAAACAAAAGCCTCTGATGGTGTCAAAATATAATCTCAGATCAGTTGGTGAGTGTGCTTTTAGTTTTGTCAGGCCCTGACTTTTCTCCTCAGTTTGACCGGAAAATCGAACTGAAGTTCAGTCCTTGGAAGGGGACAAAAAATGTGTGCCTTCTGGCTGCGCACGATAAAGATCCCATGGCAGTTGAAAATCTTCAAGAGCAGGGCATTGCCCGGCTGCCTTGGTATTAAACATTGGAGAGATAGGTTTATTTCCCAGGTCCCATCCCTTGAAGACCAGTTAGCCTTCTTGCCTTTCTGAAGTCTTGGTTAAAAAAAAAAAAGAATATGAATTTTGAATCGAGGGAGAAGGGATGGGCACTGCCCTTGTGGTGCTGGCCCCTGAAAAAGTTGAGGTCTCTGCCCTACGAACCCAGGGTTATGGAACTATCTAAGTAGGATGTTAGGACCTGGCCAGCTCGTGGGTTTATGTGCAGGCTTAAGGCTTGTGATCATTCTAGATCTGCTTCATCACATGGCACCTGTGACGTTAATGCATACGGAATTCATTCGGAGTGTGGAGATGTCATCTTGAGAAATTGAAACTGAAACTGAGCGAACTGAAACTTAGTTTTGTCACACCATCTGTTTGGAACTTACTCCTACTGATCTAAGGGATCTGCCAACCTCCATGAGGATACCAGGGGGTCTTTCAATATAAACAAAAATCCCATCTTCTAGAAATTCTGTGCTAGAAATTTCCTCTTTTATGTCACAGGGCTTAAAGCGCTCCGCATCGGGGCGGAATTCCGTGATTTCGGTTTGTCAAAAAAATACAAAAAACCCCAAAAAAACAAACAAAAAACAGACAAACAAACAAACAAAAACGAAAGGAGCAAGGCATCCGTGATCGGCTTGCAAGCGTTCATAGCAACGGCGCA
Organism: Monoplex corrugatus; assembly: GCA_030674185.1. Lineage (NCBI taxonomy): Eukaryota > Metazoa > Mollusca > Gastropoda > Littorinimorpha > Ranellidae > Monoplex > Monoplex corrugatus. The sequence continues at coordinate 26,680,210 of JAPXFY010000026.1, forward strand.
CAAGTTATGGCCCCTGATTTGCCCCCAGACCCCCCTAGTTTCGGTGTTTTTTTCTCCTCCTGTTTTAAGCCCTGATGTCATTCTCTTTGTTTTATTTCTGTCTTGCTCCTTTGCTTGCTGTCATCTCTGCCTATCATTTTCTGCCTTGCTGGTCCATTCACCTGTATGTGTTCTATAACGCTTTACATACTCTCTTTTAGGATTGATAATCGGGTACATGCATAAACATTTTTTTCTTGCTCTAAGGAAATATAATGAGCAAATGTAATTTCAGGTAATGAAAGCCTGTTTTTATCTATGTTTTAGTGCGCCCAACATACACCCTCCCCCTTCCAAGGAATCGTGATAGAGTATTTTAGCTGTGGCTATCAGTTGAGTGCAAATAATTTATTCAGTGATGACTTTGTTTGACAGGATGCAGAGGAGTTTTACACCGCTTTTGACAAGATGCTCGACTATATTGAAGATCCAGAAAACTCGTCTAAAATAGCATCTGAACTGGCCGGTCGTGGGGTATGCCTTTTATCGTGTCGTTCATGTCTTGGTAGTGGTTGTGTTCTGTGTGTTCCCTTGCTAGTGCCAAGGTTTTGTGTTCAAACTGTTGGCATCTGCCATGGTTTTTGAATTAAGTTTCATTCAATTTGAGGTAGCGTATCATCTCTAAAAGAGACATTGCAGGAAGCTGGTGGAAGGAGTGAAAGAGTCAAAGGGTTAACTTTTTGCTGTGCTAGCAGTACTGACAATGCAGGATGCTGGTGGACAGGGTGCAGGAGTCGAAGGGTTAAAGCTTGGTATCAGACAATGCAGGATGCTGGTGGACAGGGTGCAGGAGTTGAAGGGTTAAAGCTTGGGGTCGGGCTGTTTATAAAACACATTACCTAAATGTTAAAGTTCATGAGAGAAGTTTTTCATGCCATTTTTTCTTCCCTTTTTTGCTTTTTAAAATTGTTTTTTTACATTTCTAGTGTATGTATCTCTTTGCAATAGTAGGTAATTTAGACCTGTTTTTATATACGTTTTAGGGTTCTTAGTTACGTTTAAATTTGTATTCAAGTATATTTTTTTAATCCCTTGTGTGATGAATTGGATGGAGTGGTCAGTGCCAGGGGCATCTCCTTAGATTATATGGGTGAATGCATTGATAAGTGTACCTCATTTTCTTTTCCTTTTTATCCCCTATTTCAGTACTGTTTGTGTATTGAAGCGGTTATAGCCCTGATATGGCTGTACGCAGTCAGCTAGTCTTTAACTTTAAGCAATAATAAGAATTTAACGGCTTGCTATCTGCCTTGTGTTTTTGAAGCTTGATATCAGTCTTATTTATAAAACTACAATACATAACATGTCTAAAGGTTCATGAGAAGTTTTCCAATCTGTTTTTTCTTCCTTTTTTTTTTTTTTTTGCAATTTAAGGTAATTCAGGTTACATTTTTATATACATTTTAGGGCCCTTAGTTATGTTTAATTTTGTATTCAGGTATGTTTTTTTTTAATCCCCTGTGTGATAAATTGGACGGAGTGGTCAATGCGAATGCATTGATAAGTGTACGCTATTTTCTTTTCCTATTTTTTTTCTTTTTTTCTCGTTGAAGTATAGTGTATATTTTGAAACAATTATAGCCCTGATATGGCTCTGCTCAGTCAGCTGGGCTATAAACAGAGATAACAGTAACAGTATTGATTGCCTTTGATACTGATGGTTTTTACTTAGCTGATCCCTTTTCTCTTTTCCCTAGGTGAAGGTGATATCGTTTTACGATGTTTGTCTGGATTTTATGCTGATGGATGCGTTTGATGATCTGGAGAATCCCCCATCTACTGTCACCACTGTCGTCAAGAACAGATGGCTTTCCAATGGCTTTAAAGAGACTGTGAGTTCTTGTTGGTCCTTTGATTTGATTTGATTTTGGTTTCTTTTATGGACTGTGTCTGATCCCTTTTTTAATTACAAAGATCTTTTTTCCTTACTCTTTTTCGCTGTGTGTGTGTGCGTGTGTGTGTGTGTGTGTGTGTGTGTGTGTGTGTGTGTGTGTGTGTGTGTGTGTGTGTGTGTGTGTGTGTGTGTGTGTGTGTGTGTATGTGTGTGTGTGTGTGTGTGTGTGTGTACATGTGCATGCATGTGTGCATGCTTGCCTGTGTTATATGTGTGTGTGTGTGTGCATGCATGTGTATATATATGTATGTGTGTGTGTGTATGTGTGCATACTTATATATATATCTCTATATATATATATATATATCTGTATGTATGTATGTATATATGTATATGTGACCTGCCAGCATGAAATCAATCTTAACTAGCATTTTGGGTGTTTGGAGATATACATATCACTGAAAAGTGTATATTCTGATGATTATTTTGGTACCTGAATAAAGCTTGTACTCAAAGAAATGTAGAAGTTATGTATGTTTAAAGTCATTAAGTTGTTTGACGGCCATTTTGAAAAAACGGCCTCTTAAGTTTTTGTGTACTCTCCTACACATTTTCCTTAAATTTCTTTATTTGGTGGCTTTGACCTGGTTTTGTTTCTAATTTTAGCTGCCATTATCTGAAAGGTGCACCTAGGAGCTTCCTGTCAGTATATTATGTGTTTGTACTGTACAGGTTACGGTTCACAATAAGAAACAAAATAGGTACTTTTGGAAGGAAATTGCGTTCTTTCTGCTGCAATCAGTGCATTAAAATACCATTTTAAATTGATTAATGATATTTTTTTTCAAGAAAAAAATATCTGTGAGGGGTAGATTATAGTTCACAGAAACCATTTTTGAGAAAAAGTCAAAACACCCCAGATAGATCCTCAGTCACGTTTTCAGCTCCTAGTGCTGTTCAACTGACTGCGAGTTAAGACTGATTTGGTGGTGGGAGGTCATGTATATATATATATATATATATATGTGTGTGTGTGTGTGTGTGTGTGTGTGTGTGTGTGTGTGTGTGATGTGTGTGTGTGTGTGTGTGTGTGTGTGTGTGTTTGTGTGTGTGTGTGTAAGGATGATGAGGAAGGTGCCGTGGAATTTTGTTCTATCGTTGGTAAATTTCAGCCTTCCAGTCATCAGGTAGCAATGCCGCATGAAAAATTGAAATTGGGTTTTGAGTTAAAAGATTTATATGGTTTTGAAGATATTGTTGTTCTGAGTAAAAAGCAGTTTTTTTCAGATCGGACTATTAGTTCACGAGATATTCGAATTTGAAGCGTCAAAAATTTCTTAAATTTTGGTACCACGTCTTAGTGGGACAAAGAAGGACCAGCTGTCACAGAACAAACCCATCAAATGGCATGGTATGCTGATTTTGCTGGAAATGACATTCATTTTGTAATTGTGAGAGACAGACAGGACCAAATGTCATAAAATTTTGATCGTTGATGTATTTTTGTATGCCAATTGATTGAAACCATTATCGTAACTCTGCGACAAGCCATTTTTGTCTTATTACAGGAAACATGTGATATTTGGCATGTTTTATCTGTTTTTCATTAATAATTGCCCATATTGTATTAATAACAGACAAAAATGAAGCTAGAAACAAAACAAGGATATATAATCATCTCATGAGATAGATATAAAATCATTTTGCTCATCGTTCAAGTGTCTTATTACTGCAAATTAAACCAAAAAAGTCACGACTCGCTACTTCAGTAGTCTTATGAATAATTTGTAATATTTCATCAGTTTCTGTACATATAAAAGGAAATCTGAGAATCAATGACTTCTGGAATCACTTAAATAGTTGAAATATTAAAAATTACTGCATGCTTTTATGCTGCAGGCTATCCAAAAATATCTGATCAATATTCTACTAAAAACTAAACACACACACATACACATACACATACAACACATACACATACACACACACACACACAGAGGAAAACATATCAGACAAGATTTTTGCACAGTACATTTGATTTTTATTTTATTCATCAGTGTTTAGAAAACTGACTGACTGACTGTGGATGAGTCAAGTCCCCGAACACTTAGCACAGCCAGCGTCCAAAGAAAACTTCTGGGAGGATATGGGACCACTCGCCATTCAGGAACAGGTCACTTAACTCCTAGTCCTACAATAGAGAAATATATGAATTTCTGCATAATATATACTATTCATTGAGAGACTGGAAAGGAAAGGAAACCATAATGCATAGTCTCCACATCAATATTACTTTAACATTAAGCCCAAACTCGCGACTTTGATTTTTAGCATATTACTTGTAAAAATCCATCAAAGCAGAGCAATCCTGCTAAGTGTTTCCAGTGTACTCTTGCCCTTTAATACGAATCAATAATAGGCTACTACTAAATAAGATGCAATCTTCCCGTTAAAACAAATTAATGACAATAGGCATATCCTTTCCAGATACTGACTACAAATTGAAACAACTACATAAGCTAATGGATGGCCTAATTTACAAATAATACAACTCACAGCCTTCTATTCAGTTTCAAAACCTAAATAAAGAATATTATAACAATGAACAGAAGATTTTGTTTTGTGACATTCTAAATCTCTATGTGTATTAGTGTGTGTGTGTGTTGTCAGAGAGAGAAAGAGAGAGGATCATGCCTGTTAACAATGACTTGGATATGAATGTACTGGGGCCTATTTACTTATTTATTCATTTTTTGTTATTTATTCATTTTTTGTTCTCTGAGAGAGAGAGAGAGAGAGAGAGAGAGAGAGAGAGAGAGAGAGAGAGAGAGAGAGAGATTCATGTCAAGGAAAGTACATTGACTTGCACAGAATTGTTTGTTGATTTGAAAAAAAAATTATTTAGATCTGTTTATTCATTCATTTAAAATTTGAGTGAGAGAGAGAGAGAGAGAGAGAGTTGGAGGACGCGGGTTACCCTTCTGTTTGGGCAAACCCATTTTCCACGGCCCCGGGAAGCCCGTCGATCACATAGCATTTTTAGTAGTAAGCTCGCCCGTCATGGGGTGAGCAAGTCTACACAGCGACATGCGAATTAGCATGACCTCGGGAAGGAAATGGTTGACAAATCAAGCTTCGGCTAACAACTCCGAATCGAGTTCAAACGCAGTAGTCCTTTTCTTGAAAAATACAATGTTACAGATAAAACAGAACTTGATCTGTTGATTGCTAGATCTAGATCTAGTCTTTGACAGTGCAAAACTTGCCGAGCTGAAACTTGCACAGCGTTCTGTTTCGCGTTGTAGGCCTACTCAGGCTACTGGCGTCGGCACATTCCGACGTTGATCTGGTACAGATCCTCATGTAAAAAGTTGGCGTACGCCGTATTTTAAATCAAATTGATTTCATATTACACATGCATATAGAAAAAAGCATGTAAAATCGAATCCCGCCGACGACAAGTTCCAAAAATGGCGACTTGCCTGCAAACTTTTCCGATGAAAAAAAGCAAAACTTTGGAAGCGTCGATCTCTGTTCGAAACTGGCACACACAGGTGTCGTCGGGATATATCATTCTGTTACATTAATTCTCATTGGCTGCAAAATTACAATGTGATTGGTTCACAAATATAGCCGTACCGACCGAAATAGTGAAGCATCCCGAACAAACTTCGATTCTAAACTCATACCATATCCGCGATTGCGCCCGAAGCGCGGATTTTCGACTTTCTCATCAAATAACTAATTCCATTTTCGCTCTAAGTATATAAAAAGGCAATCATTCAAATCTTTATTCATTTCTTATTCACATAAGACAAAAAATAAGAATGAAACACCGATTAAAGAGGCAGTAATACTTGATTGAACCGAAGCCCCCCCCAGTTTTGCGGCCGGCCCCGGTTTTCTCCAGTTTTTGGTACCACAAATTTGACGTCGCATTTCGGTTCGCACGGCATTGCTACATCAGGTCTTGAGTTTGATCTGCATAGACACCACCACCTGGTGGGTAGATTGTGGAGGTTTTTCCAATCCCCCAAATTAACATCTGTGCATACCTGACAGTGATTAAAGCCCCCCCTTCATGTGTATATGAATACAGAATATTAAGTATGCATGTTAAAGATCCTGTAAGTCATGTCAGTGACTGGTGTATGGAAACATAATAACACTCAGCATGCATATTCACTTTTTTTTTTTTTTTACCAAGACTTCAGAAAGGCAAGAAGGCTAATTGATCTTCAAAGGATGGGACTTGGGAAATCAACCCATCTAAGGCTAATTGGTCTTCAAAGGAAATCAACCTATCTCTCCAATGTTTTATACCAAGGCAGCCAGGCAATGCCCTGTTCTTCATGATTTTCAATTGCCGTGCACAGAGGATTAGATGTTCAGTTTGATTTTCCGGTCAAACTGAGGATAAAAGTCAAGGCCTCTATGGGGAGCGAACCCTGAAACCTGAAGTTTAGTTTTGGCAGGCAAACGTCTGAACCATTCTGCCACTCTTCTCCTCGGCACCTCTGATGGGATGCGAACCCGCAATCCCTGGCTTAGGATGCCGATGCCTTACCCATACTTGTAGCATGCAAGCAACAGCAACCAGAAAAACACGAAAATAGAATCAGAATATGTATTTAGTACAACAAGACAAGACAGGTGCAAATTTTTGGCCAACTGGCCTTTGTCAAGCGTGAATGTAAGATCACAAACAAACACTAAGTACAAAATTAGGAGAAAAAGACTGAAACTTCCCTGCTGCTTCGTCCAGTGGGAGAAGAGGACTAAATGAAATCGCAGTGTGTTTTATTTTGCATTACTCTAAGACTGCATTTTCGTATTAAGCAACAGCAGGTTTGAAGAAATGATGTATACTGTTGAATGATGAAGAATCATTATCAACATTCTTCATGATCTGTTTTTCTCCTCAGGCATTGACGACGGCATGCTGGTCAGTTCTGAAGGCCAAGAGGAGACTTTTGAAGGTATGAATATACATCGTTGTCATGTCAGTATAGCGTCAAGAACAGTATGTTTTTTCCTTTGTTTTTTATCTCTTACCCATTCTCTCTTTTCTTCGCCTGAACGCTTTTCTTCATCTTAATGCAAACATATCCCCCCATGGGATCTGCCCACCTCATGAGGATGCCAGGGGCTCTTTCAGTATTCTGTGCTACAAAATTTCCTTTTTTCTGTCTCTCACTTTTGTTTCTGCCTTGCTCCTTTGCTTTCTGTCATTTCTTCCTCTCATTTTCTGCCTTTGCTGGTCTGTTCACTTGTATGTGTTCAATAAAGTCTTGCATACTTTCTCTTAGGATTGATGATTGGGTACATGTATTAAGTGTGTTTTTGGCTTTAGGGAAAAGAGATATGCAGAAGCGGTTTCAGGTAATTAAGGCCTGTTGTATTTATGTTTCAGTGTCCTTACTTATGTTTAAATTTGTATTCAGGTATGTTTTTTTGGGGTTCCCTTTGATAGGTTGGACAGAGTGGTCAACGCCGGGGGCATCTCCTTAGATTGTGTGCGCGAATACATTGATATGTGTACATCATTTTCTGTTCCTTTTTTTATTTTTATGTTTTTTTTGCTGTTGAAGTACTGTGTGTGCAATGAAATGGTTATTTCCCTGATATGGCTCTGTGCAGTTGGCTGGGATTTAAGCAACAATAAGAATAAGAAGAAGAATGCGTACATAAAAACAGATATATTTTAAAGAGAATGTCATTGAGTTGTAATAATGATGTGGTCATTCGTCTGATGCATGTGCAACCATTGCTGCAAGTATTCTTTTACATAACTGTGTTGTTTTGTATCATAATGGCTACCTGGTTGAACCTGGCTCTCAGTTACAAAAAAGGCTACTTACTGCGTAGCTTTCATCGGCGATCCAGCCGACTTCTTCAGCGCAACTGCTGGGTTGAGAACTGGCTTCAGTGCGCACTGCCGTGAGCGAACTCACGATAGTGCGACTGAATCATTAGAGCTATTTCATATCATTAGTGATATTTTGTAATGGGTGTAGTATTTTGTATTATTTGTGGTATTATATATTAGTGGTATTTATATTATTTGTGGTAGTTTATTTTATTAATGCTGTTTATATTAGTGGTCATTAGTGGTATTTTATGTTATCGATGCTATTTTATATCATTAGTGGTATTTTTCATCATTAGCGGTATTTGATATCATTAGTGAATTTTTTATATCATTAGTGGTATTTGATATCATTAGTGCTGTTTTATATCATTGGTGTTATATCAGTAACGGTGATTATATCACTAGTGGTGTTTAATATCGTTATGGCATTTTATATTGTCATTGATATTTCATATCATCAGTGCTACTTTATGTGATTAGTGCTATTTTACATCATTAGTGCTATTTTGTGTTATCGTTTTATATCGTTGGTGCTGTCTTGGGGTATAAGTGCTATTTTATATGATTAGTACTTTTTATGTAATTAGTGCTATTTCATATCAGTACATCATCATCATCATCATCAGGTGCCCTGCCGCATGGCGTTGGCGACCATGGACTTCCACCCATCTCTATCTCTCGTTGCCCCCAGCATCTCCCCCACCCTCTTCATCTCCAGCCACTCTGCAAGTCCATCCAGCATTCTCTCCCTGGGTCTACCTGGTGCTCTCTTTCCCTCCAGCTTTCCCGTTGTGACCAGGTGCTCCAAATCCCCCTTCCTCATAAAATGGCCTATAAATGTTGCTTGTCTTTTCCTAATCTTTCTTATGAGTGATCTACTTGTGTCTGCCTCCATCAAGACTGTCTTGTTTGTTTTCTTTACTGTCCATGGAACTCTCAACATTCTTCTTAGAAACCACATCTCGGCTTCCTCAATCTTGTTCTGGCTTTGTTTGTTGACTGTCTACGCCGCGCATCCGTACAACAGTATTGGTTCTATATAACACTCAAGAACTCTCTTCCTGATGTTAATTTACAGGCATTTGTTGGTAAGAATGCTTGTCATCTTCTTGAATGCTGTTTTGGCTTGGCCAATTCTGCCAGCTATTTCCGATGTGCATCTGCCATCTGATGAAATGACCGTTCCCAGGTATTTGAACTTATTAACCTGTGTCAAGGTTGTGCCATTTGCTGTTATTTTGCATGAGGGGATTTCATGTTTTTTACTGATCACCATGACGTCAGTCTGAAAGAGGATATCAGTACAGTTTTATGTTATTAGTGCTGTTTCATATCATAGGTGCTGTTTTAATATTATTAGTAGTACTCTAGGTTATTAATGTCATTTTATATTGTTTATGGTCTTTTATTCCCCTGTGGGATGCTGGGGCTCTTTCAGTGTAAGTAGTATCCCCGCCTTCTGGAAATTGTGTGCTAGAAAATTTTCCTCTTCTTTCATTCTCTTTGTTTCTTTCTTCCTCCTTTGCTTTCTGTCATTTCTTCCTATCAGTTTCTTCTGCCTTGCTTCCATTTCTCGTGTATGTGTTCTATAAAGCCTTACATACTTTCTCTTGGGATTGATAATTGGGTATCTGTATTGGCTGTATTTGGATATAACTATGAACATGAATATGAATCGAGGGAGAGGAGATGGGCGCCACCCTCATAATGCTGGCCCCGAGAAAAGTTGAGGTCTCTACCACCTCACTCCCCTACAACTTCAGGATTATGGGACTATCTGTCTATCTATTAGCTATATTTGGGTCTAAGGAAATGTACTGTGCAGAAGTGATTTTGGTTAACTCATTGACGACGCGGCTAAATGGACCCCGGCAATTTCCTGAGACGCACTAATTTTAGCAGTTTTACAAAAATTCTGAGCCCCTTCTGTTTGCAATAAAAACATAAAGTTATACATTTTTAGAAAGCTCATTATGTGTACTTTTTAGAAATGAAACCAACTTGTATGAGTAATTCAGGTAAAATTTCCAAAATGTCAGGTCAAAATGCTATGTAAATGCAAAAAATAAAAAAGTTTTGAAGTCAAATTTACACACATGCAACATTATGAAATCAGTTCATTGTCAAATATTTTCCTACCTTTAGTCTTTTTGGGTCAAATGATGGCAGGAGAAGCTTTGAACAGCTAAATTTCAGTCAGTTTGATCCTTTTCATAGTTACTTATGCCACAAAATAAAAAAAAGATTATCAGTCACAGTCACTTGGGGTACGGCAAAAACAAGCCCAATTCCGACAAGGAAAAGTGTTGGCAGACAGTCTAAGGGAAGGAACTGTGTAGTGGAAGGTTACAACTTGATGACTGGTTGATTTCCCTTGAATAGCAAGGCTGCTTCACACAGTGAAAATTAATTACGTCCGCCGCTTCCCTGGAATCGGCATGTCGTTTATGACGTCACAGACGGCCGCTTCATGTCACATCGTCTGTGAGTTAATGTGGGCCATTTTTATGCATGCTTTGGTGTCTTTAGTTATGTTCATATTTGTATTCAGGTGTTTTTTTTGACACCCTCTGGTGATAAATGGGATGGAATGGTCAATGCCAGGGACATATACTGAGATCATGTGTGCGCACTCATTGATACGTCTACTTAATTTTCTTTTTCAGCTTTTCTTTTTTTTTTGTCAACCAGATGTTGTGTATGTTTTGAAATGCACGGGTGCCACTCTTCCGTCTGGGTGACGTAAATCCGTTTTCTCAGCAAGGCCGCAGACAGAAATTCCATTTTTTTCAGTTTCGTTATTTCAACAACAAAAAAATGCTTGGGGAAAAAAACAGTTGAATCGGCGGTATTATGAGCGAAGCAGCACTGTAGCAGATGACTGGAAATGAGGAAGCGCTCTCTATCGTTGAAGACAACACAGGTCCAGCGATCTTTCATAAAATCTTCTGGGCGGCCCCTGGACCCCAGCCTGATTTTCATTTTTTTCAGATTTTCAAAGTGTCACCCTTGGAAATGGTTTATAGCCCTGATATAGCTCTGTGCAGTCAGCTGGGCTGTAGACAAAAAGAGTAAATGTGCTATTTTATGTTGTTTGTGTTAGTTTATATTATTAGTGCTGTTTTTCATTGTTGGTCCTAGTTTATATCATCAGTGCTATTAGATGTTATTAGTTCTGTTTTATATTATTAGTGCTATTGTATATTGTATATGGCTGAAACAAGAAAACTCTCAGCATGTATATTTTCAGTTTTTTAGATAATGTAGGCGTGTTTTTGTATGTGTTTTAGTGTCCTTACTTATGTTTGTATTTATCTTCAGGTTTGACTTTTTAAATACCCTGGTGATGAATTGATTAAGTGGTCAGTGTCAGGGGCATACCCTTAGAGTATGTGTGCGAATGCATTGATATATGTACTTAAGTTTCTTTTCCAAGTGTTTTTTTTTCCCTCTCGTGAGGTGTGGTGTACATATTGAGATGATTTTAGCCCTGACAACAGCAAAAACAGTGCTATTTTATATCACTGGTCCTGTTTTCATATCATTAGTGCTGTTTTATGTGATTAGTTCCCCCAATGGGGATGCTGGGGGCTCTTTCAGTATAAATAGTATCCCCACCTTCTGGAAATTCTGTGCTGGAAAGTTCCTCTTTTCTGTCATTCCCTTTGTTTCAGCCTTGTTCCTTTGCTTTCTGTCATGTCTTCCTGTCATTTTCTGCCTTGCTGATCCATTCACCTGTATGTGTCCAATAAAGTCTTACGTACTTTTTCTTAGGATTGATAATTGGATACATGTAGGAAGTGCATTTTTGGCTCTAGGGAGGTCAGATATGTGGAAGCAATGTAAGGTAATTTATGCCCGTTTTTATATATGTTTTTTTGTGTCCTTAGTTATGCTTAAATTTGTATTCAGGTGTGTTTTTTAAATCCTCTATGCAGTAAACTGGAGAGCGGTCAGTGCCAGGGGCGTGTCCTTGGATTATGTGCGCGAATGCGTCAATATGTGTACTTAATTTTCTTTTCTTTTTTTTTACCGTTGAGATTTTGTATGTTTTGAAACTGTTGTAGCCCTGATATGGCTCTACACAGTCGGCTGGGCTTAAAAAAACAATAACAATAACAATAACAATAACAATAACAATGTGATTAGTTGTGGTTTGTATTATCAAGTGTTAGTTCTAGTTTATATCAGTAGTGGTGTTTTACGTCATTAGTTCATGTTAAAAAAAAATTTTTTCTCCCCTCCGCAGTTTTCTGATGGCTTTATCTCCCATTTCTACTCATTGTCGGAACACACCACTCCTGTGCTGGCCTGGGGATTTTTGGGGCCTGACTCGGCCATGAAACCTGTCTGTAACTTCTTCAAGGTTGGTGACGTCTGCTTTGTGTTCTTGATGTTTTGTGTGCGTGTGTGTGTGTGTGGGGGGGTGTGTGTGTGGGGGGTGTGTGTGTGGGGGTGTATGCGCGTGCGTGTGTGTATGTGTGTGTATGCGCGCAAGCGGGCTTGCGTGTGTGCGTGCATGTGTGTGTGTGTGCGTGTGCGTGTGTGTGTGTGTGAATCCTATCTTTCACACCCTCCTCTGTCACCGCACCCAAGTCGCTCATTCCGGCGCTACAACTCATCTCCATCCACACCAAAACTGAAAGAGCAGGGTGTGAAGGACCACAGAATCTGGGACGATTTGTAACATGCGCAGTTGATGTTCTGTATGTGCGTGTTCACATGAATGGAGTTTAGGCCAGGGCTTAAAGCGTTCCGCGTCTGGGCGGAATTTCGCGATTTCGGTTTGTCAAAAAAATAAAATAAAAAGAACAAAACAAAACAAACAAACAAAAACCGAAAGGAGCAAGGCATCCGTGATCAGCTTGCAAGCGTTCATAGCAATGGCGCGCAAGTTATGGCCCCTGATTTTTCTTGGAAGAAGTTTCCGGTCGGACTAGTTTCAGTGGTTTTTTCCTTCTCCCATTTTAAGCCCTGTTAGGCGTGACCGAGTGGGTCTACACACACGTTGACCTGGGAGATAGGAAGTATCTGCACTGTGTATCCACCAGGAGGGAGGTACCCAGGCAGGATCAAATCCGGGACTGTCTGATCGGAAGTCTGATGTTACCTGCTTGACTACTGCGCCCATTTAACCCTTTGCCTCCCACATCCTATCCACCAGCTGCAGAAATGAACCCTTTGCCTCCCGCACCCTATCTACCAGCTGCAGAAACTTAACCCTTTGACTCCCTCACTCCATCCATCAGCTTCCTGCAGGAAGCTAGAGGAAAGGGTGAGGGAGTCAAAGGATTAAGCGTTTTGCTTTGCTATCACTGATGACGATGCAGGATGCTAACAGACAGGTTGAGGGAGTCAAAGAGTTAATGTCAGAACCCACAGGAGATGAAAACCTAAATATGTGACAAAGGAAGAAGAACATGTATTCAGTGGAAGAAAGAAGACATACAGTGACACACCAGTCTTTTTTTTTCATTGTTTCTCTTTGACTCCGGCACCTTGTCCACCACCGTCCAGCTTCTCCAACCGTGCTAGGAAAGCAGAAACTTAGCCCTTTGATTCCCTCACCCTGTCCATCAGCTTCCTGCAGGAAGGGTGTTCATAGGGTGAGAGAATCAAAAGGTTAAGTTTTTGCAGTTGGTGGCTGTGGGAATCATAAGGTTAACTCTCTCGCTGCAAGCGTCGGGATTTTCCGATCATGTCTCAACAACGCTTGTTATGAGCATTGGAGAAATCCAACTTGGGGTTTTGAAAATTCGCGGGGCTTTCGGTGTTTCCGTTAACCGAAACTAATGGCCAGAAATAGATTCTTCGGTCATTTTTAGCCTCGTTTCAGGCCATTAGGTCATTGTACTCTGCAGTTGGTGTGTAGACAGTGCAAAGTTCACGACGCACTAGCTCTGCAGCGAAGCAGACGATGGAAGAGCAAATGGCTGAAAAGAAGACGATCTCTTCCCTCAGTGCATTTGGAGTGTGTACAAGTTGGATTTTATGAAATTTCGTTCAAAATGTGACTGTAGGAATTGATATATTGACCTGACTGTGTATTTTGTAAGACATTTTTCACTTGAAAATTTCTTTAATATTACTTGTATCATTACTCAGCAGCCATGAGGGTTAGACAGTTGAAATTTCATCATGTTGTACACAGATCTTTTGATATTCGACCTGCCAAATTTCAAAGCTCTCTGTTTTCATTCGTTTGTATGAGAATTTTTCTCATGACCTATACAAATTGTGCGTATCAGGGGAACGGCAAGGGGCATAATTGTTCGTAGCAAGTTAAACGTGCCTTCTTCATCCATTTTCACGTTTCCTGGTGTTTTTTTTTCTTGATTGCTGGCTGTTGCTTGAGTTCGGATTTCACCCAACAAAACGTTTCTGTCCTGTCAGTCTTGGAGGGAGCAGAGGTCGAGCTGTCGCCTTCCAACCAGATAGCACAGCACAGATTGATGTACAAGGGTGCGAATTTCATATCAGCACAATTTTGTGTGTGCGGCCTTGTCTACCCAGCTATAAATGGGTACCCGACGTTCTTCAGAATTAGAGAACATAAAGTAGGGAGGGAGAGGAGATGGGCATTCCCCTGGTAATGCTGGCCCCGGAGAACGGTTGTCAGGCTCTACTACTTCTCTCCCGTATGATCTTAACTCTCGCAACGAGCGTCAGGATTTCCCGATCATGTCTCAACAACGCTTGTCAACGAGCGTCGGAGAAATCCGACTTGAGTTTTGAAAATTCGCGGGGCTTTCAGTATTTCCGTCAACCAAAACTAACAGCCAGAAATAGATTCTTTGGTCATTCTTAGCCTCGTTTCAGGCCATAAGGTCACTGTACTACGCAGTTGGTGTATAGACAGTGCAAAGTTCACGACCCACTATCTCTGCAGCGAAGCAGACGACGGAAAAGCAAGTGGCTGAACAGTACTCAACTTCTCAGCAGTCTTCAAGACGATTCCTTCCTTCAGTGCACGTAGAGTGTGTGCACATTGGATTTTATGAAATTTCATTCAAAATGTGACTGTAGGAACTGATGTATTGACCTGACTGTATTTTGTAAGACACTTTTCACCTGAAAATTTCCCTTATTTTACTTGTACCATTACTCAGCAACCGTGAGGGTTAAACAGTTGAAATTTCAGCATTTTGTACTCCAATCTTTAATATATGACCTGCCAAATTTCAAAGCTCTCAGTTTTCATTTGTTTGTATGAGAAGTTTTCTCATGACCTATACAAGTGGTGCGTATCAGGGGAACAGCAAGGGGCATAATCGTATGTAGCGAGTGAGTTAAGGGGGTATGGGACAGCTGTTAAATTTATGCCTGTATGTCTGTTACAGGACCTGGTACCTTATGGGTATGGGGAGCTGTTACATTTGTACCTGTATGTCTGTTACAGGACGTGGTGCCTTATGGGTATGGGGAGCTGTTACATTTGTACCTGTGTGTCTGTTACAGGACCTGGTACCTTATGGGTATGGGACAGCTGTTACAGTTGTACCTGTATGTCTGTTACAGGACCTGGTACCTTGTGGGTATGGGGCAGCTGTTACATTTGTACCTGTGTGTCTGTTACAGGACCTGGTACCTTATGGGTATGGGACAGCTGTTACATTTGTACCTGTGTGTCTGTTACAGGACCTGGTACCTTATGGGTATGGGACAGCTGTTACAGTTGTACCTGTATGTCTGTTACAGGACCTGGTACCTTGTGGGTATGGGGCAGCTGTTACATTTGTACCTGTGTGTCTGTTACAGGACCTGGTACCTTATGGGTATGGGACAGCTGTTACATTTGTACCTGTATGTCTGTTACAGGACCTGGTACCTTATGGGTATGGGACAGCTGTTACATTTGTACCTGTGTGTCTGTTACAGGACCTGGTACCTTATGGGTATGGGGAGCTGTTACATTTGTACCTGTGTGTCTGTTACAGGATGTGGTGCCTTATGGGTATGGGACAGCTGTCACATTTGTACCTGTCTGTTACAGGACGTGGTGCCTTATGGGTATGGGGCAGCTGTTACATTTGTATCTGTGTGTCTGTTACAGGACATGGTACCTTATGGGTATGGGACAGCTGTTACAGGACATGGTACCTTTTGGGTATGGGACAGCTGTTACAGGACATGGTACCTTATGGGTATGGGGAGCTGTTACATTTGTACTTGTGTGTCTGTTACAGGACATGGTACCTTATGGGTATGGGGAGCTGTTACATTTGTACTTGTGTGTCTGTTACAGGACATGGTGCCTTATGGGTATGGGGAGCTGTTACATTTGTACTTGTGTGTCTGTTACAGGACCTGGTACCTTATGGGTATGGGGAGCTGTTACATTTGTACCTGTGTGTCTGTTACAGGACCTGGTACCTTATGGGTATGGGGAGCTGTTACATTTGTATCTGTGTGTCTGTTACAGGACATGGTACCTTATGGGTATGGGGAGCTGTTACATTTGTACTTGTGTGTCTGTTACAGGACATGGTACCTTATGGGTATGGGGAGCTGTTACATTTGTACTTGTGTGTCTGTTACAGGACCTGGTGCCTTATGGGTATGGGACAGCTGTTACATTTGTACCTGTGTGTCTGTTACAGGACCTGGTGCCTTATGGGTATGGGGAGCTGTTACATTTGTATCTGTGTGTCTGTTACAGGACATGGTACCTTATGGGTATGGGACAGCTGTTACATTTGTACCTGTGTGTCTGTTACAGGACCTGGTGCCTTATGGGTATGGGGAGCTGTTACATTTGTATCTGTGTGTCTGTTACAGGACATGGTACCTTATGGGTATGGGGAGCTGTTACATTTGTACCTGTGTGTCTGTTACAGGACGTGGTACCTTATGGGTATGGGACAGCTGTTACATTTGTACCTGTGTGTCTGTTACAGGACATGGTACCTTATGGGTATGGGGAGCTGTTACATTTGTACCTGTGTGTCTGTTACAGGACATGGTACCTTATGGGTATGGGGAGCTGTTACATTTGTACCTGTGTGTCTGTTACAGGACATGGTACCTTATGGGTATGGGGAGCTGTTACATTTGTACTTGTGTGTCTGTTACAGGACCTGGTACCTTATGGGTATGGGGAGCTGTTACATTTGTACCTGTGTGTCTGTTACAGGACCTGGTACCTTATGGGTATGGGGAGCTGTTACATTTGTACCTGTGTGTCTGTTACAGGACATGGTACCTTATGGGTATGGGGAGCTGTTACATTTGTACCTGTGTGTCTGTTACAGGACATGGTACCTTATGGGTATGGGGAGCTGTTACATTTGTACCTGTGTGTCTGTTACAGGACCTGGTACCTTATGGGTATGGGACAGCTGTTACATTTGTACCTGTGTGTCTGTTACAGGACATGGTACCTTATGGGTATGGGGAGCTGTTACATTTGTACCTGTGTGTCTGTTACAGGACATGGTACCTTATGGGTATGGGGAGCTGTTACATTTGTACCTGTGTGTCTGTTACAGGACCTGGTACCTTATGGGTATGGGACAGCTGTTACATTTGTACCTGTGTGTCTGTTACAGGACATGGTACCTTATGGGTATGGGACAGCTGTCACATTTGTACCTGTGTGTCTGTTACAGGACCTGGTACCTTATGGGTATGGGACAGCTGTTACATTTGTACCTGTGTGTCTGTTACAGGACGTGGTGCCTTATGGGTATGGGACAGCTGTTACATTTGTACCTGTGTGTCTGTTACAGGACGTGGTGCCTTATGGGTATGGGGAGCTGTTACATTTGTACTTGTGTGTCTGTTACAGGACGTGGTGCCTTATGGGTATGGGGCAGCTGTTACATTTGTACCTGTGTGTCTGTTACAGGATGTGGTGCCTTATGGGTATGGGACAGCTGTCACATTTGTACCTGTGTGTCTGTTACAGGACCTGGTACCTTATGGGTATGGGACAGCTGTTACATTTGTACCTGTGTGTCTGTTACAGGACGTGGTGCCTTATGGGTATGGGACAGCTGTTACATTTGTACCTGTGTGTCTGTTACAGGACGTGGTGCCTTATGGGTATGGGGAGCTGTTACATTTGTACTTGTGTGTCTGTTACAGGACGTGGTGCCTTATGGGTATGGGGCAGCTGTTACATTTGTACCTGTGTGTCTGTTACAGGACGTGGTGCCTTATGGGTATGGGGAGCTGTTACATTTGTACTTGTGTGTCTGTTACAGGACGTGGTGCCTTATGGGTATGGGGCAGCTGTTACATTTGTACCTGTGTGTCTGTTACAGGATGTGGTGCCTTATGGGTATGGGGAGCTGTTACATTTGTACTTGTGTGTCTGTTACAGGACCTGGTACCTTATGGGTATGGGACAGCTGTTACATTTGTACTTGTGTGTCTGTTACAGGATGTGGTGCCTTATGGGTATGGGGCAGCTGTTACATTTGTACCTGTGTGTCTGTTACAGGATGTGGTACCTTATGGGTATGGGACAGCTGTCACATTTATATCTGTGTGTCTGTTACAGGATGTGGTGCCTTATGGGTATGGGGCAGCTGTCACATTTATACCTGTGTGTCTGTTACAGGATGTGGTGCCTTATGGGTATGGGGCAGCTGTCACATTTATATCTGTGTGTCTGTTACAGGATGTGGTGCCTTATGGGTATGGGACAGCTGTCACATTTATATCTGTGTGTCTGTTACAGGACATGGTGCTGAGCTTCATCCGGGACATTTTCAGCTTCCAGGAGGTGCGCTACACAACCGTGGAGGAGCTGGCCGAGGACATTCTCCTCAAGGCCCAGGAGGCCAGTGAGCGTGCATGGCGCTTCCTCACCCCAGGCCTCCTCCCTGATGGAGACCAGCTCCCACTGCAGCAGTTGGCATCCTGAGCTGAGGGATTTTCCCGTCTGTGCTGGAGATCTTATTGGCTTGGGGATTTCGGATCTGGAAAATGATGGCTGTCTGGCTTCTGGGTCTACAATTACATGCTTGGGGTTCTGGATCCGAGGAACGGTGCCTGGTTTCTGGATCGAAGAATGTAGATCATGGATTATTAGGTGTCTTGATGAAATGAATCTGGATGATTATTCCTGATTTCTAAATATGGGAGATCGTCTTTGGTCTTGTGATTCCAAAAATGATCCTTAATGTCCTAATCCCAGAAATGATCCCAGGAATAATCATGTTTTCTTGATTCAGGGGATTATCCTTGGGTTGTCTGTTGTTGACCTTGGATCCCTGGACTTTCGATCCCAGAGTCCCCAATATAATCTGTAGGCTTTAAATCTTAGAGACCATCTGTACACTTTCTATCCCAGTCAAGACATTCCAAGACCGAAAACAAAAACAAAAAAACGAACCAACCCAGACACAAAACCTCATCACATTATTATGGTCAGAAGACAAAACAGTTGACCGGCATCAGAACTGTGGAACCTGCTGTGATAAATCAAAACTTCAGCTCTCTGTCAGATTTGAACGCAGCCACAGAGCTCCGAAAAATGACATTCGGTCATTTGTTTTATGAACACTTTCGTTTTTGACTCAGTAGCTCCCTATTATATCAGAATGCAACAATAGTGTTTAAAAAAAAAAAAAAAAAAAAAAAAAAAAAAAACCCAGAAAGGCTTGTTTTACAAACTTTTGGTGTACTCCTTGGTACGGTCAGATTTTGACCTCCAAAATTCAGGTTCCATTCAGTGATTTGAGCTGATGGTTAGAGGAGATTGGAAAAGCTTTCTGTTAAGGACTTTCTTCTTAAGGAAACAAGAGAAATGTCAACAGAGTCAGACAATTTTGATATGTGTTTTATTATATTCATCGCATAGCTGTGAAACTTTCTGGACCTCGTGATGAGCTGGAAAAACTTTTCAGTTTGGATACTGAATGTAATAGTGATGGTGAAAAACGTTTGTGATAGTGATAATGATCAGGAAACTTTTTCCAGCAATACAAAGTTTTTAGTTGAAAGCCATTTTTTGAATTTGCTGATGCTAATCTATGTATCATGCCCAAAACTAAGAAATAATGGAAGAGAAACAGATCAGTAAATCAACAGAAAAAGATGTAGCGCATAAGAGTATCAGCATTTGTTGTAGATTGAGAGAGGTCACAGTTATTGAAGTGTGTGTGTCAGAGTGAGAAAGAGAGAGAAAGAATGTAGAGAGAGAGTATAGAAGCTTTAACATCACCACGATTATAAATTGTTATCATAAACAACATAGTACATAGGTAAGCAGATTATAAGTGGACAGAGAGCTCATATGCTGTAAGGAATTGTAAAATAATGCTTAAATGATGAACTGGAATCAGTGATAAGAATGTTACGTGTTTTTGAATGATGACAGGTATTGTTGAAGGGATCTAGGTGAGCATTGAAAATGAAGCGTAAGAGCCATGGAATGTCTGTTTAGTGGTCTGCAGTAGATAATGCTGAAAAATTTAGAAATGTCCCAACAGTACTTTCACAGCATCAGTGAACTGTACATATCCTGCAGTAAAGTTGATAGTTGAAGATTACTATTATTATTATTATAGTTCGTTTTTGTATAGTGCTGTTCTCCACAGCATTATTATTATTATAGTTCGTTTTTGTATAGTGTTGTTCTCCATACTCATGGACTCGCTGTGCGTTACACATAATCAGAATTTTCTGTGGAGCACGGAGAACTCGAGCTGTTAGTTGACCTGACCACACCCCATTGTGTTGTTGCACAGTCTGCAATACCGTTCAGAAGTTCCTTTCACACTGAACGAGATTGTCTTGATCTGGTGAGAGGATCATACGATGTTTATGGAAATTTCTTTCGCACTTTTGAGCAAGATGGTCTTGTTCTGGTGAGATTGTCGCACAAGACCTGTGGAAATTTCTTCCGCACATATTGAACAAGATTGTTGTGATCGGGTGAGAACATTGCACAAGGCCTGTGCTATGTTTAGTCATCAAGCAACTGTGAACTGATTTGAGCAGGAGCTGTCTCGGTGTTATTGTGGGATTCGGGACCGGAGTTGATGCTGAACGGCAGGGGGGACCTCATGATCATGTGCATATTGCATCACTGAGCAGCTGGCTTTTTTTTTTCTTTTTCTTTTTCTCCCCTTTTGCCCCCACCCCCACCCCCATCCCGTCCTCCACACCAAGGGTTTGTACAGCTGAAGTATAATGTTGAAGCTGATTGTGATCTCCTGAAGGAAAATTGGTATTTATTATGTGAAGATTGAAGACCTAGCTGTTGTTGTCTCTTTGCTGTTGTTTAATGTTGTCACCATGACGGAACGTTGCTGCTGTACACAACCAGTTCATGGTTGTGATCCGGATGGTATGCTGGGGCATGTATGGATGGATAAGTGCGGACAGTTGGAGACGCGTGCAAAAGTTTTCAGCGGAATGTCAGTGAAGTGTGAATGCGCGGACTGCAGAGGTTCTCATAGGCCGACAGACTTTGGTTTTGCTGTCAACCTCTCCCTTGCACCAGTAAAAATGATAGCTCTTGGTGTGTACTGGCTCAAACTTTCAAGCTTACTACTCTTTTCTGATCATATGAAAAACATTGTGCACTTTCCTCAGTTGGCTGGTCGTCATACTTAAGCAGTTGATGCTTAACTCAGCGGACACATGGCTTTCTGGTGGTATCGATACCAGGAAATGCATGAATTTTTGTTATTGAAAAATTTTTTTAAAAAGGTAACGTGGTTAGGATACCAAAATAACGTTTGCTGGAAAGTTTATTATCTGATCTTTTATCAGTTCAAAATAGGAAGCAGTCCATTGAAATTTTAATATTTTTTTTATCTGTCTGCAAATTTGATCATAAATTGGAAAAAGAAAACTTTCTCTTTGTGGATGATTTCATACCATACATATTTATTCGTTTTTTCCATATCCAAAGCTAGGATCCATAAATTCTACTCATACAAACTATTTTATTAGAGAAGAAAAAAAAAAGATCTTTATGAAGATGAAAATTATGCCAAATAGTAAGTCACAAAACTGTGTTTGTTACGCTCAAAGACCGTGTTGATAGTTTAAAGGGAGGTTACATCAAGGAAAATGGTTGTACTTGCTTATGATCAGTTAGTTCCCTTCCATTATTCGTATACAATTTTTTTAGAAACTGTTCAGAAACCATCGAATCATTGTTTGTTGTGGAAATCTGATTATAGCATCCAGTACCACGCTATTGAGTTACAAGAGCAAGACACTTTCCTGCTCCCCTCATCATTGCACTGATGAAACTTGCAGTAGAGAGAGACAGGCAGATAAAGAGTCTCTCTCTTTGTATAGATGTGTGAAACAGATGTTTAAGTCTGTGTATATGTGTGTGTGTGTGTCAGGCTGGGTAACTCTCAGCGGATCCGCTAATTTCAGCGGATGAACTCCCAATTTCAGAGGGAAAAATTTTTTTTTCAGCGGAAATATTACTGAATTATTGTATTTTCCATCAGGAAATGCATCCATAATGCCTCAAAATTACAGAAATTCTTCAGCTTCCCCAGACCCCCCAGCAGGGACATTGCCCCTGGACCTCGGCCGATTTTCAGAGGAGACTATCTTCTTCTCTTACCCAGCCTGGTGTGTGTGTGTGTGTGTGTGTGTGTGTGTGTGTGTTTGAGAGAGAGAGAGAGAGAGAAGAGTTTTGATACATTTAGCAAAAAAAAATATAACCTGTGTGAGAGTGGGTGTGTGTGTGAAAAAGGAGAGAGAGAGGGAGAGCTAGCTTCTTTCTGAAGAAGTATCCCATTGATGTCAGCCAAGTCTAAGTTTTGACAGAACCTGTATATGATGATTTGTAGCTGGTATGAATAAATGTTTGTATTGATGGTACTGTGTACTGATGGTTTTAAGAGTCTTAACAGAACCTCTGGACTGTCGAAAAAATGCTTCATTTATCGCAGGGTGTGAACAGTAGATTGTGCTTTACAGATTGTCAGATTTCCTCCAGGTCGTTGGAGGTGTTTTAACCCTTTGACTTCCACACCCTGTCCTCCAGCATTCTGCATTGTCAACCATGCTAGCAATGCAGAAACTTAACTGCTTGACACCCTTATCCTGTCCACCAGCTTCCAACAGGAAGCTGGTTGATTGAGTGAGGGAGTTTAAGGGTTAAGTCTTTGTAATTGGTGGGTAGGCTGCGGGAGTCGAAGGATTAACTGTTTCACAAGACATGCGGGAGTTAAAGGATTGACTGTCTCACAAGAGATGTGTTTGGATATCACAGAATGTCAAAAATATGTGGATGTGTTTTGCATGTCAGAAGTCATGTGGGGATGCATTTCTGAAGTCATGTATGGACGTGCTAAGTCACACATATTAATAAGTGGACATGTCGGCAAGTCAGATATGTGTCATAATAGTTATCAGAAGTCGTATGGGGATGTGTTTCAGAAGTCATGTATGGACGTGCTAAGTCACACATGATAATAAGTGGACGTGTCGGCAAGTCAGATATGTGTCATAATAGTTATCAGAAGTATCATTACAAATTGTTCTTGTATAGATCTACATGTGAGCATTCTCCATCACTTGGCACCTGTGACATTGGTGCATATGGAATTCATTCCAAGCGCAGAGACATCATTTTGAGAGCTATTTTCCAAACTCACTCGCACACTCTGCACGTTACATGGAGAACTCAAGCTGTTAGGTGAACAGACCATGTTCCTCTATGTTGTTGCACAGTCTGCATCCTTGATGTCCATGCATTCTGGGTGTTGTTTGTTTGTTTGTTTGTTTCCTTAAACCAGCCACTGACAAAACTTCCAGGATCTTTAACTATATATTTGATATTCTGTATACATGCACATTACCAACAAATGCCTGTCAGTTAACATCAGAAAAAGAGTTCTTGAATGTTACATCGAACCCGATAATGTTATACGGTTGTGAGGTGTGAACAGTCAACAAGCAAAGCCAGAACAAGATTGAGGTAGGGGAAATGTGGTTTCTAAGAAGAATGTTGAGAGTTCCATGGACAGCAAAGAAAACAAATGAGACGGTCTTGACGGAGGCAGACGCAAGAAGATCATTCATAAGGAAGATAAGGAAAAGACAAACAACTATTATAGGCCATTTTATGAGGAAAAGGGAATTACAGCACCTGGTCACAACAGGAAAGCTGGAAGGAAAGAGAACACCAGGCAGACCCAGGGAGAAAATATTGGACGGACTTGCAGGGTGGCTGAGGACAGGAAGGGTGGAAGATGTGCTTGTGGCGACAAGGGATCTAGATGCATATAGAGGACCATGATGCCAACGCCATGTGGCAGGGCACATGATGATGATACATGCACATATCAAAAGGTTTAGGCAATGGCAGGTCTGCACACACATTGACCTGGGAGAGTGGAAAGATCTTCACCCTTTACCCACCTGGTGGAGATGCCTAGGCGGATAGTGCCTATACCTAGGACCTTTCATTTTAAGTTGTTTGCCCATGTGACTGCTGTGCCCATCAGTGTCCATATGGATTGACCCTTTTGAGTCCTGCACCCTGTCTACCAGCATCCTGTATTGTCAAACACACCAGTAAAGCAAAAATTAACCCTTTGGTTCCCTCACCCTATCCACCAGCTTCCTGCAGGAGGAGGATGGATAGGATGAGGGAGTCAATGGAAGCTGATGGATAGGGTGAGGGAATCGAAGGGTTACGTTTTTGCAGTTGGTGGATAGTGTACAGGAGTCGAAGGGTTGATAAATTAAAATGTTGTTGAATTGAATTGAGTTGAATTTATAATTTTTTTGTAGAATGTTAGAAACATTGGTCTGACTGTAAACATAATATATGGATTGATCGCAGTATGCTTAGTATCTTGACTATCAGGAATACATGTTTCTGTGAAGGTGTGACAGTGTGAAGTATATCTGGATGTGTTATAAATATGATTGATACCAATGTCAAGCACAGTGTCAAAAATATATCCAGTGTCAAAAATACCAACTGTGGATAGCAAGATTTCGTACTTCTGTGGATGTATCTGGAAGAATGTTTA
Organism: Monoplex corrugatus; assembly: GCA_030674185.1. Classification (NCBI taxonomy): domain Eukaryota; kingdom Metazoa; phylum Mollusca; class Gastropoda; order Littorinimorpha; family Ranellidae; genus Monoplex; species Monoplex corrugatus. Next base: position 26,704,925 of record JAPXFY010000026.1, read on the forward strand.
AAACCTCAGACAAGCAAATGAACAAAAAGATCATAATTTCAATAGACTCCTTTTATGATACAAACTTGCCTGATAATAATTGCAGCAAGATTTCATACTTGTGCGGATGTAACTGGCAACATTTTTAGAGCTGTAAATGAACTAAAAGATCATGAAATTATTCAAAAAATCTCTTTCCTGATAGTATTGGTCTTGAAAATTTGGGGCCATGCTTATTGAGACCCACCCGCCAAATGTATATGTTACACACACACACACGCACACACACACACATACATATATATAATATTATACACACATATATACTGTATGTATGTATATATATATAGGCCTACATACGTATACTATAAAACAGACCTACTTGAGCAATGAACAGTGATCAGACTTCCGCTTTCAAACAACAGTTTCTCATTTTGTGGAGTCAGATATTTCTAACAGCGACAAAGACGGTCAATATTTCTTGCTTAGTTATAGGCAAAAATATTGTTGTCCCTATGCGTTTTGTTTGCTAACATATCATTCCATGTGATAGTCCTAAGACCATGGAGTTGGTTAGAAGCTGCAATAAAACTAGATATCTACAGGGATGGATTACTTTAACCCTTTGACTCCTGCACCCTCTTCATCTGCATCCTCCACTGTCAGCCATGCAAGCAAAGCAAAAACTTAACTCTTTGAAAACCTTTTAAGTCCCTCACCCTATCCAACAGTTTTTTGCAGAAAGCTAGTGGATAGGGTGAGGGAATCAAAGGGTTAAGTTTTTGCAGTTGGTGAATAGGGTGTGGGAGTCCAAGGGTTAAAAGAAAATTAAAAGAAGTTAAAGTAGAGGTCCTTGACCTCTTTCTCTCTGATTCTGCCTGTCTGTGTATGTGTCTGTCTGCCTGCCTGCCTGTCTGTCTGTCTGTCTCTCTGTCTCATCTCTCTCTCTCTCTCTCTCTCTCTCTCTCTCTCTCTCTCTCTCTTGCTATCACTGCCTCACTCTCTGTGTGTCTGGGCTCGATGAAAAAAATAGGGAGACAGAAGACAGACAGACAGGAGAACATCAATCTTTGATATGGTTCCGACTAATCCCTCACCTGTTGTGTCAGTGATGACATGTTCACACAATCCCTCACCTGTTGTGTCGTGATGACATTTACACAGTCCTTCACCTGTTGTGTCAGTGATGACATATTACACAATCCCTCACCTGTTGTGTCAGTGATGACATATTTACACAATCCCTCACCTGTGGTGTCAGTGATCACATATTACACAATCCCTACCTGTTGTGTCAGTGATGACACATTTACACAGTCCCTCATGTGTTGTGTCAGTGATGACAATTTGCACAATCCCTCACCTGTTGTGTCAGTGACATGTTCACACAATCCCTCACCTGTTGTGTCAGTGATGACATATTTACACAGTCCCTCACGTGTTGTGTCAGTGATGACATATTTACACAGTCCCTCACCTGTTGTGTCAGTGATGACATATTTACACAGTCCCTCACTGTAGTGTCAGTGATGATATATTTACACATCCCTAAACATGTGTGTCAGTGATGACATATTTACACAATCCCTCACCTGTTGTGTCAGTGATGACATATATACACAATCCCTCACCTGTAGTGTCAGTGATGACATTTACACAGTCCCTCACTTGTTGTGTCAGTGATGACATGTTTACACAATCCCTCACCTGTTGTGTCAGTGATGACATATTTACACAGTGTCAGTGATGACATATTTACACAATCCCTCACCTGTTGTGTCAGTGATGACATATTTACACAATCCTCACTGTCGTGTCAGTGATGACATATTTACACGGTCCCTCACCTGTTGTGTCAATGATGACATATTTACACAGTACCTCATGTGATGTGTCAATGGTGACATATTTACACAATCCCTCACCTCTTGTGTCAGTGATGACATATGTACACAATCCCTCACCTGTTGTATCAGTGATGACATGTTTACACAATCCCTCACCTGTTGTGTCAGTGATGACATGTTTACACAATCCCTCACCTATTGTGTCAGTGACATGTTCACACAATCCCTCACCTGTTGTGTCAGTGATGACATTTACACAATCCCTCACCTGTTGTGTCAGTAATGACATATTTACACAATCCCTCACCTGTTGTGTCAGTGATGACATATTTACACAGTCCTTCACCTGTAGTGTCAGTGATGACATATAATTTACACAATCCCTCACCTGTAGTGTCAGTGATGACATATTTACACAGTTCCTCACCTGTAGTGTCAGTGATGACGTATTTACACAGTCCCTAACATGTTGTGTCAGTGATGACATATTTACACAGTCCCTCATCTGTTGTGTCAGTGATGACATATTTACACAGTCCCTCACCTGTTGTGTCAGTGATGACATATTTACACAGTCCCTCACCTGTTGTGTCAGTGATGACATATTTACACAATCCCTCACCTGTCGTGTCAGTGATGACATATTTACACAGTCCCTCACCTGTTGGGTCAGTGATGACATATTTACACAGTCCCTCACCTGTTGGGTCAGTGATGACATATTCACACAATCTCTCACCTGTTGTGTCAGTGATGACATTTACATGGTCCTTGACCTGTTGTGTCAGTAATGTCATGTTCACACAATCCCTCACCTGTTGTGTCAGTGATGACATATTCACACAATCCCTCACCTGTTGTGTCAGTGATGACATATTTACAGTCCCTCACCCGTTGTGTCAGTGATGACATATTTACAGTCCCTCACCTGTAGTGTCAGTGATGACATATTCACACAATCCCTCACCTGTTGTGTTCAGTGATGACATATTCACACAGTCCCTCACTTGTTGTGTCAGTGATGATATATTTACAGTCCCTCACCTGTTGTGTCAGTGATGACATATTTACACAGTCCCTCACCTATTATGTTAGTGATGACATATGTACACAATCCGTCACCTATTGTGTCAGTGATGACATATTTACACAGTCCCTCACCTGTTGTGTCAGTGATGACATATTTACAGTCTCTCACCTGTTGTGTCAGTGATGACATATTTACACAGTCCCTCACCTGTAGTGTCAGTGATGACATATAATTTACACAATCCCTCACCTGTAGTGTCAGTGATGACATATTTACACAGTCCCTCATCTGTAGTGTCAGTGATGACATATTTACACAGTCCCTAACATGTTGTGTCAGTGATGACATATTTACACAGTCCCTCACCTGTTGTGTCAGTGATGACATATTTACACAGTCCCTCACTTGTTGTGTCAGTGATGACATATTTACACAATCCCTCACGTGTCGTGTCAGTGATGACATATAAATTACACAGTCCCTCACCTGTCGTGTCAGTGAGGACATATTTACACAGTCCCTCAACTGTCGTGTCAGTGATGACATATTTACACAATCCCTCACCCTATTGTGTCAGTGATGACATATTTACACAATCCCTCACCTGTTGTGTCAGTGATGACATATTTACACAGTCCCTCACCTGTTGTGTCAGTGATGACATATTTACACAATCCCTCACCTGATGTGTCAGTGATGACATATTTACACAATCCCTCACCTGTTGTGTCAGTGATGACATATTTACACAGTCCCTCACCTGTCGTGTCAGTGATGACATATTCACACAATCCCTCACCTGTCGTGTCAGTGATGACATAGTTACACAATCCTTTACCTGTTGTGTCAATGATGACATATTTACACAATCCCTCACCTGTTGTGTCAGTGATGACATATTTACACAGTCCCTCACCTGTGGTGTCAGTGATGACATATTTACACAATCCCTCACCTGTAGTGTCAGTGATGACATATTCACAGTCCCTCACCTGTTGTGTCAGTGATGACATGTTCACACAATAACTCACCTGTTGTGTCAGTGATGACATATTTACACAATCCCTCACCTGTTGTGTCAGTGACATATTTACACAATCCCTCACCTGTTGTGTCAGAAATGACATATTTGCACAATCCCTCACCTGTTGTGTCAGTGATTACATATGTACACCAGTCCCTCACCTGTTGTGTCAGTGATGACATATTTACACAATCCTTCACCTGTTGTGTCAGTGATGACATATTTACACAATCCCTCACCTGTTGTGTCAGTGATGACATTCACACAATCCCTCACCTGTTGTGTCAGTGATGACATATTCACACAACCCCCCACCTGTTGTGTCAGTGATGACATATTCACACAATCCCTCACCTGTTGTGTCAGTGATGACATATTTACACAATCCCTCACCTGTTGTGTCAGTGATGACATATTTACACAATCCCTCACCTGTTGTGTCAGTGATGACATATTCACACAACCCCTCACCTGTCGTGTCAGTGATGACATATTTACACAATCCCTCACCTCTTGTGTCAGTGATGACATATGTACACAATCCCTCACCTGTTGTGTCAGTGATAACATATTCACACAATCCCTCACGTGTTGTGTCAGTGACATGTTCACACAGTCCCTCACCTGTTGTGTCAGTGATGACATATTCACACAATCCCTCACTTGTTATGTCAGTGATGACATATTTACACAGTCCCTCACCTATTGTGTCAGTGATGACATATTTACACAGTCCCTCACCTATTGTGTCAGTAATGACATATTTACGCAGTCCCTCACCTATTGTGTCAGTAATGACATATTCACACAATCCCTCACCTGTTGTGTCAGTGATGACATATAATTTACACAATCCCTCACGTGTTGTGTCAGTGATGACATATAATTTACACAATCCCTCACCTGTTGTGTCAGTGATGACATATTTACACAGTCCATCACCTGTTGTGTCAGTGATGACATATAATTTACACAATCCCTCACCTGTTGTGTCAGTGATGACATATAATTTACACAGTCCCTCACGTGTTGTGTCAGTGATGACATATAATTTACACAGTCCCTCACGTGTTGTGTCAGTGATGACATATAATTTACACAATCCCTCACGTGTTGTGTCAGTGATGACATATAATTTACACAGTCCCTCACCTGTCGTGTCACTGATAACATATTCACACAGTCCCTCACCTGTTGTGTCAGTGATGACATATGATTTACACACTCTAAAAAAATCAGTTTCCTCCCCCCCCCCTCCCCTCTACCTGGAATAATTTCATACTATGAACTTTCTAGGATTCATCGTTGTCATGTCCAATTAGAAAGAACAACAGCTCTGCTTGTCAAGAGCGCGAAACTGGCAATGCGTGGACTAAATGAAAGGTCAGTATTGCCATATTGGTCATAATGGATCCATTTGAGCCTTGCATTCTTTCTCATTCCCTGCAGGTTTATCTCTTTTTCTCTGCTTTCTACTCCCACCTCTGTCTGTGTTCAGCTTGAAAGTTAGCAGGGCAAAAGTTGATTCAGCTGAAATGTGAAATCTAAAGCTCTTTGACGTTACCGGTATGATGAGCGGTGCGAACCTGAATAATACGAAGGGAAATAATAAGACATGACTCTTCCTGTGGTTTGGCGTCATCTGTTCTTAGATATCGTCCAATACTCTCCCCCCCCCCCCTCCCTTCTCTCTCTCTCTCTCTCTCTCTCTCTCTCTCCTTCTCTCTCTCTATCTATCTCTTTTGTTTTCTCTATTTTTATACACCTCTCTGTTTCTGTCTCTCTCATGCTTCCTCTTTCTCTCGAAGTCGGAAAATGAAAATGACGTTATGATGAGCAATGGGAACCTGAATTATGAATTATACGAAGGGAAATAATAGATATGACTCTTCCAGTGGTTTGACGTCATCTGTTTGTTTTTTTTTTTTTTTTTTTTTTTTTTCTTAGTTATTGATACCCTCTCCGTCCCCTGTCTCACTCTTTCTCTCTCTGATCTCTTTCTTCTTTTTCTCTGAAGTGTAAATCTCTATGTTGAGTCATCACACTTTCACGAGGGATATGTATCTCTCTCCTTTTTCTGAAGTCGAAATAAATGACGTTTTTAGATGCAATGAGTCAAACAGAATATATATTGACCTTCCTGTGGTTTGACTCATCTGTCTCTTAATATCGTCCATACTTCTCTTCCCCCCTCTTTTCTCTCTCTCTCTCTCTCTCTTCCTCTCTCTCTTTCTTTCGTTTCTCTATTTTTACACTCTCTCTCGTCTCGTCTCATTATGTTCTCACCTCGAAGTCGGAAAATAAAATGATGAAGTGACAATGCAACCTAATCAACGAGAATAATAATTGACTCTTCTTGTGGTTTGACGTCATCTGCTTTTAGATATCATCCAACACACCCCCCCCCCCCTCTCTCTCTCTCTTACTCTCTTTCTTTTTTCTCTATTTTTGTACACCTCTCTCTGTCTCTGTCTCACTCTTCCTCTCTCTCTCTCTCTCGAAGTCGGAAAATAAAAATGACGTTATGTTGAGCAATCCACCGCCCCCCCCCTCTCTCTCTCTCTCTCTTACTCTCTTTCTTTTTTCTCTATTTTTGTACACCTATCTCTGTCTCTGTCTCACTCTTTCTCTCTCTCTCTCTCTCTCTCCTCTCTCTCTCTCTCTCTCTCTCTCTCTCTCTCTCTCTCTCTCTCAGTCGGAAAATAAGAATGACGTTATGTTGAGCAATGCGAACCTGAATCAAACGAAGGTAAATAATAGATATGACTCTTCCTGTGGTTTGACGTCATCTGTTCTTAGATATTGCCCAATACCCTCTCCCCCCCCCCTCTCTCTCTCTTTCTCTCACTCTCTTACTCTCTTTCTTTTGTTTTCTCTATTTTTGTACACCTTTCTCTGTCTCTGTCTCACTTTCTCTCTCTCTCTCTCTCTCTCGAAGTCGGAAAATAAGAATGACGTTATGTTGAGCAATGCGAACCTGAATCAAACGAAGGGAAGTAATAGATATGACTCTTCCTGTGGTTTGACGTTAGACCTGAAGGAAGACTGTTGAATAGACAGTTCGTTTGGTTCAGTTTTTACGTCGGCACCAACCTCAGGTGATATGGCTGACGGGGATAACCATCCATCCCAGGGAAGTGGGGGAAGGGGAACTTATCTAATCCTATACTTGACACCACCAGAACAACACTGATGTTAAGATGGGACAGTAAGAAGGCCAGTTTTAATGGGGGAACTTATCTAATCCTATACTTGACACCACCAGAACAACACTGATGTTAAGATGGGACAGTAAGAAGGCCAGTTTTAATGGGATAACTTATCTAATCCTATACTTGGACACCACCAGAACAACACTGATGTTAAGATGGGACAGTAAGAAGGCCAGTTTTAATGGGATAACTTATCTAATCCTATACTTGGACACCACCAGAATAACACTGATGTTAAGATGGGACAGTAAGAAGGCCAGTTTTAATGGGATAACTTATCTAATCCTATACTTGGACACCACCAGAACAACACTGATGTTAAGATGGGACAGTAAGAAGGCCAGTTTTAATGGGGGAACTTATCTAATCCTATACTTGGACACCACCAGAACAACACTGATGTTAAGATGGAACAGTAAGAAGGCCAGTTTTAATGGGATAACTTATCTAATCCTATACTTGACACCACCAGAACAACAATGGTGTTAAGATGGGACAGTAAGAAGGCCAGTTTTAATGGGGGAACTTATCTAATCCTATACTTGGACACCACCAGAATAACACTGATGTTAAGATGGGACAGTAAGAAGGCCAGTTTTAATGGGGGAACTTATCTAATCCTATACTTGGACACCACCAGAATAACACTGATGTTAAGATGGAACAGTAAGAAGGCCAGTTTTAATGGGGGAACTTATCTAATCCTATACTTGGACACCACCAGAACAACACTGATGTTAAGATGGGACAGTAAGAAGGCAGTTTTAATGGGGGGAACTTATCTAATCCTATACTTGGACACCACCAGAATAACACTGATGTTAAGATGGAACAGTAAGAAGGCCAGTTTTAATGGGGGAACTTATCTAATCCTATACTTGGACACCACCAGAACAACACTGATGTTAAGATGGGACAGTAAGAAGGCCAGTTTTAATGGAGAACTTATCTAATCCTATACTTGACATCACCAGAATAACATTGATGTTAAGATGGGACAGTAAGAAGGCCAGTTTTAATGGAGGAACTGATCTAATCCTATACTTGGACACCACCAGAACAACACTTATGTTAAGATGGGACAGTAAGAAGGCCAGTTTTAATGGGGGAACTTATCTAATCCTATACTTGGACACCACCAGAACAACACTGATGTTAAGATGGGACAGTAAGAAGGCCAGTTTTAATGCAGTGCACCCCGGCAGTCGAACCCACAACCATTAGTATGTGAATCCGACGCTCAACCAGCTGAGTCCGCAGACAGACAGTTAAAGCCCGTTCCAGTTGTATGGACCAGACACAGACAATGAGCAGCGACAGACTGTTGAACATCTGTATCGACGAATTTTTTTATTTTTATTATTTTTTTTAAAGGATCATTGCACCCAGGGAGGTTACCTTTGTGCTCACCTTTTTTTTTTCTTTTCTTTCCCCCCCCACCCCCTTCCCATTCTCCGCGGCACCTTAATGGCCACAGAAGCAGCCACAGTTTTTTCAATGCGATGATGATGTCGATGTGGATGATAATAATGATGCTATGGAGTTCCATTTAGGATTGAGACAGGGCTTTACTCTACGCTTACTATCATAATATATCCTGGCGTCAACCAGGCCCGAGAGATACAGACACCTGCGGTGCTGGTCAGAAGATTTGAGCAACACCCTCAATGACGCATCCGTGAAGTGAATGAGACTTGACTGCGTGGTCCCCAGTCTTCCCAATGAGCCCATAGCACGCTCAACTCTGGGTAGGAGCCGGTTAGAGCTGAAAAATCCCACAATGATTTTTTAAGGCACTGATGGGGATTCGAACCCACAACCTTTCAGTCAGTAGTCCGTTGCGTTAACACCACGGCAACTGGTCTTGTATCGACGAATTTATGAACAAGAAGTATCAAAAACAGAATGGAGAGGCCAGACAGGGATGTACGTTAGGTGGTGGTCACAAAGATAAATACGTGCAGCACCATCGATGCATCATCATCATCATCATCATCATCATCATCATCATCATCATCATCATCATCATCAAGTGCCTTGCCACATGGCGTTGGCGATCATGGCCCTCCATATGCATCTGTCCCTTGTTGCCACAAGCACATCTTCCATCCTCTCTGTCCTCAGCCACTCTGCAAGTCCGTCCAATATTTTCCCCTGGGTCTCCTGGTGCTCTCTTTCCCTCCAGCTTTCCTGCCATGACCAGGTGCTCCAATTCCCCTTTCTTCATAAAATGACCTATAAATGTTTTTCCTTATCTTCCTTATGAAAGATCTTCTTGTGTCTGCCTCCATCAAGACCGTCTCGTTTGTTTTCTTTGCTGTCCATGGAACTCTCAACATTCTTCTTAGAAACCACATCTCAGCTGCCTCAATCTTGTTCTGGCTTTACTTGTTGACTATCCACGCCTCACAGCCATATAACATTATCGGTTCTACAATTTTATAACATTCAAGAAGTCTCTTCCTGATGTTAATTGATAGGCATTTGTTGGTAAGAAGGCTCTTCATCTTCTTGAATGCTGTTGTGGCTTGGCCGATTCTGCTGGCTATTTCTGATGTGCATGTGCCGTCTGGTGAAATGATCGTTCCCAGATATTTAAAGTTGTCAACCTGTATTGATGCATATGTAGCATAATGTGGAGAAAATAATGCAAAGGAAATGATATGATTATGTCTGTTTACGAAAGACAAGACGGGCCGCAGAATTCTAGATACGCTGGAGGCATGCGACAGATGAAGCAGGCAAGCCAGACAGCAGAGAGTTAATACGCATATCTTACAGTTTATGGGAGTTTCTTCTATACAAAAGAAAAATGTTAAAATACCTGTTTTCTACAACCAATTAACTTCACTTTCTGCTCCAGACCCATCACACTGCACATGAAAAAGTAATCACTCACGTAAAGA
>JAPXFY010000026.1:26717422-26732422 GCA_030674185.1 Monoplex corrugatus
AAGAATAGAACGGAAAAAACAACAAAGAAAACAAAGGAACGAACAGCACAAGAAAATAGGAAGACACAGGGGTGAGAGGAGTGGCTGGCTGCTTCACAGCGAAGACATTTTCTTGAAGAGAAATTGAGACGTGGGAGATGGTGAAGTGTTTGGGGTAGGGGTCGGACGGGGGGGTTAGGGGGTTGGGGGGTTGGGGGGCAGTAGCAGCAAGTGGGTGGAAGGTTATAAACTCAACTATAACAAACACAGAACTTCGAAAAACACCGCCCACTGAAGTTGCGTGTCCTTATACTACAAATTAATTGATACTGGACATCAAAGGGAGAGCAAAAAAAAAAAGCTCGACTGTCTTCTGTAGTTTCCTCCCCTCCTTGTCCCTCTTCTGTGTTTCTCACATCATCACTCTCATACACAAGTGCCCACGAAGGCGCGCTCACACGCACACACACGCAGTCACACACACACACACACACACGCAGTCACACACACACACACACACACACAACCACACACACACACACACACACACACACACACACACACACACACACCACACACACACACACGATCAGGATGCTGGTTCCGACTTGAAAACAATCAAGCCACGTTACTAACTCCCCTTTTAATGGAAATACAGCAAGCAGCTTCAAACTGTTACAATAAAACAGGGAAGATGATTACGAAATATCGAAATAAAATCATTGTTTTCCCTTCTGATCACTTGAATTCGTAGATACATACTTTGCGTGACCATGATCCCTGAGATTAGCTACACGCATTTAAACCAATCCTCATCAGTTGAAACAAACAAAAAACACAAACAAAATGAAAAAAGCAAACAAACAAACAACACAACAAATAAACAAACAAAAACAAACAAACAAACAAACACACACACAACTACAACAACCCCCACCACAAAAAAGACAAACAAAACAAACAAACAAACAAACAAACGAACAAACGAAATTGGAGTTATTCAATCTTTACCCAACTTTCCAACAGACAACTAAAATGTGGTGTGGGTTTCATTTGGAAGACTGGGGACCACACAATAGAGTCTCATTCATTTTATAAATGCGTCATCGATAGACTGGGATGAATTGGTTTTTTGTGTGTTTTTTTTCTGATCAATATTCAGGTGTCTGTAGGCTATCTCCTCTCCTGGCACAACTTCACTGGCTCCCTGTATCAAAGCGCATACAGTACAAACTAGACACCATGTGCTACAAAAGCCTCAATAACGCAGCCCCCGATTACCTGTCAAGCCTACTTGAGATCTATGTTCCCTCACGTACCCTCCGCTCTGCCTCCGATCCTCTGACTTTTCGCTTTCCACGCACTAAGCTCAATACCTATGGTCCACGGCCTTCTCTGTTTCTGGTCCACTCTCCTGGAACAAACTTCCTCTCTCAGTCCGTCAGCAACCTACTTTTGTCTTTTTCAAGTCCGCTCTCAAAACTCCCCTTTTCTCCTCTGCATAAAATCCTGACCTCACTCAATCCCCTCTGCAGCCTGTCTCCACTCGGAGGGGAATCACATTGTAATATATAATTGTATATAATATGCTCTCTATAATTTTCCATTGCTTTTATTCTTTCTTCCCATTTATAGCCGTGTGTGTGTGTGTGTGTGTGTGTGTGTGTGTGTGTGTGTGTGTGTGTTGTGTGTGCGTGCGTGCGTGCGTGCGTGTGTGTGCGTGCGTGCGTGTGTGTCTGTTTCAGCGCTTAGATTTGATTTTATCAAGATTTTGCGCTATATAAATATTGTAATTATTATCATTATTATTCTCGGACGAATACAACCCATTTCACACAGTTTCAGCCCTAGGTCGGAACGCGATAGCATCAACATCCCCCATTATAACGAAACCGTCGCGTCAACCGTTGTAGTATGATGAAGACTTGTCACATATTCTGTAGCTTTTAGTGTTGAGGTGTGGTGTTGACCTTCAGTTTCGGTTTTCTCTATCGCATCTACAGCCTAAAGTAGATTCAAGTTTCGGACTTTGGTGTCAGTAGTTCACGACCACAGACACACACACGCACGTGCGCGTGCGCGCGCGCGAGGCAACACACACACACACACACACACACACACACACACACAACACACACACACACACACACACACCACAAAAGAAAAAAAAGAGAGAGAGAGAGAGAGAGGCAAACACACACACAAACAGAGGGAGAAAGAGTGAGGGAGAGAGAGAGAGAGAGAGTGACAGACAGACAGACAGACAACCAGAGAGACAGAGACAGACAGACGCAAACACACACGCACACATACATACACAAACACACACACACGCCCACGCATACAGAGAGAGAGAGAGAGAGAGAGAGAGAGATAGAGAAAGAGACAGAGAGAGAGAGACAGACACACGACACAGACACAGAGAGACAGAGAGAGAGAGAGAGAGAGAAGAGAAGGAGACAGACAGACATACAGACAGACAGACATACATACAGACACAGACATACAGATAGATAGACAGACAGACAGACATACAAACAGACAGACAGACATACAGATATACAGACAGACAGACAGACAGAGACAAAGAGACAGAGAAAAGCATTGTCACAACACAGAAAGCTAGGAACAACGACTTTTTTTTGTAACAGGCGAACACATGATACGGGCAAAAACAAATTAACCAAAAGTTATTTCCTCCACAGCAGAACTGCAATCCCACTCTATGATACAGTTTGGTAAAAGGTTTTCCTGTTGCAGTCGTAATTCAGACCTGTGATAAAACGAACGGAGACATTTGCTATGTCGCAAGCAAATTGGATGCAACAGGAGACACATACACGTGCATACATACGCCAGGACACGAATGGCATGCAAGCCAACGCTGTATGATACAGTTTATCGTCCCAAACGGAAATAAACGAAAGGGGAGAGACTTGATTTAATCAGCAAGTAACAGAAAGCCGCTGTGGTAAGAGCAGAAGTTTTTCTATTCATGCGATCGTTGTTTGTCATCGTCATCGTCATCGTCGTCGTCATCGTCATCGTCGTCACCATCATTAACACAATCACCACTATCATCATCGTCATCGTCGTCGTCATCATCGTCGTCATCGTCATCATCATCATTATCACCACCACCACCACCGTCATCATCATCACCACTACCATCACAATCACACACCACCACCACCATTATCATCATCACCATCATCGCCACCACTGCTTACAATCATCACCATCAACATCAGCGACCACAGCAACAATAAAAAGATTGATATCACCACCTTCACCACCACCATACCTGCCACCACCACCACCACCGCCACCACCACCACCGCCACAACCCCACCATCATCACCACCATCTTCACCACTACCACCACCACCATCACCATCCTCGCGACCACCACCACCACTATCCCCACCACCACCACCATCACCACTACCACCACCATCCCTGCCACCACCACCACCACCATCACCTTCACCACCACAACCACAACACCACCTTCACCATCACCATCACCATCCCTGCCACCACTACCACCACCACCGCCGCCGCCACCGCCACCACCATCATCGCCACTGTCGACACCAAGTCTACCAACGGGATTAACATGAAGATGGTACGTGCAGTTTCAGTTTCACTTTCTCAAGATAGTATCTGTATGCTCAGAACAAATCCCATATACGCTGACGCCATTGATGCTACGCGATGGAGAACACCCATAAATGATCATGCCAACAGCCTACACACAGACGACTTTTTAAAAATCATTATCTGTTGTACGGATGCGAGGCGTGGACAGTCAACAAGCAAAGCCAGAACAAAATTGAGGTAGACGAGATGTGGTTTCTCAGAAGAATGTTGAGAGTTCCATGGACAGCAAAGAAAACAAACAAGACAATCTTGATGGAGGCAGACACAAGTAGATCACTCATAAGGAAGATTAGGAAAAGACAGGCAACATTTATAGGCCATTTATGAGGAAGGGGATTTGGAGCACCTGGTCACAACGGGAAAGCCGGAGGGAAAGAGAGCACCAGGTAGACCCAGAGAGAGAATGCTGAACGGACTTGCAGAGTGGCTGGGGATGAGGAGGGTGGGGGAGATGCTGGGGGCAACGAGAGATGGAGATGGTTGGAAGTCCATGGTCGCCAACGCCATGCGCAGGGCACCTGATGATGATGATGATGATGATGATGATGATGATTTTATTTCAGGATCATCGCTCTCAGGGAGGTTGCCTTTGGGTTCACCTGACTTTTCTGTTCCATTTCTCTACGCCATCTTTAATGGCCACAGAAGCTGGCAGTTTTTCTTCTTCTTCTTTTTTTTTAAAATATTTTTTTTACAATGCGATGATGATGATATCGATGAGGATGATAATCATGATGCTATGAAGTTCGATCTAGGATTGAGATGCGTGACAGGACTGTGCTCTATGCTTACTACCATGATATATCCTGGCGTCAACCAGGACCGAGATACAGACACCTGCGGTGCTGGTCAGAAGATTTGAGCAACACCCTCAATGACGCATCCGTGAAGTGGTTGAGACTCGACTGTGTGGTCCCAGTCTTCCCAATGAGCTCACAGCACGCCCAACTCTGGTTTTGTGGTGGTTTAGAGCCGAAAAATCCCACAATGATACAGTTTTGAAGGGGCTGATGGGGATTCGAACTCACAACCTTCCAGTCGGTATTCCGTTGTGCTAACCACTAAACCACGGCGACTGGTTGTTTTCTATAGTAATATCTCTGGGTAGGAGCCAGTTAGAGCCGAAAAATCCCACAATGATATAGTTTTGAAGGAATTGATGGGGATTCGAACTTACAACCTTCCAGTTGTATTCCTTTGCGTTAACCACTACACCACGGCAACTGGTGCACACTGGCAATGTCTTGTGGTCTCACGTAACGTGTGGGTTATGTGTTTATCCTTGCATCAGTCTGTCACTGTCTCCCGTGGGGATGCTGGAGGCTCTTTCAGTATAAATAGTATCCCCCACCTCCTGGAAATTCTGTGCTAGAAATTTCCTCTTTTCTGTCACTCTCTTTCTTTCTGCCTTGTTGCTCTGCTTTCTGTCATTTCTACCTATCATTTTCTGCCTTAATGGTCTATTCACCTGTATGTGTTCGATAAAGTCTTATGTACTTTTTCTTGGGATTGATAATTGGGTACATGTATTAAGTGCAGTTTTGGCTCTAGGGAGTTGAGATATGCGGAAGCAATTTTAGGTAATTCATGCCTGTTTTTATATATGTTTTGGTGTCCTTATGTATGGTTATGTTTGTATTCAGGTGTGTTTTTTTTTAATCTCCCCTGTGCGATAAATTAGACGGAGTGGTCAACGCCGGGGGCATGTCATTAGATTATGTGCACGAATGCATTGCTATGTGTACTTAATTTTCTTTTCTTTTTTTTTCCTGTTGAAGTTTTGTATGTTTTGAAGCGGTTGTAGCCCTGATATGGCTCGACGCCGTCGGCAGGGCTTTAAGCAACAATAACAACAACAACAACAACAGTCTGTCACTGGAACCATTTAGAGTATGTTGCAATTGTCACCCCCCCCCCACCCCCTGCCATTTGCTCCACTCAGATCTCTAGGGTTATCAAGTTGGAGCTGTGGCAATTTTCACTCACTGTGGGTTTGATTCCTTTCAATAAAGTGACACAAACACAAATTTCAGTGCTTAATTGTTAATAATGTTAACCCTTTAAATTACCACTACATCATTCATCATGTGCCCTGCCACATGGCGTTGGCGTTCATGCCCCCCCCCCCCCCCCCCCATACGAATCTATCCCTTGTCGCTGCAAGTACATCTCCCACCCTCTCTGTCCTCAGCCACCCTGCATGTCCGTCCAATATTTTCTCCCTGGGTCTACCTGGTGCTCTCTTTCCCTCCAGCTTTCCTATGTGGTCTAGTGCTCTGATTTCTCTTTCCTCATTAAAAGGTCCTATAAATGTTGCTTGTCTTTTCCTAATCTTCTTTATGAATGATCTTCTTGTGTCTGCCTACTTCAAGACTGTCTCGTTTGTTTTCTTTGTTGTCCATGGAACTCTCAACATTCTTCATAGAAAAAAAAAATTCAGTTGCCTCGATTTTGCTCTGACTTTGCGTGTTGACTGTCCACGCCTCACAACTGTACATCAGTACAGCTTCCACAAAATACTCACTTGTTTAGTTTAATCAATGATGCCAACCAAATAGATTGAATTACTTAATAATTTTTTCATCTTTAACCTTTCTGACACCAGTAACAGTCCAAATCTGTTTGAGCGTCAGGCATTCTGTACGTAAGTTGTTGACAGTAGTCACCTCTCCAGCAAAGGGAACTGACACGATCATTTATCTGTGAAGGAGGATGGTGATAATTCAGGATTCCCTCAGCTATTGTATAAAGAGCAGGTTGACATTGGACATTTTCCAGTCTGTATGATGAAAGCAAGGGAAGCCGGTACGGTGTATGTGTGTAGCCAAGTCCGGTGAATGTCTCTACAGGGCATGATCACAGACGTATCTGAAGGATATGACCACAGATTCAAAGGCCATATGAAACCTAAAGGTGAAAAGCCAAGGCCCAAAATCCAAAACCAAAGCCAACACCAATGCCAAAGCCCATGCCAAAAGCCAAAAATCAGACACCTGTTTATCTGTCGGCGATATCATTCTTGATTGTTGCCGATGATGCATGACCCATCAGCTGTCTCTATCTCCTTCTGTCTGCATGTAGTCCTGTAGATTTCGTCTTTCGGCAACTTCGTCCACTTGGCTGTGTTCTCTACATAGGAAGTCGGCGGTCTTCCTTAAAAAAAAAGTCAGACATGTGGTGGTTATTTAAATTAATGTAAACCCCCACAAAGCAGGTGAACAGCCTTCAGTTACAGCAACGTAACAGAATGCGAGTTTTTTGATTCAGATAACACAGAACACAAAGGAAAGTGACGCCACGCTGACTCCTGTGTTCTTAATTCTCCGTACTCCACAGACACACTTTGCTTCTGTGTATAACCGCCTTTACAGTTGTACGACGTTTCTTAGACTTGATCTGGTGTCTAGGAAAACAACTGATTTGTCCTCTTCTCTCACACAGACAAGGAAAAAGAGAAAACTTGTGCCTACTTGCTCAGTAGAACACAAAGAGACGACCAGTTCACTCAGCTTGCCCAAGATGACTGAAGCACTGTGCTCAAATTATCGCAGCCACCTACCACACCAGGACGGTCAGCGTTGCTTAGTAGGATTCCTCGTAACTCTCAACAACCTGGTCATAAGGGATTTTACAGCTATCTCCCTTGATACATTGTATAGGGTTCCTTACTTGAAAAAATACTTCCAAAAAAAAAAAAATAAAATAAAATAAAGAAGAATGGTTGAACAACAGTTTAATACTGTAAACAGACAAGTGACACAGCAAAAGACAGCCAATTAAGAGATAGACAGCGAGCGAGAGAGAGAGAGAAAAGAGAACACAGAGAGAGAGAGAGAGAGAGAGAGAGAGACAGCGACGAGAGAGAGAGAGAAAGAGAGAGAGAGAGAAGAGAGACAGAGAGAGAGACAGAGAGAGAGAGAGAGACAGCGAGCGAGAAAGAGAGAGAGAAAGAGAGAGAGAGAAAGAGAGAGAGAGAGAGAGACAGCGAGCGAGAGAGAGAGAGAAAGAGAGAGAGAGAAAGAGAGAAGAGAGAGAGAGAGGAGAGAGAGAGAGAGAGAGAGAGAAGAGAGAGAGAAAAACAAGGCAATTGCAATTTTCCTTCCAACAGATATAAGTAAAGTTGTCAGCAGCCAATTGCAAGATTCATTCTCGTTATGTGTCCAATATTGTGTATTTCTCATTATTATGCTTTTTCCCCATCAGCGTGCTCATCTCAGTACCATACAAGAAAAGTGTTCATAATAACAATAGTCAATTAACATCAGAAAGAGAGTCCTTGAATGTTATATAGAACCAATACTGTTGTACGGTTGCGAGGCGTGGACAGTCAGCAAGCAAAGCCAGAGCAAGATTGAGGCAGCCGAGATGTGGCTTCTAACAAGAATGTTAAGAGAGTTCAATGGACAGCAAAGAAAACAAACGAGACAGTCTTGATGGAGGCAGACACAATAGATCACTCATAAGGAAGATTAGGAAAAGACAGGCAACATTTATAGGCCATTTTATGAGGAAGGGGAATTTGGAGCACATGGTCATAACGGGAAAGCTGGAGGGAAAGAGAACACCAGGTAGACCCAGGGAGAGAATGCTGGACGACCTTGCAGAGTGGCTGGGGATGAGGAGGGTAGGGGAGATGCTAGGGGCAACGAGATTTAGAGATGGTTGGAAGTCCATGGTCGCCAACGCCATGCGGCAGGGCACCTGATGATGATGAATAACAATAGTAATAACGAGAGCTGGACAACCTACGTGTGTCAAGAGTACCAACTGATAGCTTATATCTGCAGTGCTTGCTCCAGATTCTGGTCATTTCATGGAGGGACTGTGTGCAAAATTAGGACGTCCTGGACAAGGGTTGCATCATCATCATAAAGTGCCCTACCACATGGCGTTGGCCATCATGGTCCTCTATACGAATCTATCCCTTGTTGCCGCAAGCGCATCTTCCACCCTCTCTGTCCTCAGCCACCCTGCAAGACCGTCCAATATTTTCTCCCTGGGTCTACCTGGTGTTGTCTTTCCCTCCAGCTTTCCTGTTGTGATCAGGTGCTCCAAAAGGGTTGCATACCAAGAATATATACCCTCGTCATACAGAGACGTATGCACTGGCTTGGGCACGTCCTCTCCATGCAGGACGGCTGCATCCCAAAAGTTATTCTGTATGGAGAATTTGCTGCACGGATCCTGGCCCACAGAGTGCCCACAGCTGCTGTATAATATTATTTCAAATGTGACGTGAAGTGTGCTGATATCAGTGTGAATACCTGGAAAGAGATAGCTACAAATCGCTGTGTCTGGTGACAGGCCACACGTACAGGCATCGCCACTCGTCATCATCAAGTGCCCTGCCACATGGCGTTGTCCATCATGGCCCTCCATATGTATTCATCCCTTGTAGCCACAGAAGTCTCAATGGAGATACAATCAAACAAGTTCAAGACTTTAAATATCTGGGCAGCTACATTGACTCCACAGAACAAGACGTCAACACCAGACTCGGAAATGCCTGGGGCGCTCTAAATCAACTGGACAAAATCTGGAAATCCAATCTGCCAGACAACCTGAAAAGGAACTTCTTCCGAGTAGCGGTGGAGTCTGTTCTTACATATGGCTCAATCTCTTGGACCCTAACAACGACATTGGAGAAGAGGATTGATGGAGCATATACAAGAATGCTGCGTGCAGCCCTGAACAAATCCTGGAGAGAACATCCAACTAACAAAGAGTTATGTGGTAAGATCCCACCAATCAGTAAATCAATACGTCAGCGAAGACTGCGCTTCGCGGGACACTGCTGGAAGAACTGGTGGGGGATGTTCTACTATGGAGACCCAGCCATGGCAAACAAAGACCAGGACGTCCAAAGAAGACCTTCATCGACCAACTGAAGGATGATACGGGCTGTCAGTATGATGAACTACCTACTGCAATGTCTGACAGAGAAGGATGGGAGAAACGTGTCATGGATAGTCAAGCAAGCTCGACATGATGATGATGATGATGATGTAGCCACAGGCACATCTTCCACTCTCTGTTCTCAGCCACCCTACAAGTCCGCCCAATACCTGGTACTCTCTTTCCCTCTAGCTTTCCTGTTGTGATCAGGTACTCTAATTCCCCTTTCCTCATAAAATGGCCTGTGAATGTTGCTTGTCTTTTCCTAATCTTCCTTATGAATGATCTTCTTGTGTCTGCCTCCATCAAGACTGTCTCGTTTGTTTTCTTTGCCGTCCATGGAAATCTCAACATTCTTCTTAGAAACCACATCTCGGCTGCCTCAATCTTGTTCTGGCTTTGCTTGTTGACTGTCCACGCCTCACAACCGTATAACATTATCGGTCCTATATAACATTCAAGAACTCTCTTCCTGATGTTAATTGATAGGCATTTTGTTGGTAAGAATGCTTTTCATCTTCTTGAATATTGTTTTGGATTGGCCGATTCTGCCGGCTATTTCTGGCTATTGCTGATATCAGTGTGAATACCTGGGAAGAGACAAATACCAATGGCTATGTCTGGCGACAGACTGTACGTGCAGGCAAATCGCCACTGTACGGGAAGAAACAAACTCGATTCAAGTCGGACAGAAGAAAGAGATGGAAAACTGCGGCAGCGGTCAACCTGCCACAGTCATCAGCCTTCATGTGTGTCAGCTAAGCTAAGTAATGCCACTCAAGAATCGGCTTGTTCAGCCACAGCCGACACTGTTTCCACGTCCAGCCGAGTCTTCAACCAGGCGCATACATTGTCTAATCAGGCAGACAGAGCCATCATCAATAGACAGCAACAATCATCACCGCTCCTAGCGTGCACAGATGCTCAGTAAAATCTCTGTTCCAGAACTACACTTCCAGACAACATCACTCCCTTCCCCCCCCCTCCACCCTCCACCATCGCTTCCAAAAGTAGTATTGCAGTCTTGTGTTTCTACCGAGCTTATACGTTCAATACTTTGATTGTATACTGGCAAATACAGGGGGGTGCAAAAGTAGGTATACAGTTATGAAAAAAGGAAACACGTACAATATTCATTGCATTTATTATACAAACAAATGAATATTGCATATACATGTAATAACAAGCACAGCCTTAATCCCTCAGATACTCAAACTGCTTTCCGTCGGTATTCACACACTCCTCTTATCGAGAGCGGAATTAAGTATTATAATAATGATGTGATACTTACTGTATACCTACTTTTGCACCCCCCTGTATATTCGAAAACTTCTTCGTTCGTGAGCAATGATCAGTTATCTTTCAAGGTGTCTGTCCATTTTCTTTCTTGTTTCCAAGTATATACGAAAGGTTCTCCACTTGTAAATCATGGTTACAATTCCCTAAAGATGTCTACCCATCGTCTTTGTTGTCTTCTTTTTGTTGACTTTAGAAGAAAAAATACCACATGAAAGCAAGGGGGAAAACTGTGTAGTGACGAAAGTCTTAAAACCTTGTAACAAAATAAAAGGAGACTTTGGGTTTCATCTGTCAGTTCCAGATCTCATCTATCATGTAAAAAAAAAAAAGTTCTTGTTTTTGGTCGCGAGGAGTCAGGAGTATTTTGGGGTACATATTGATTTTTTTGGTTAGACAGAACTGATTGGTGTTAGTCGTAGGGGATACCATACTGCGGTCTGGTTGACGTAGAGGTTTAGCGCTGACTTGCAATTTGTCCGCACGAAGATTTTCGTTGTTTTGTCTGTTGTTGTTGTTGTTGTTGTTATTGTCGTTGTTGTTATCGCTGTTGTTGTTGTTTTTGTCGTTGTTGTTGAGCTGCCCCAGCTTTGGCATAGCTTCTGTGCAACTAACTCCCTCGACAAAAGTAAGCAAGCAAGCAACCAACCTATAGACCGACCGACTGACCCATACCAACCAACCAACCAACCAACCAACCAACCAACCAACCAACCAACCAACCAACCAACGAATGAACAAACACACACACCAACAACACACACACACACACACACACACACACACACACACACACACACACACACACACACACACACAACACACACACACACACACACACACACACACACACCAAATCTGAAATCTTGTTGTTCGCTTTTAATAAGATATATGAACACAATCATCTGTGACACCAACACGGATCATTATACACATACCACCATCATCACCCTCACCCCTGACATAATTATTCTTCTTTTAAGTGGGAGGGGAGGGTAGGGGGTGTTTCATCGAAGCCTTTTGTCGCCACTTCTATCTGAAAAAAAAAAAACCCCAGCATAAACAAAAAATATGTCCCGTTCTCAAGAAACGAGGACCTAAAATTAGGAGGCGCTGCACTGCGGCGAGGCACTCTCCCAAGAGAGAAGAGCAGCTAGGACAAATCCATGGTGGCTAAAACGAATTAATTTTTAACCCTTAGCTGTTTACAAAGCCGTTAACCGCCCTGCGGAAGAATGTGCCGATCCGTTCGTAGCGGTTGAGATCGCCCGACCTTTTCCGGCACATGTGTGAGGAATTTCCATCACTACTGGCCTTGCTGTCTTATCGCGCGTGTGGTTAGAATCTTGGTCAGTCTCGCGTTGAATGTTCTAAAAATAGTACGAGCATTCTGGGATGCAAGGAACGTTCCATTCACTACTGAAAGACTTTGTACTGACGCTGTGCTACATTCGAATGCGAATACTAGAAGCTAGCTTTACATCTAGCAGTGCAAATGCGAAAAAATGCAAATACCAAATCAGTTGGCACAAGAACGAATCGACAGATTTTTCCTCAGACAGGTACTGAGGGTGCATTGGGGGTAAAGGGGGAAGACTGGCAGAATGGTTCAGACGTTCGACTGTCAACAACTTAACTCGAGGTTCCAGGGTTCTCTCCCCGTAGAGGCCACAATTTTTATCTTCAGTTTGACCGGAAAATCGAACTGAACGTCTAGTCCTTCGGAAGGGGACAAAAAACGAGTCGGCAGTTGAAAATCGTGAAGAGTAGGGCATTACCTGGTTGCCTTGGTAAAAAAAAATTGGAGAGATAGGTTGATTTCCCAGGTCCCACACCTTGAAGACCAATTAGCCTTCTTGCCTTTCTGAAGTCTTGGTAAACAAAATGTGAATATGAATACGAATTTGAAGCAAAGGAGAGGGGATGGGCGCTGCCCTCATAATGCTGGCCAAGGGAAAAGTTAAGGTCTCTGTCACCTCACTTTCTTACTAACACTGAGTTATAGAAGTATCTAGGTAGGACCTCAGGATCTGGCCAGCTCGTGGGTTTATGTGCAGGCTTAAGGCTTGTGCCGTGATCATTCTGGATCTTTTCCGTCACATGGTACCTGTGACGTTAGTGCATTATGGAATTCATTTTGAGCGCGGAGACGTCATCTTGAGAAATTGAGACTGGAACTTCAGTAATGTATCATTTGGAAAGGAACTGTCATGCCCTTTCTTATTTCAGTTTCTGGCGATACCAATAATCTCATATCATCCCAAGTCGACTTCTGTCCTTCTTTGAAAGAACGAGCCATAAATTCTTTGTTTGTCAAACGTCTCAGCAGAGGCCCCTGAAGAACTACAGCGAACAGACCTTACAATCTACATAAGCATATTTCATATTGTAAAGGAAAAAAAATCAAATCCTGTGTTCAAAATGTGCCGCCATACAGTTTGAGTTTGAGAAGCACATCAATGACCAGCATTCTGCGGAGAAAAAGTTAATCGTTCTCTCGTCGCCTGCTGTGCATCATCATCATCATCATCATCATCATCATCATCATCATCATCAGCATCATCATCATCATCATCGTTGTCGTCGTCGTCATCGTCATCGTCATCGTCGTCGTCATCGTCTCGTGATGTATAGTTCCCCGTTATGAAGCGGGCGGCTGGACGTTGGACCTTTTCCAGGCGGTCTATAATTTTCAGCATGCAGGGGTCCCACACTATAAAACTATATTCGAGAGTCGAGCGGACTAACGCTAAATATGCTGTTTCACGACACTGTAGAGGACAGTGCTTCAAATTACGTTTCAAAGAATCCTAATGTAGAAGCTGCTTTCTTGCAAAAATATTCGTAATATGAGTATCAAATTGAAGGTTTTCAGATAGAAGAACGCCAAGATAAGGGTTTTCCTTTACTTGCTGAAGGATGTGGTTATCCAGCTGGTAGAAGTGGGATGATTTGCAGTTCATGCTCATAACATATAGCATACTGTTCTTTGGCACTGGTTTCAGTTAATTTCTTTTGCTCGCTCGTCGAATTAGGTCTTTAATGCTGTTGGACTCAACAATCTGATGAGCTCAGACTCAACCTGAAACACGGAAACTGGTCTGCTCGCCGTCCATCCTAATGCTCTGACCATTCTGAACGGTGTCAGTATGACATGTCATAGGTTTTGTTCTCTCACTCCCTTCACCCAGTTCAGAACCTTGGCCAGTGCATAGGGTTTTGCACAGGATCAAATGCTTGCCAGATAAAAGGCGGCAGAAGGGGGGTGGGGGGTAGGGGGTGGAGCGCATACGGAATTATCCGATTACGATGAATCTCTCTTGAATTAAATTCCACAATTCTAAACTGTAATACTACCTGCGGTCACTCACTCGCTGATAAATCCTCCCGTGGATTATCCACCTCGTGAATTGAACAACAACTTAACAGCAGCAGCAGCAACAACATCATCATCATCATCATCATCATCATCATCATCATCATCATCATCATCATCATCATCATCATCATCATCATCATCATCAACTACAACAACAACAACAACAACAACAACAACAAAATCGCCCAAAATAACCAATCAGGCAACGGAACACACTTCATCTTCACCAGGTGCTGCTAGTACACAAGTGTATTAGCATCGTATGTAACTCACTTTGCATGCTTAAAATCAGCACGGCAAGAGAGCCAGGGGACCGGAGGAAAGGGGAAGGGGAGGAGGAGGGGGAGGGGAAGGGAGGAGGGGAGGTGGGAGGGGAAGGGGAAGGGGGAATCCGATCCCTCCTTGACATACAGCTTAAATGGGATCGTCACTGGATTCTCGCGGACAGTCAGAACCAATGCGTTATGTTGACACTTCGCCTTAGCTGAATGCGTGTAGGAACATGTTAATGGCCAGTGGAGAAGACACGACCGCTTCGGTCAGCTCAAAAGGGGAGATAATTTCATCTACTGAACCGCTAGATGGCGCGCTCAGATCAAGAGAATCAAGACCTTCCACATTCATATCTATAAACTCTTCTGCTTTAGAAGTCGAAAAAGACTGAAACCGTATAATTCTTTTCTATTTTCTGCACAGAAGAGTTGTTTCCGTTTCCGTTTCCGTTTCTCAAGATGGCGTCTCCGTGCTGGAAATTAATTCCAAACGCACTGGGGCCAGTGATGTCATGT
>JAPXFY010000026.1:26737422-26744922 GCA_030674185.1 Monoplex corrugatus
TTAATTGGTTGATATCCCCCCTCCCCCCCCCAGTGATTTAATTGGTGTAAAATGCAACGAGCTTTCTCTGATATAAACTGTTTCAGCAACGCAAATGGAATTCTTCTCCTTCTTATTCTTTTCATTGTTATTATCACTGTTACTTTTATTATCAATATTGTTATTATTACTGTTATTATTATTATTAGTAGTAGTAGTCGTAGTAGTAATGTATCATCATCATCATCATCATCATCATCATCATCATCATCATCATCATCATCATCATCGTCATCATCATCATCATCATCATCAGTAGTAGTAGTAGCGTAGTAGTAGTAGCAGTAGCAGCAGCAGCAGCAGTAGTAGTAGTAGCAGTCGTAGTAGTCGTAATAGTATCGTTGTTATTGTTTATTTATTATCATTATTATCATTATTATTATTTTATTATTATATCATCATCATTATTACCATTATTGTCATCATCATCCTTATTGTTGTTATTATTATCATATCATTATTATGAAGATGGTTATGATCAATATGATTATTACCATCATCTTCATCATCATCCTTACCATCATTACATGTGTATTATTATTGTTATATTTATTGTTTTTATTTTCATTATCATTATCTGATCTGGAGTCTACGGCCGTATTAATAAAAAATAAATAAAATAATAAGAAAGAACCAACCAGATAGCATCGGTGGCCAAGCCGGGGATGATAATATACCAGAAGTCATTAGGCACGCTTTTCTGGCTCCTTTCTTCTCTGTTAAGTCAACTACCTGTCTCAGAGGCTTCTGACCATGGGACAGATCAAAGACATGCTCACTGTCCCTTCATGTCCGACTGATTTCCGTTAGCTTTTTGACCACCATTCTTTGGTGTGTGTACTGTACCTTTGGCAATCTCTTGTCCTGACCTAACGGTACGTCTGTCACGCCAGGGACGTCTTTTGATGATCGTCTGCACGACCGACCAGCTCTCAGCTCTCTCACCAGGTGCATGGGAAATTTGGTTCAGAGTCACACAGACACAAAAGAAGTATATCCCCCTCCCCCCCCCTACCCCCGCCTTCAGTGCAATATTTATTTGACTGGTATTGTTTGGGAAGCGAGATGAAAGGTTTTCCTATAATATATTGTAACCTGACCACAGACACTGCTGACGCCGTTCCGCATCCAACTGAGTCGAGTCCCTCTGTCGGGTGCATCTATTGTTTGATCAGACAGACAGACAGAGCCATCATCACCATCATCATCATATCATCACATCATCATCATCATCATCATCATCATCATCATCATCATCATCATTCATCATCATCATCATCATCATCACCACATCATCACATCATCACATCACATCACACCATCACCACCATCATCACCATCACCACTATTATCACCATCATCACCATCACCACCATCATCATCATCATCATCATCACCATCATCACCATCACCACCATCATCACCACCACCACCACCACCACCACCACCACCACCACACCATCATCATCATCATCATCATCATCACCACCACCACCACCACCACCATCATCACCACCACCATCACCATCATCATCATCACCACCACCATCATCACCATCACCACCACCACCACCATCATCATCATCATTATCATCATCATCACGTGATCTGTGGCCAAGGAGTATCAAGTTTAACCCTTTGACTCCCGCTCCCCAATCTTCCAACTGAAAAAACAAACAAACTTTTAATCCTTTGACTCCCTCGCCCTGTCCACCAGCTTCCTGCAGGAATCTGGTGGATAAGGTGCAGGTGCAGCTTTGTTGTTCAGAATATCCGTGTCCTAAGTCCCTAGCTTAACCCTTTTGATTCCTGCAACCTATCTACCAGCAGCAGAAACTTAACTCTTTGACTCCCTAACCCCTATCCACCAGTTTCCTGCAGGAAGCCAATGGATAGGGTGAGGGAGTCAAAGAGCAAGAAGCTGGTGGATAGGGTGAGGGAGTCAAAAACAGATGCTGGTGAATAGGTGTGGGAGTCAAAAGCAGATGCTGGTGGATAGGGTGAGGGAGTCAAAAGCAGGATGCTGGTGGATAGGGTGAGGGAGTCAAAGAGCAAGAAGCTGGGGATATGGTGAGGGAGTCAAATAGCAAGAAGCTGGTGATAGGGTGAGGGAGTCAAAAGCAGGATGCTGGTGAATAGGGTGAGGGAGTCAAAAGCAGGATGCTGGTGGATAGGGTGAGGGAGTCAAAGAGCAAGAAGCTGGGGATATGGTGAGGGAGTCAAAGAGCAAGAAGCTGGTGGATAGGGTGAGGGAGTCAAAGAGCAGGAAGCTGGTGGATAGGGTGAGGGAGTCAAAGAGCAGGAAACTGGTGGATAGGGTGAGGGACTCACTTAATGCCGGTGCTGAATCTTACACCTTATTTTTTTCAAACTGTTCTGTCTCATCATCTTCATCATCATCATGGCGTTGGAGATCATGGCCCTCCAAATGTATCTATCCCTTGTCGCCGCAAGTACATCTTCCACCCTCTCTGTCCTCAGCCACCCTGCAAGTCCGTCCAATATTTTCTCCCTGGGTCTACCTCGTGCTCCCTTTCTCTCCAGCTTTCCTGTTGTGACCAAGTGCTCTAATTCCCCTTACCTGATAAAAGGGCCTATGGATGTTGCCTGCCTTTTCCTAATCTTCCTTGTTAATGACCTTCTTGCGTCTGCCTCCACCAAGACTGTCTCTTTGCTGTCAGTGGAACTCTCAACATTCTTCTTAGAAAGCACATCTCGGCCGCGCCGCCTCAATTTTGTTCTGTCTAAACTAACACAATATCTCATTGCCTTGCTCTTACTATCTTTTTTATGTGTGTGAAATAAAGTGAAATGATTTTTTTTTCTCATGTCATTTTAAAATATTGTGGTAGAAAATAATAATTGACATTTTCTATCATACTGGGAAGAAATTGATGATGTAAAACATACGGCAGCGTAAGAGAACGACCACAAAATCAAACTCTGAGCAAACAGAACTGCAACTACCCTATCTGACAAAAGAAAAGGGATGATGTTTACCATGAAAGTGCTGTCAGTCTGCTAAATTCAACTCAGGATTATCAGAACCAAATTTTCTCAATGAAATACACGTAAGTGAACTTGTTAAATCCCTAAGAGGTAAAAATAAAAAGAAGGTCGTCTCCCTTGTGTCAGTTGAAATGGTATAACAACCCTCCCCCCCCCCCCCAAAAAAAAAGAAGAAAAAAAAAGAAAAAAGACAGAAAAAAAAAAGACAAAAAAGCAGAAACAAACATAGAATTTTCATGCCACAGAATAGTTTCTTAATGTCAAATAACTAATGTTTGAAGCACCTTTTCTGCTTTTTTTTAATTTACTTTTTTCTTTCATTTTTCTTTTTTTTGGGTGGGGTGGGAGTTGGCAAGGGAGGAAGCATGAAGGATCACAAGGATTTTTAGTGTGAAATGCATACGATTCCATGCCATGCCATGCCATGCCATGCCATGCCATGCCATGCCATGCCATGCATGCCATGCATGCCATGCACTGCAATTCCATGCCATGCCATGCCATGCCATGCCATGCCATGCCATGCATGTAATGCAATACGAACAAAAACACAAACAAACAAACAAACAAACAAACAAACAAACAAATTGACTAAGTTACTAACTCATTGACTGACTGGATGACTTACTTACTATCCAACTGATTGAGTGGCTGATTAATATACTAACTGATCAAATGATTGGCTGAATAATTTACCAGTTAGATTACTGACTGACCAGCTGACTAACTCGCTTTTGGCTGTTCCCAATTTCCCCAGGAACGTCAGTGTGTTGGGTAACACCACAGCCTTTAAAAAAAAAACCCATTGTCTACAATTTAGTTTCAGTCACTCGGGAAAGTCTGACTGCTGTCAACAAAGAAAGAAAGAAAGAAAGAAGAAAGAAAGAAACAAACGAACAAACGAAAATGAATGAACGTACAAACGAACTAACTCACTCACTCACTCACTGACTAACTAACTAACTAATTAATTACCTGACTAACTGACTAACTAACTAACTAACTAACTGACTAAGTGACTAACTAACTGACTTACTAACTAACTAACTAACCAACCAAGTGACTAACAAACTAACTGACTGACTGACTAACTACCTAACTAGTTAACACAGAATGAAAGAAAGAACGAAACGATGAAAGAAACAACAACAACAAAAAAGAAAGAAAGAAAGAAGAAAGAAACAAAGAAACAAAGAAACAAATAACGAAACAAAGAAAGAATTGTACGTGTGTTCAGAACGTTTGAAACTGAATGGAACATCTGATCAAAGAAGAATTCGAAAATACTTTCAACGTTAAGATTTCACGAAAATCTGTGCTGTTTGCTGTCGATCAAAATGTAAAAACAGACATAAAATATGTCTTACTATAATGATTGAAAAACAGTTTATTATTGAAAACAAAACGTTGTATCTTGTCTTCCACAACAAAGTCTTGTATATTGTCTTCCATATGTGTATACTTAAAAGAAAATCAACACATTATTAGATCATAAATTGAACAGTATAACGCCAAAATAAAATTCTGCTCGTCCAATATTATCGCTAAATGGAGCATCTGTATATCGCTGTTTTCTCAGACAGAAATAGGTTTACAGCTTAAATAAAGCATCTTTATATCACTATTTCCCCAAACAGAAATAGATTTACCTTCGTGTGATGTACCTGACTTTTATAAAGTTTCAGAATGGATGTACCACTACTTCAAATACTGTTATGTAGTTAATGATTACGCGTATATATGCTGTATCTTGTTCGTAGTCAGTACTACAGTTTTCTATTTGTATGAATTTTACATCATTGTCTGTTACCATATTGCTAATTGATGTTTGTTTAATTGTGAAATAATATGAAATTATTTTCCATAAAGTTAAAAACAAAGAACAGCAAACAAAGAGACAAACACACACACACACACACACACACACACACACACACACACACACACACAACACACACACACACACACACACACACACACACACACACAAACAAACATCACAACAGCCAAACAACAAACGAAACATATTCACAAATACAAAATAAACATATAAAAAAAACCCAAACAAACAATGATTGACAGTTTCATTCTATGTTTAAACTGTTATCTCGAAACTCTCATGCTATAAATTTCAACCAATGAGAAAAGCCGGCTGCTGTTTACAACAGCCAATCAAAAACCTACAGCACCAAATTTCCACCAATAAGAAAAGATCATGTTTCGCAAAGCACCGACGCAAACCATTCAAAAACCTGCAGCTATCACCTGCAGCCAATCAGAAAGAACAAATCAACAGCGTAACCAATCCCTATCATCATCATCATCATCATGTGCCCTGCCGCATGGCGTTGGCGATCATGGCCCTCCATACGGATCAATCCCTCGTCGCTACAAGTACATATCCCATCCTCTCTGTCCTGAGCCACCCTGTAGGTCCGTCCAATGTTTTCTCTCTGGGTCTACCTGGTGCTCTCTTTGAACCAGTCCCTTTGTCCCGCATTAACAGGTATCTGCATTTACGATGTAAAAGCTGTCCCGTAACCGTTAAAGGCTCAGTATGTCAGGAGTAATACTTACTCTCACACTAAAAATATCAGTCCTTAAATCAGGAGCAGACGCTATGGCGAATATACAAAAACAGTGATCATAACCAAATGATATGTTTCGGATGATATGCTTTAAAACGATGTATACGTCATTTCTGTGGGGTAAAGTGTCAGCTGATATCCGGATTTAAAGCCGGAGGCATACCAATACCAAGAAAGACCTGGATCGATGACGTCAAAGAGACTGTGACATCACACGGGATTTTTTTCCATGTGGGGCATTTCAGTTGACTGCTGACGGTCAAGTCTTTATCCCCGTCACACTCATGATGGTAACAGAGGACAGATGAAAGAAGAAGACAAGAAACAATGAATTGGTCAGTTTTGTTTCTCTTCCTTGTTGCTTTATGTTCCATAACCAGGTAGGCCTACCGCGTCATTTACTCATGAAAATCACACTCCTTTGGTGTTACATATGTGACCCCCCCATCACGAAATCAGTCTTAACTCGCAGTCAGTCGAACAGCACTAGGACCTGAAAAGGTGACTGAGAGTCTATCTGGGGTGTTTTGACTTTTTCTCAAAATTGATTTTTACAGACTATAATCTATCCCCCACAGACATTTTTTTTCTTGAAAAAGTATTATTAACCAATCTAAAATGGTATTTTAATGCACTGATCGCAGCAGAAAGAACGCAATTTCCTACCAAAAGTACCTATTTTTGTCTCTTATTATGAACCGTAACCTGCACAGTACCCGCACATGTAATATTCTACTAAAAGCTCTTTGGTGCACCTTTCAGATAATTACAGCGAAAATTAGAAACAAACTGGGTCAAAGCCACCAAATAAAGAAATTTAAGGAAAATGTGTAGGAGAGCACACAAAAACTTGAGGCCGTTTTCTCAAAATGGCCGTCATTCAGCTTCATGAGTACAAGCTTTATTCAAGTTCCAACATAATCAGCAGAATGTACACTTTCCTGTGATATGTATATCTCAAAATGCCCAAAATGCTAGTTAAGACTGATTTCGTGGTGGGAGGTCACATATATGCCTCGGAAGCAACCCTGTATATGTTCTGTCTTGTCTATATGTGTGTGTTTGGTCAGTTCAAGAATAGAAGACTGTGTCAATCTTGAACATGAGACCAACATATTGCATGAATTTCTCTCCTCCCTCATGGCTGTGTGTGGGTGTAGTTGCAGGGTATAGGGGCAGACTTGGGCATTCCTTTTTTGAGGAATGTTCTGAGCTTGCAATTCTGTGCCTTGTGGCTGCGTCTATGCTAGCTGAATGGGTAGCGCAAACTGTTGGATTTGAGAAATTCTACATGGGAGATAACTCCGTGACTCTCAAGAGTTATGTTGTTTAGTTAATATTCACACAGTCAAAGTTTAGTCAGCCCAGCCTCGACCTATATGGGAAATGGGGTTGGTTTGTCACGCTCGCGATCGTCAAGTGGGTAATGGCCGGATTCCAGCAGGAATGTCCTGGGTTCGGATCTGCCTAGACACCTCCGCCTGGTGGGTAAAGGGTGGAGATTTTTCAGTTTCTCAAGATGACGTCTCCGCGCCCGGAATGAATTCCATATGCACTAACGTCACAGGTGCCATGTGATGGAGAAGATGCAGAATGATCACGGCACAAGTCTTAAACCTGCACGTAAACCCATGAGCTGACCAGGTCCTGAGGTCCTTCCTAGATAGTTCCATAACCCTGGGGTCGTAGGTGAGTGAGGTGGCAGAGACCTCAACTTTTCCCGGGGCCAGCACCACGAGGGCGGTGCCAATCCCCTCTCCCTCGCTTCAAATTCATATTCATATTCACTTTTTTTTAAACAAGACTTCAGAAAGGCAAGAAGGCCACTTGGTCTTTAAGGGATGTGACCTAGGAAATCAACCTA
>JAPXFY010000026.1:26774922-26792422 GCA_030674185.1 Monoplex corrugatus
CACACACACACACACACACACACACACACACACACACACACACACACACACACACACACTCAGGTCAGATGTTGACTTTCCGAAACGAGCAAAGAACATTTCATCACAAATGACTGTTGCAACTTACGTATCAGACTTAGTCAAACAGTCTAACATAAATCTGGATGAAATAGCTGAAACACCATCCACAACGCCTATCCCTACATGGGAAATGCTAAAAGCTACTTTTGATATTGATTATACAGATGCTAAGAAATATGAAAACGTCAACATTTCGATATGCAGAGCAAGAGAACACGTCGATGAAAAATACCGTACCCACCTCCATATTTTTACCGATGGATCAGTCTTAGAAAATAAATGTGCTGGAGCAGCATTTTATGTTCCAAAATATAAAATAATAAAGTCATTTTTCATTGGGGCAAATATGTCTATTTTTACAGCGGAATTAGTCGCTATTTTACAAGCGTTGCATTATTTAGTAAACCTTACACATGTATTTTTCAAAGTAGTTCTCTTTGTTGATTCAAAATCTGTATTATATGCCTTACAGTCTTTTGATACAGACACAAGACCTGACATAATTACTGAGGCAAATCATCTTATACATCGTTTAAGAATAAAAGGTACAGATCTCAGTTTATGCTGGGTGCCTTCTCACGTTGGTCTTCACGGCAACGAGTAGTTGACAGAGCAACTAAGCAAGATGCACACAATTCTGATAATACTACAGAATTACGTATTAATACTTCCGTAAAAGAAGCTTGCAACTTGCTAGAATCAGCCTCAAGGATTCGTTTTCATGAACATTTCCATGAAAAGTTTGTGTCACAACAAATGATAAACTTTCATTTCAAAATGTATGTAAACAATTGCAGTATTCTTCCATATATCATTTGAGATCGATTGTTGCTGTTCATTTTCGTATTCAGCTAAACGTATTGAAAACAAAATACTGTAAAAATGTCAAGTGTATTTGCGGCGAACAATTCACACTGTTTCGTCTATTTTACTGCAAAATGCTACGTTCTTTTTTACCAAAAATATTTACACAAGAAAATTATTCTGAAACTCATTTTAAAGAAGTAACTTCCGATCAATTTTTGTCAGTTAAAATTTCAGAATCGTTGGTTCAGAGTCCTGTTAATGCATTACTTTAAGTTTATGAAGTTTGTACTTTAGAGTTAAATTTTCCATACACATTGTTGATGTTAAATGTTAGTGTTAAGTTCTTGTTCCATTTTTCTATTTTCACACCTACTTATGTCTATAACTCTGTCTCCTCTCTGCCCCAAAAACCAACCCGCCCATCTCTCATCTCTCATACTCTTTTTTGTTTTCGTCTAATATCACTTATAGTGAAAAGACGTTAAATCAAAGAACGAACACACACACACACACACCACACACACACACACACACACACACACACACACACACACACACACACACACACACACACACACACACACACACACACACACACACACACACACACACACACACACACACACACCTAGTGCAATTTTAAGACTTTTGCAGTCCAAGCTCTGAATCTTTTTTAGTAAATATTTGGGTGCATTGAAGAAAACTTCTTGCGCGTAGGATAATTTAGACCTGACCAGCGCTGTTGACAGATGAATCAGTACATTTGTATCCATTCCCCAGGGTAATTTGCTTATTATTTTTAGAAAATTTAAGGTTTTTCGCGCTTTTGTTAAAATATAATCAAAATGGACATTCCAGCTTAATTTGGACGTGATGTAAACTCCCAGGAATTTTACGACCTGTTTGTAATTTAACACTTCACCAAGCAATTTGAAAGTAGGCAAGTTATTTGAGTTACCACCAGGATCAAAGAGC
Source organism: Monoplex corrugatus (assembly GCA_030674185.1). Lineage (NCBI taxonomy): Eukaryota > Metazoa > Mollusca > Gastropoda > Littorinimorpha > Ranellidae > Monoplex > Monoplex corrugatus. Next base: position 26,776,786 of record JAPXFY010000026.1, read on the forward strand.
ATCATGTTAGTTTTTTCTGCTGACAACGACAGCCCATTTTCTAACATATAGTTTCCAAGATTATCAAGATCAATTTGATACAACTTCCTGATGTAATTTCGCGTTCTCTGTGGAGTTGTCTTTTTTAAAGTGATATTCATCCAAGTGCATATATCATCAGCGTACTGTACTAAAACAACACGATTTGAAAGAGCTTTAGGAAGATCCTGTATAAGGATATTAAATAAAATAGGTGCTATCACTGAACCTTGTGGAATCCCCATGTCGAGGCATCGTGAAGAAGAATAACTAGCTCCCACTCTTGCTTGAATTGTTCTATTAGCTAAAAAAGATTTAATGTAATTGAACATATTGCCCGATAAACCAACAGATTTTAGCTTGAACAATAAACGTTTATGCCAAACTTGATCGTAAGCTTTTTTCACATCAAAGAAAGTAGCTAAAACACTTTTTCTGCGGGCAAACTGTTGTTTGATCTGAGTTGTAAGTTTAACTAGGTGCTCAACTGCGGATCTTCCTTTTCTGAAACCTGCCTGGTTTACCGGAATAACGTTATTTTTATCACAGAAGTGTAAAAGTCTGTTTAAGACCAATCTTTCCATTAGTTTGCTTGTGTGGGACGTCAAAGCAATAGGTCTGTAACTGTTTTTATCGGTTTTCGATTTTCCTGTTTTTAAGATTGGTATAACTATAGACTTTTGCCAGATTTGTGGCACAGTTCCGGTAACCCAGCATTTCTGCAAAATTTTGTGTAGGAAAATAAGGTAGTTTTCAGGGAGATGTTTAATCATTTCAGTCGAAACTGCATCAACACCTACCGAACTCTTTTTGTTGTGTAGAGACAGTACTGTGTTTTTTAGCTCTTCTAAGGTGATTGGAGAATTAAACCAGAGATCATTCTGTGGTACTGGATCAATGTAGATTGGGTTGTAATCTTCCATTTCTCTGTGATGTTTGCAGTCAGGAGATAAACCTTCAACTTTACTGTTTTCAGCGAACAGATCCACAAAAGTTTCTGCTTTGTCCATGTCTGAAGGAAATGTGTTACATGTTTCAATCATTATCGGACACCTAGGTAAGTTGGTTCTATCCTTCATTTGTTTCATTTTCGTCCAGACTTTATGGAAATCTTTGAAATCTGAAATTTCTTTTGTGCAGAATGATGCCCAATAATCTTTCTTTGCTTCAGCAATGATTTTGTTACATTGGATGTTTGCTTTTTTCATTTCCACATGATCTTCAGGTTTCCGGCTTTTGATGTAGATTTTGAATTTCTCCCTTTTATATTGAACTGCTTTCTCACATGCCTCTGTCCACCAAACATTACCCAATCGATTATTTGATCTAGAAGATTTGAGTTTCGGAATCGATAGGTCTGCAGCGGCTAAAATTGACTCTTGGAATTTAGAAAACATTATGTCTACATTTTCACTTTCATAATGTCTGTAATCTTGATTAGCTAGAGCAGTTCGAAATAAGGACCAGTCAGCACGCTTGTAATTATATTTTGGAATAATTTCAGGAGAGCTGTCTTTCATCCTGATGTTTTTGTCAGTTATGGTTATGATGATAGGTAGGTGATCGCTTCCCAAAGTGTCTCTGTGAGTTTCCCAGGTACAGGATGGTACTAATTCTGGTGAGATTAGAGACAAATCGATGGCTGTCGCCCTGTGTTTGGAAACATCAGGGATCCTAGTGACACTACCATCATTTAGAAGGTAAAGCGAACTATCAACGATATTTTCTACCAAACGGTTGCTCGTAACAGTAGAACAGTTCTTTTCCCAAAATGGGGAGTGGGAATTAAAGTCTCCACCTATTAGCCATTTACCACGCTGCTGATCTGGATAGTGCGCAGCCATTCTGTGTTGTGGTCATTTGGACCTGTTGGCAGGTAGACTGACAAAACGTTAATGTTTAAAGAATTGCTTAATTGGACAGTGGCAGCACAAGCATGCAAATCTTCGCTTGATTTCAAAACTGGGGAAGTAAGTAAGCAGTATTGTAACTCTTTGAGTATATATATCGCGGTGGATACCTTCTTCCCATGATTCCCACATTCATAGACTGGAGGATAATAATAATTGGGGAAATTGGGAAGCTTGGTAGAGACAACATTCATCGACTGTAGAATCAAAATTTCACACCTATTTGATGCTAGGAAATGCTCCAAGTAAGCCGAATTGGTGGAAAGGGATCTACAATTCCATTGCAAAAACTTGACTTGGGATTGTTGTCGCATTGCTGATATTGGTTAATCTCCAACTTTCTCTTAACTGTTATTTTTGGTCGATAATAATGAATACTTTGATTTTCTGTGTCCAGGAGAACTGGACAGAAAGAAAATTACGTAATTACTTAGACTACAAAGTAAAGAAAACAAAATTGTAGCAAAATCAATAAAAAGAAAATTACATAGTCCAACGTACGAATAACTTATAAAGGTGATAATAGATTACAAGGGATAACAAATAACCAAAAATCAAAATAATGGCATTCACGTCTTCAAATGTACAGAGTGAATAGTCTGACCGAGTCTTGATAGTCGGACTAAAACCTAGTTATTGTTTATTTTCAGCAGAAGAAATGTCAGAGATGACGAGGAAAAAGTCCTGTGACATGAACATTAAGTATTGTATATGTAATACTGTTATTTCAAAACATATTATACGGCCACCATGGTGTGTAGTTGTCAAAAGGGTGGTACTGTCCTCTGGAGAATCTGGAAGGGTGTAGCTGTGATGATCTTGATCTTGATGTTCTCCTTGGAGTCTCCCAAAATAGGTCTCGAATGTGTCTTCCAAGATTTCCTGCAATGATGCTACTTCCTCTGGTGGTGGGGTGAATGTCGTCTTTTAGAAATTGTTGAGTGGTACGAAGGTTCTCATGTGATACAAAAGAAATATTTTTCATATCAACAAGTTCAGCAGATAGGAAAGCGTTGAACAGATTTCGTTGAACCTCCATTCGGGCCTGCCGTACAGGGGCAACCTTACTAACGACTAGTTTAGATTTTGGATGTTCTTGTGCTATTTGTTTTATGCCTGAAGCGAGATGTTTAGTTGTTGCAGGGAGATCTTTGCTGTTCAATTCATGCACACCACAGTGAAAAACAATACAGTCTGCTGAATCATCAAATTTGGAAAAGGCCATGTCTAATGAGCTTTTAATGTTATGAGGGTCGTTCACAGGGCACGAGTCTCCTTCAAAACCGTAAGATCGTCCCAGTCTTCTTGAGTTGACACCCTTCAACACAGAGTCGTGGACAGTGAGAACGTACGGAAGATCGTGGGTCTTTTTATGTTGTTTTGAAATATTTTCAGAACGGGATGGTGTAGGCCTATGTTTGGGAAGCGAAATGACGTCTTTAGTTGGTATGACGTCATGACGTTGTTCTTTCTTGTTTTTTATTATTTTCAGGCACTTTTGTTGCTTGCTGTTTAGTTTTGCTGCTGGGTTTTGGTGCCTTGAGGTTTCGGGTCTGTTTGTCGTACCAACTCATGCTTCTACTCTGGAAACGTACAAAGTTGCTGGAATTCTACCTTTAAACAACCATCGTGAGTTAGCTACAGCAAAGTTTGCAATTAGAGCTACTTCACAAGTGGATAATTTTGTGAGCAAAGAAATTAAGATCAGGTCTGATACTGACTTTCCAAAACGAGCAAAAAACATTTCATCACAAATTACAGCCGCAACTTACATATCTGGCCTGATCAAACAGTCCAACATAACAATGGATGAAATAGCCGAGAAACCAACGATAACGCCTATCCCTACATGGGAAATGCTAAAGGCCACACTTGATCTCGATTATGCAAAAGTTAAAAAAGATGATAATGTCAACATTACGCTATCCACAGCTTGTGAACACATCGATGAAAAGTACCGTACCCACCTCCACATTTTTACCGATGGGTCAGTCTTAGCAAACCAGAGCGCTGGAGCAGCCTTTTATGTTCCAAAATTTAACATTGAAAAGTCTTTTTTCATTGGGGCAAATGTATCTATATATACAGCAGAATTGGTCGCTGTTGTTCAAGCGTTGCATTATTTAATAAGCCTTCGGCCTGTGTCATTCAAAGTAGTTCTCTTTGTTGATTCAAAATCTGTATTATATGCCTTACAGTCTTTTGATACAGACACAAGACCTGACTTAATTATTGAGGCAAATCATCTAATACATTGTTTAAAGATAAATGGTTCGGAAATCAATTTATGCTGGGTGCCTTCTCATGTTGGTCTTCATGGCAACAACGTAGTTGACAGAGCAGCTAAATCCGGTGCCCTCCATTCTGAAAATTCCATAGAATTACATGTTAACACCTCGGTAAAAGAAGCTTACAACTCGCTAGAATTAGCATCATGGATTCGATTTCATGAACATTTAAATGAAAAATTTGTGTCTCAAAAAAGAATCAAACTTTCAGTTCAAAATATCTGTAAAAATTTGCAGTATTCCTCGTTATATCATTTGAGATTAATTGTTATGACATATTTTCGCATTCAACTGAACGCTTTGAAAACAAAATATTGTAACAACGTTTTATGTATTTGTGGCGAACAATTCACATTGTATCACTGTTTGTTTTACTGCAGAAAGCTTCGTTCCTTTTTACCAAAGACGTTTACACAAGGAAACTATCTTGAAACGCATTTCAAAGAAGTAGTATCGGATCAAGTTTTGTTAGTTAAAATTTCAGAATCATTGGTTCACAGTCCTGTTAATGCGTTACTTTAAGATTATTTTATAATTATGATTATTTTTGTTTTGTTTTGTTTTTATGACGATTTTTCTTTTACATTATTGATGTTAGCGTTGTTCTAGTTTCATTTCTCTGTTCATCCATATCCTTTTTCTTAAGACCTTGCCGCTTCCTTTTAATTTTTTTTTTACTTCCCTTACTCTGTTCCCCTCTCCCCTCCACCCCCCCCCCCCTTATTTCATCCTCCATGCCATTTTTCCCCGTCTAATATCACTTATAGTGAAAAGACGTTAAATCAAGCAACGAACGAACACACACACACACACACACACACACACACACACACAGACACCTTCATGTCTATCTGGTGATAGCAGAAAGAGTCTTAGTTCTATTATGACGTGGCCTGTCTTGGGGCTGTTTCTGAGCTAGCCTGACGTTGTCTTGAGAAACATTTGGGCGTATGCGTATTTATCATTTATGTTAAATAGCATCTCTCGTAATTGATAGAATTACTGTACAAGAACATTTTACACTTTTGTGGTAAAATCATTAGGCAATTCGAATCTGTCAAAATGAAATCTGTCCATCGATGTATTTTTGTAGTACAAGTGGTTATTTCCTGGTCGCGACGGGAAAGCTGGAGGGGAAGAGAGCACCAGGTAGACCAAGGGAGAAGATACTAGATGGACTTGCAGAGTGGCCGAGGACAAAGAGGGTGGAAGAGATGCTTGAGGCAACAAGAGATATAGAGACAGATGGAAGTCCATGATCGCCAACGCCATAAGGCAAGGCACCTGATGATGATGATGATGATGATGATAAAGTGGTTATTTGGATTTTTTTTTATGATGAATACAATTATTGTAACCATCACTCATTCACCAGCACCTGTTGAATTTTCTACCATATCTGTTTTGTCCTCTTCTGAATCAGTTTCTTCCTCAGAAACTTCAATTTTACCATCGCCAGGATCATTGTCATCGATGTCAAGCAGTCGTATGATTTCCTCCCGCTTGCGACCACGATTTCTTACCATGTTTTTGTTTTTAAATCAATTCAAAATGTTGTTCTCGTAGCATGCAAAAACGTAAACCAAACGTTTTCGGAAGTAAACAAACATGGGACATAACTCCCAGCTTATTGTTGAGAGAATTAGAGCCAGTTTTGTACCTTTAAGCGGCGAAACTACGATCGATGCTTCCCGTCCGCAGAGGTTGCTGGCGTGAAACAACTATCGATGCTTCCCCGTCATTAATGTGTTAAGTCCTTCAAATTTCTTTGCCGATACCAGAGACAGTGTAATGTCCTTCAGGTTTCTCTGGTGATCTTGGCGGATACAGTGTAAAAAGTCCTTCAAGCCTCTCTGGTGATAGCATCTTGCCTGTAAAGCTCACAGGTTGGTAGAGCTTAACACTGTCAATCTGGTGAAGGACGAAATCTCAACGTCCGCAAATTATGAAGATGTTTATTTTCAGTTCGGTTGTTAGTGTACAGAAGGTGGCCAGTCGATTCTTGATTATGGTCCAAGGCTTTGCATGAAGCAGTCACGCAGTCCCTTAGAGCTGAAAGGTTGGATGGAGGATGATTGGAGATTGATGGGAGAGAGAGAGGAGTAAAGATTAGTGTGTGCAAGGAGTGAGATAGGGGAATTGAGGGGGGTTGGATTGGGGGTGGGTGGGTGGGAGGGCAACGAGTGTGGTTTGGACTAAATGAGGGAAACCTTAGAGAAGGGGGTTGTGTCGATAACAGCGCCACCACCCATCGCTGCGATACTCCTGAAGGGAGGTTTAGCGATTACAGAACAGAACAGAACAGTGTTGGTACTAAAACTGGACTGAGGGTTTCTCATTCTCTTAGGGTGAGTGTGCTTGCGCGCGCGCGCGCGCGTGTGTGTGTGCGTGCGTGCATGTGTGTGTGTGTGTTTGTGTGTGTGTTTGTGTGTGTGTGTGTGTTTGTGTGTGTGTTTGTGTGTGTGTGTGTGGTGTGTGGAGAGAGAGAGAGAGAGAGAGAGACAGAGAGAGAGAGAGACAGAGAGAGAGAGAGACAGAGAGAGTGAGTGAGTATGCGTATGGGCATGCATGCACGTATGTGCTTGTGTGTATGTATGTATGTATGTATGTATGTATGTATGTATTAATGTATGTATGCATGCATGTATGTATGTATGTATGTATGTATTCTTGCATGTATGTATGTTCGTATGTATGTATGCATATATGTCTGTCTGTCTGTCTGTCTGCATGTACGTACATGTATCAGTCACTGGATGGATTTGACAGATGTGTCGAAAGAAAAGACTCCATATGTCAGACGTTTCATTGGGTGAAAGACTTCTCCCCTAAAATGTATATTTGACAAGATTTGTTTTCTTCAGTCAGAAAACCTGACGAAAAATGTCCAAGATGCACACATAATACCATGGTATAGATCTGATCACCCCAGAAGAAGATGTAAAATCATTGAAAGGAAAAAAAAATTCAGGACTTAGTGTTAGCCAAGAGAAAAGAAAATGAAGGCAGTAAAGCTAAGATCAAGACCAAAATGTACAGCAAATTCCTGTTTTCTTTGTAATTCAGAAAATAAATCACACATCTACCTGTGTGTCCGTCTTCGCGACAAAGCAAACTGGTGCAGTGACATTGGGGCCCTCAAGCCGACTATCGTCCTGTATGTAATTATGTTTGTATAGCTCTCTTCTCCCCACTCATACACATGTAAACTCAAAGTGCATCGGCCTATATAATGTTTGTGTAACTGTGTTCTCCACACTCATAAAATGAAACTCATTGTACATCGCTATAATATGTGTACGCGTTTCAACCATACACATGTACACTCATTGTATTGTCTATGTATGCTTGTTAATGTGTTCTTCACACTCATACAATTAAATCATTACCATCGTTCTACTATGTTGGTAACTGTTTTCACACACACACTGTAATCATTGTGATTCGTCCTAATATGTTTGTGTAACTTGTTCTTCACACTCATACACATGTAAACTCATTGTGATTCGTCCTATATATGTTTGTGTAACTGTGTTCTTCACACTCATACACATGTAAACTCATTGTGCATCGGTCTATATATGTTTGTGTAACTGTGTTCTTCACACTCATACACATGTAAACTCATTGTGCATCGTGCCTATATATTTTGTGTAACTGTGTTCTTCACACTCATACACATGTAAACTCATTGCACAGTATACAGTTTACAAGACACAGAATGAAATACGTGCAGAAGCAACAATGTTACACAGACACACACACACACACACACACACACACACACACACACACACACACACACACACACACACACACACACACACACACACACATCTCTCTCTCTCTCTCTCTCTCTCACACACAACACACACAATACACACACTACGCGCAAGCACGCATGCAAACACACACAACACACTTCCTCTCACCACACAAACACACACACACACACACACACAACACACACACACACACACACACACACACACACACACACACACACACACACACACACACACACACACACAAACACACAGACTGTTCCAACATATTCTTGTTTTAACCTAGACTTCACAAAGGCAAGAAAGAAGGACCTGGGAACATAAACCTATTTGTATGCCAAGGGAGCAGGCGAAGGCCATACTGTTCATGATTTTCAACTGCCAGGGATCTTTAATTTAAGCGTGCGCTGACCAGAAGCCAAACGAATCCAGCTCAGGGTTTTTTTTCTCGTCTCTTTCTGAAGGCCTAACGGTACTTCCAGATGTAAATACATATTAGCGGAGGAGTAATTATATCAACAGTGAACTCTCAAGTGTTTAGCTGTGAACCGACGTCGTAAACAGTGTTTATATGAAAGGAACAAGAACACGAAACTGAAAACAAGTTTTAAATCGAGATAATGGCATCGGCACATAAATATTATTTCTTCACATCCAACCTTTGTGCCCATTGGAGTGTCTACACTAATACTTTGTGTTTGTGGTGGTCTTTGATTTAATGTCTATTCACTAAAGTGATTTTAGACAATAAAAAAAAATTTTTTTTTTAAAAAACAAACAAACTTGGAAATGGTTAATCTTCAGGAAAAAGAAATGAACCAGAAAAACAAGACAAGAAAGAAAAATTCACAAATGACGTTATCATAATTAACGATTGAAACAGTAAAATTAGCTAACCATAACACTGAACATGAGAAGTAACGGCGCGTTAAAGATAATTCGCTATAGGACTTTTTGACAGGCTAACAAAAAATTCATATGTTAAGGATGGTGAGGCAAATATGTCAGAAACTGTCTTCGTTGATAACGTAGGTATATGTCGTTTTACCCGAACGCATGATAGAATATGACTATGTGTTATCTTCTTTCCACACAGGCACACTACATTCCTGGTGTATTTTGTTTTGAATGCATCAAGTTTCCACCTATACATAAGGGATTGTATACTTCTGCTGGCAGGGAACCGCTTGGGTGTTTTGCTAATTTCAAAATTCATGTAACATTTTTCATACTTTTTCTGTTTATCTTGAAACTGCTTCCATACGTAGGCGTCCACTAAGGTATAACACTCATGCAATGAGAGGGAAAGTTGTATATGATTTGAATCTGGTGAGCTCTTTGCCCCCCGTTTGGCAGCCCTATCAGCCATATCATTGTAATGAAAAGAACTATGGGATGGTATCCAGCAGAAAGTAATATCAGTGCCTCTTAAGGATAAACTATTAATCAAGTGAGTAATTTCCAATATCATTTCAGATCTTGTTTGTAATTTTGATAATTCAAGAGCTTGAAATACAGATTTTGAATCAACGCAAAAAAGTATCTGGGGAATTGTCCTAGGAAGATTTATCATACAATTCAAAGCCATTAAGATTGCAAAGAGTTCTGCAGTAAAGATATATTTATAAAGTCCTATATAGAAAGATTTCTCAATTTTGAGAGCAGGTATTAAAAACGCTGAGCCTGCTTGTCTCTCAATTATTGAACCATCAGTGTAAACTTTCAAGTGATCGGAATAAAAGTCTTCTATATGACATTTAACGTGACTTGCCAGTAAGTTGATATTATCTTCTTTTTTTAAGTCAGTGTGGTGTATGTCAAATCGTGCTCTTTGAAGTTCCCAACTGGGTACTGGTGAAAACGAAGGTCTTAAAGTTATAGGACCTGTGTCTAGATCAATTCCAGAGCCTTTCATAACATCAGCTGTAAATGTTGCAAGCGTGACCTGTGAGGATATTGATTTAGCTCTTTTTGGAAAGTCGGTGTCTGATCTTACTTTTGTCTCTGTTTTGATGCTGTTTTCTATGGTAGTGTTTCTTAACAGAAATTTAGTAGAAGCGACTTTCCTTTGTTCATCAAGTGGCAACAATTTGATTGCATTGTATGTCGATGGCAACAGGCATGCATTGGAAAACCCAGCGCAAGTTTGAAACCTTTACAATCTATGCTCTGCAGTTTTGTGAGTAAGCGTTTTGGTGCGCTGAAGAATATTTCTTGGGCATAGGTTAATTTAGATCTAATAAGCGATTTACAGAGATGAACAAGTGTTGATGCATCTTGTCCCCATATCTGTTTGCGAACTATTTTCAAGAAATTTAAACTTTTTTGAGCTTTTGTATTAATAAGTATTCAATATGCTGATTCCAAGATAATTTGGCTGTAAGGAAAACTCCTAAGAATTTAATCGACTCATTATACTGAAGAAGAGTATCTCCCAGTTTGAACGTGGGAACATTTGCTGGGTTAGCTCCACTGTTAAACAAAACTATCTTTGTTTTTTCCACGGATAGATGCAGTCCATTTTCTACCATATATCGTGCTATTTTATCGAGTTCTAATTGATAACATTTACGCGTATAATTAAGACAGCGCAAAGGAGTTTTTCTTTTCATATTGACCTGCATCCACATGCATAAATCATCAGCATATTGAGCTAAAGTTACATGTTTAGAAATTTTACTGGGTAAGTCATGCAATAATATCATGAAGAGAAGGGGAGCAATAACGGATCCCTGAGGGATACCCATTTGAAGAAATCGTTTTGAAGAATACACATTTTCGATCCTCGTTTGAATTACACGGTCTTCTAAGAAGCATTTGACATAATCAAAAATGTGACCTGTTAGCCCAATACTTTTCAATTTGAATAATAATCGGGAGTGCCATACTTGGTCGTATGCTTTAGTTATATCAAAAAAATGTAGCTAAAACACATTGGCGTCTGGCAAATTGTTGTTTGATATTAGTGGTTAGCTTTGTTAGGAGTTCCACTGGTGACCTGCCTTTTCTAAACCCTGCCTGATTCACTGGTAATATGTTGTTCTTTTCACAGTAGTACATCAATCTCTTTAAAATTATTTTCTCCATAAATTTACATACGTGCGATGTTAATGCAATTGGCCTATAGTTTTTCAAGTCAATATTGCACTTACCTGCTTTTAGTACAGGAACCACTATTGATTGTTTCCAATAGTCGGGCAGTTTGCCGCTATTCCAGCATTTTTTAAACATATTATATAGCAAGATTAAAAAATTTTCTGGTAAATTTTTCAACATCTCATTGGAAATTGCATCACATCCTACTGATGTCTTTTTATTTGGAATTGATTTAATGGCATCTTTTAATTCTTGGAGCGTGATTGGTGCATTTACGTAGTGCGTATTATCTGGGACAGGATCCTTGTATGCGTCGGTCTTTTCTTCCTGTACCCTATAATTTCTACTAGAGGCAGGAAGTCCTTCTACTCGACAGACCTCAGCAAACATGTCTGCAAAAGCTTCTGCTTTCTCCTGTGAGCTAGGTAAAGGGTTGTTTTCTAGCTTTACTGGAATTGATGGCAACTTGATCCCATTTTTCATTGTTTTCAGTTGTTCCCAAATCTTTTGCATATCTTTATGGTCACTTACTTCATATGTACAAAAAGATGTCCAATATTGTTCTTTAGCTTGTTCTATGACTTTGTTACAGTTTATGTTCGCACTTTTCATTGCCGTATGATTTTCAGGTGACCTATTAGCTATATATTGTTTGTATTTTTCTTTCTTTTCGTTGACTGCCTTTTCACAATCTTTATTCCACCAGACTTTTCCATGATGTTTTCCTGTTTTTGACGCTTTAAGTTCTGGAATTGAAATTTTTGCAGCCCTTAAGAGTGACTTACAGAAATCTGCGTACATATCGTTTAAGGGCGTTGTTTCAGATAGATCTGTTCTTGTATTTCGTAGGAAAGCTTTAAAACTGGCCCAATCTGCGTATTTATAGTTAAACTTGGGTAAACTATCTTGTGGTATTGCATCAAACTCAGTGATAAAGTTAAGGGTAAGAAGTATGGGGATGTGATCTGATCCCAACAAGTCATCCTCTGTTTTGCCATGTGGCATTTGGTGCTAGCGATGGTGAGATTAAGGTAAGGTCGATAGCTGTGGGTCTGTGGGTTGGTATATCAGGGACACGGGTAACGTGTCCGTTGTTTAGTAAGTATAAATTGGAATCTATAATATTTTCAATCAACCTGTTGCTAGTTATGTTTTTACAATTCTTGTCCCAAAATGGGGCATGTGCATTAAAATCACCACCAACTATCCACTTGTCACGTTGGTCATGAAAATGTTTCAACCACTCAGTATTCACAGAATCGGGACCTCTTGGTAGATAGACAGAGGCCAAATTCAAAACTAATGATGATGAACATTTTATAACGATTGCACATGAAGAAATAGATGAGGACGATTTTGGTACTGGCGATGACCTTTCGCAGTAGATCATTCCTTCACGAACATTATATAGCTGTTTGTATTCGGCCACTGTCATTGATAGAGTCATATACTGGTGGATAATACGACTCGTAAAACCCCGATATTTTAGGTACATTGGTTTTGGTGGTATTCAGCGATTGTAGAAGCAAGACTTGGATGTTTCTAGAAGATAGGTAGTTACTCAAATAGGAAATGTTTCTAACAATGGAACGTGTGTTCCACTGAACAATGTTGATGTCACTGACTACACACTTTTTCATGATGAACGGTTGAATAAGCTTGGAGTAGTATCCCACATTTAGATGATTAGATAATCAGTTAATCTAACGTTCAAGTAAAATTTATCATAAGTAAGCAAATAAGTATATAAGGAAGTAAAATAATATAGTTGAATACTGAACAAAGAGGAACTGAATCTGGGCTGAATCTAAAATGACCAGGGAGGGAAGAAAAACTGAGGGTGAAAGCCGGGTCTTGATTGATGGTGTTGATGGGTTGATCGATCTCCTCCTCGGTTTTTCCCAGAAAAGCTGATGGATATGCCTCCCTATATTTCTGGCCAGAACGCTCGCCCCTCTGGTGGTCGGATGTACGTCGTCCTGGCTGACTTGGGTGTAGCGGCTTGTTTGCAGGTTATCGTGGCTGATGTAGTTGACATTTGCTGCGTTGAGGAGTCTCTCTTTGGTTAGGACATTAAGCAGCTCCCTTTTCACGTTTAGGTACTTGTTTCTTACAGGAGCGACCTGACTTAACACTATCTTGGCTTTTGGAAATTGGGTGTTAACAGATTTTACACAGTCGTCTAGATTTGTACTACATACTTTTGGCTCCTTCGTTTTCAGATCTGCTATCCCCAGGTGTAAAACAAAGCAGTCAGGTTCAGGTGTCAGCTCTTCTTTAGAGTTTTCAATAGCTCTCTTACATTCGTCGATGGTACGTATCTTCCTCGTGGCCACCTGGAAACCGTAGGACGATCCTAATCTTTTAATAGAGTCATGAATAATGAGGACTCGTGGGAGAACATTGGACTTAGATCTGGGATGTGTTGGAACAGCAGTTTTGACGTCACGTTTAGTTTTGATAGAGACGTCAGATTGGTGCCTGACATTTTTCTGTCGAAAATCGATGTTTGTACAAAATGCTGTTTTGGCTGGTTGAGCGGCGCATTCCGCATAGGATGAAAATGTGTCCATCGGTGATGTGGTGGTATAATCACTGTGGACTGCAGAGTCAGTCTGGCACGCTGTGGAGGTTGTAAGTATTGCGCACTTTTTGATTTCGCGCAGCTCTTGTAATGCTTTGTTGTTTTCATGCAGAAGTTTTCTGTCAGACTGAAGCTTGTCTGTAACTTGTGTAAGGCTGCTGATTTGGATAGACATCTGATAGATTGTATTTTTAAGAATGTCTATTTGCCTTACCGCCTCTTGACAGTGACAGCCACAAGATGTGTTTGTATGTGTGCGTGCGTGCGTGCGTGTGTGCGTGCGTGCGTGTGTGTGTGTGTGTGGTGTGTGTGTGTGTGTGTGTGTGTGAGGAGAGAGTGTATATGTATGTATGTGTGTTTGTGTGTTGTGAGAGGAGAGAGAGAGAGAAAGGGGAGAGAGAGAGAGAGAGATAGAGAGAGAGATAGATAGAAAGACAGAGATAGGGTGGAGAGAGAGAGTGTGTGTGTGTATGTATGTTTGTGTGTGTGTGTGTGTGTGTGTGTGAGGAGAGAGAGAGAGAGAGAGAGACAGAGAGACAGAGAGGAGAGACAGAAACAAAGAAAGAGAGAGAAAGAGAGATAGATAGAGAAGGAGAGAGAGAGAGAGGGGGAGGGAAAATATATATAAAGAGAAAGAGAGAGCGGGAGAGAGAGAGAAAGACAGAAAGAAAGACAGGGAGAGAGAGAGTGAGACAGAAAGAGAGAGAGAGAGAGAGAGAGAGAGAGAGCAGGAAAGAGAGAGAGACAGAGACAGAGACAGAGACAGAGACAGACAAAGACAGGGAGAGACAGAGAGAAATGCTACGCAGATCTATCAGTACAATACATTATGAGTTCAGTGAACATGATTTTACTTTTACCTCCAAGGAACGGTAAACAGAATAATGCTCTATTTTATTGGGCACACAAGCCGCTGACTTCAGTCCATTTATCAGTCGGTGCACACACACAGGTACACACACACACACACACACACACACACACACACACACACACACACACAGAGGTACACACACACACACACACACACACACACACACACACACACACACACACACACACACACACACACACACACACACACAGAGAAAAGGAAGCTTCCTCCGCCCTCTCAGATTTTTGTGTGTGAAAAGGAACATATAATTGACTGACGATAAGAAAACAGCGGAATAGTTCATCCATTGAAAATAGAATGGATAACATATAGGATTGAGTGGGAAGGTGTTGATGTGGGGGGAAATCAAAACCCATTTAAGCTTATAATGTTATTAAGGACATGAAACTATCCACCCACATATCATTCGATATCTTCATTTAAACAGTTTGGATTTTGGAGAATATGTAAATAAAGAGAGAGAGAGAGTGGGTGAGAGAAAGAGAGAGAGGGAGAGAGAGAGACAGACAGACCGAGAGAGACAGACAGAGAGACAGAGAGAGAGACAGAGATAGAGAGAGAGAGAGTGAGACAGACGAATAGAGTGAGAGAGAAAGAGAGAGTGAGAGAGAGAGACAGACAGAGAAAGACAGAGACAGAGAGACAAAGATAGAGTGAGACAAACAGAGACAGAGACAGAGAGACAGAGAGAAAAACAGAGAGAGAGAGAGAGACAGACAGACAGAGTAAGACAGACAGACGAATAGAGTGAGAGAGAGAGAGAGACAGAGAGGAGAGACAGAGAGAGACAGAGACAAAGAAATAGAGACAAACACAGAGTGAGAGACAGAGAGAGACAGAGAGACAAAGACAGAGAGAAAAACAGAGAAACAGAGAGAGAGAGAGAGACAGAGACAGAGATAGAGACAGACAGACAGAGACAGAGTGACAGAGAAACTAAGAGAGAGAGAGAGAGAGACAGACAGAGAGAGGGAGAGGAAGAGAGAGAGAGAGAGAGAGAGAGAGAGAGACAGAGGAGAGACAGAGACAGACAGAAAGACAGACAGACATATAGACAGAGA
>JAPXFY010000026.1:26799922-26804922 GCA_030674185.1 Monoplex corrugatus
GCAACATTTATAGGCCATTTTATGAGGAAAGGGGATTTGGAGCACCTGGAGACAACAGGAAAGCTGGAGGGAAAGAGAGCACCAGGTAGACCCAGGGAAAAATACTGGACAGACTTGCAGAGTGGTTGAGGACAGAGAGGGTGGAAGATGTGCTTGCGGCAAGGGATAGATACATTATGGAGGGCATGATCGCTAACGCCACATGGCAGGGCACTTGATGATGATGATGATGATGATGATCTCGAATTCAGCCGCAGCCTGTGACAACTAAAAACAGACCTGTTCGCCTCCCGTCTTCATGTTTCCATCATTCTGGTGGTTGCAGCTTAGTATTTCATAACTCCTTCTGCGGCTTTCCCTCCCCATTTCAAGATCTTGCAAGCGCATAAGGTATTGCGGAGGCTCGGGAAGTCTGCCAGATAGTTGCTGACAGATTTGGGTGGAGCGCAGATGGAACTTCTGAGTGCAATGAATCCCTCTTGAACTAAGTTCAAACTCAAACTCCAAACCCAAACTCTCGCTGTCAGTGAGTCTGTCATCATCATCATCATCAGGTGCCTTACCGCATGGCGTTGGCGATTATGGACTTCCATCTTGTCTCTATCACTTATTGCCCCAAGCATCTCTTCCACCCTCCTTGTCCCCAGCCACTCTGCAAGTCCGTCTAGTATCTTCTCGAGTCTGTCATAAGCCAGCCATCTTATTAATTATTGATTGATTGATTTGGTTTAGTTTTTACGTCGACACCCTCCTTAAGTGATATGGCCGACGGGGATAACCATCCCAGGGACGTGGGGTAAGGGGGACTTATCTAATCCTATACTGACACCACCAGAACAACAATGATCTTAGGATAGGACAATAATAATAATAATAATAATAATTACAATATTTATATATAGCGCAAAATCTTGATAAAATCAAATCTAAGCGCTGAAGCAGACACACACGTAAGCACGCACGCACGCACGCACGCACACACACGCACGCACACACACACACACACACACACACACACACACACACACACACGCATGGCTATAAATGGGGAGAAAGAATAAAAGCAATAAAAGCAAGAATAAAAGCAATGGAAAATTATAGAGAGCATAGCATATACAATTATATATTATAACCATGTGATTCCCTCCGAGCGGAGACAGGCTGCAGAGGGGGGGGGGGGGGGGGGGGGTTGAGTGAGGTTAGGATTTTATGCGGAGGAGAAAAGGTGAGTTTTGAGAGCGGACTTGAAGGAGACAAAAGTAGGTTGCTGACGGACTGAGAGAGGAAGTCTGTTCCAGGAGAGTGGACCAGAAACAGAGAAGGCTCGTGGACCATAGGTATTGAGCTTAGTGCGTGGAAAGCGAAAAGTCAGAGGATCGGAAGCAGAGCGGAGGGTACGTGAGGGAAGATAGATCTCAAGTAGGCTTGACAGGTAATCGGGGGCTGCGTTATTGAGGCTTTTGTAGCACATGGTGTCTAGTTTGTACTGTATGCGCTTTGATACAGGGAGCCAGTGAAGTTGTGCCAGGAGAGGAGATATGTGGTCAGCTTTTTTCTTTTTGAGTACAAGGCGTACAGCATTGTTTTGAATGCGCTGTAGGATGTGAATGGTGGAGGCAGGAAGACCAGACAGGAGTGAATTGCAATAGTCAATGCGAGACATTATGAAGGAGAGAACGAGTTTTGCAGTTGTTTCGACAGAGAGATACTTCCTGATCAGCCTTATACGATGGAGATGATAGTAGCAGGATCTGGCAGTTTGGGAAACAAAGTTGTTCATGGAGAGGGTAGAGTCAATGCAGACACCAAGGTTTTTAGCTGAATCAGAAATTGGGACTGATGTGTTACATAATGGGAGAGAAAGAGGAGGCAGCTGAGAAAGTTTCTGACGGGTGCCAATGAGGATAGCTTCTGTTTTGTCGTCATTAAGCTGAAGTCTATTGTGTGTCATCCAGTTCTTAATGTCCGAGTAACACTCAGTGGTGCGAGTCAACAGGCGCTGTATATTATCAGGTGAGTCACTGTCTTGAAGTTGGGTGTCATCAGCATAGAAGTGGTGTTTTATGGAGTGGGAGTTGATGATGGTGGACAGGGGGGAGGTGTAAAGAGTGAACAGAACAGGGCCAAGGACAGATCCTTGTGGAACACCACAGGTCAGGTATGCAGGTTGAGAGTAAGTGCCATTGATGAGAACGGTTTGTTTTCTGTTGGATAGGTATGAAGTGAACCAAGACAGAGCAATATCAGAGATGCCAAAAGTATGATGAAGTCTAGAAAGGAGAATACCATGATCAATGGTATCAAAGGCTGCAGACAGATCAAGGAGTGTGAGGAGAGAGACTTTGCCAGTATCAGTTGCAAGGAGGAGATTGTTGAGAATGTGTAGTAGGGCAGTTTCAGTGCTATGGCACTGGCGGTAGGCTGACTGGAAAGGATTGAGGAGATTGTTGGCAGACAGGTGAGAGTTCAGCTGGTTGAGGACGACTTTTTCAAGGAGTTTTGACAAGAAAGAGAGATTAGAGATAGGCCGGTAATTTTTCAGTTCATTTGGATCTAAATTGTGTTTCTTGAGGAGAGGGTGAACAATAGCAGACTTGAAAGAATCAGGGACAGTTCCAGTTTGAAGAGAAGTGTTGATGATGTCAGTGATGAATGGGAGGAGAGTAGGGAGACAGTCGGCGTAGAGAGAACCTGGAAGAGGATCCAGTTCGCAGGTTTTGAACGACATGGATCTGATTGTGTTGAGAATTTCTTCTTGTGAGACTGGGTTAAAAGTAGTAAGAGGTGTGCCAGAGAAGGAAGGGTCAGGTGGGCATGGTTGACAGGGTGTCCTGTCAAGCCTGTCACGAAGAGTTTG
This sequence comes from Monoplex corrugatus, assembly GCA_030674185.1. Classification (NCBI taxonomy): domain Eukaryota; kingdom Metazoa; phylum Mollusca; class Gastropoda; order Littorinimorpha; family Ranellidae; genus Monoplex; species Monoplex corrugatus. The sequence continues at coordinate 26,802,780 of JAPXFY010000026.1, forward strand.
TATTTTGGTGGTGAAATAGTTGGAGAATACAGATGGGAGTTCTTCATTTGTATGTTTTGTTGGGAGAGGTAAATCTTTTCGTGTGCCAAGGAGATGATTCATGGTTGTAAAGAGTTCTTTTGAAGAAGAGGCATTCAGGATTTTGGTTTGGAAATAGCTTGTTTTTGCTGATGCAATGAGGGTGGATACTTTTGTTTTAGAGGCTTGGAAAAGTTGCCTGTGTACAGTGAGTTTGGATTTGCGCCAGCGGCGCTCTGCTCTGCGGCGGGCACGTTTTGCACAGGCGATCTCATGAGTGAGCCAGGGGTAGGGGGGCGGTCAGGTAAAGGACGGGTTGTGGCTGGAGCATGAGTGTCCAGAAGATGGTGGAGAGTAGTATAGAATTCATCGGCAAGGTTATGTGACTTTTCAGAAAGGAGACGGGAGGCATCAGATGAAAATGTGGAGAGGTCGATAGATTTGAGATTGCGTCGAGTCACTGTGCGCATGGTACGGGAAGGAGGAGAAATGTCGAGAGAACAGAGAATTGCAGAGTGGTCAGATGGAAGGGCTGACGTTAGACGGGTAGAAAGAACTAAGCAGTTGTCAGTAGCGGAATTGTGGTGATCACGAGAAATGATCCAGTCAAGAATGTGACCTTTTTGATGGGTTGGTTCAGAAATGTGTTGAGTCATATTGTGATTGGACAGAGAGTTGATGATATGTCTTGTGTCATAACGGTGAGTGTTGTCATAGTGGACATTGATGTCACCTAGAATGATGAGATTTCCAGGTAAGAGACAGTAGTAATCAAGAAGTTGATCAAAGTCAGAGAGAAACATGGATGTGGTGAGCTTGTTGGCAGAGCTAGGTGGAGGTCGATAGACACAGGAGAAGGTGATGGGGTGAGGGGTGGATTGGAAGGATACTTCAACGTGCTCGAAAGAAGGATGGAGAAAGGCAGAGACTGCGAGAAAGACAGGCGGGAATGGAGTGAGTCGTTGTAGAGGATGGCGATACCACCACCTCGGGATGAGCGATGGAAAGAAGCAAGCCTGTAACCACTCGGAGTGAGACTCACGTGTATAGGTTCATGACCAAGGGGGTTAAGCCATGTTTCGGTGATAAAAGCAATGTCAACATGTTCATCTGCGATAAAGTCAGCAATGACATCAGCTTTGCCATCAGTGCATGTTGACTGAGCGTTAAAAAGGCATATTTTCAGTTTATCACAATGCGGCGGCCGAGGTGGAGACGAAGGCAGCACCGACGGGACAGAAGACGAAGGAGACACCAGCGGGGCAGAAGACGAAGGCAGCAACGACGGGACAGAAGACGAAGGAGGCACCAGCGGGACAGAAGACAAAGGCAGCACCAACGGGACAGAAGACGAGGGCAGCGCCGGCGGGACAGAAGACGAAAGCGGCACCGGCGGGACAGAAGGCGAAGGCGGCACCGGCGGGACAGAAGACGAAGGCGAAGACGGCAGAGGAGGAGACGAAGTTTGCAGCAGCAAGGTCGAGTGCAGGGGCAGTGGAGGAGACGAAGAAGCAGAAGAGTGGTGTCGGACTGGCACAGCAGGAGGCAGATTGTGCCAAAGTCGGTGGAGACGTCCACCACGACAGGATCGCGCAGTGCGGGGCTTAGGACACAGCCCCAGTGTTCGTATGCGCTGGTAGACGCCTCCACCGAGGTAGCACTTGCTGTGTTTAAAAAGTGTCAGTCCAATTTGTTTTATAAAAGAAGGGTCCATAATTGCGAGCCAGTCAGGAGAACAAGATACTTGCAGAGAACACAAAGGTTTGGGAAAGCTGTAGCGTTGGGCGAACACAGTAGGCTAAAATGTAAACACAGTTCACAGATAAAATGTCCGACTTGAGCGGCTGAATTAAAATGATGAAAAGAGGTGTAAAAACTTTGAAATCAGATTATCTGGTAAAATATTCAAAATTTAAAAAAATATTTACATCACCGTGTGTCGGGATTTAAAAGCAACAAACTGATACAAAATTCAATGCATAAAATCAAATAGAACCACGATAAAATCACTGTAAAACACCACACACACTTTTGCTGCCTGCTGGCGCGACATCTACTCACTAGTGAGAAGGCCAGGTTTAATGTAGCGCACCCCGGGACTCGAACCCACAACCATTAGCATGTG
>JAPXFY010000026.1:26812422-26824922 GCA_030674185.1 Monoplex corrugatus
AAGCGGAGACAGACGCACAGACACTCACTTGTCTGCGGCGATATGAAACAATCGCCCATTTTACGAAACATGAAACCAAATTTGAAAAAAAACACCCACCAAATCTGAGAAATAAGCAGGAGAAAAGAAGAGGAGCAGAAGGCAAAAGAAGATCATCGATTGACCTCGCTTATCGATTGTTCCAGAATTACCTGGTCCATAAGGAAGAAGAACCAGGACCATTCAGCCATACGTATCAAATGTGGCACAGTAGTCATAGCACTCAACAAGAACGCCAAAGTCAGGAACAAATTTCTTACAATGTTATGATAGGCATGACGATGGCGATACAAAAAAATACACAAAAGTAACACCGCACAGACTTCTGCAGCGTTGATTGACAATTTCTTATGGTTTTCATATTGGAAAGTATTTAAAGGTTTTAAAGTTTTTAGGGTTTTTCTAGTGATAAGTATTTTTAATTTTTTTTTCAGTTTTGAGGTTTTTTTCTAGTGGTAATTTTTTGGGGGTTTTAAAGTTTAAAAACAGTAAAAAAACAAAAAACAAAAAACAAAACAAAGATCACCAGCCAACTCGCGTAAGAAAAAAAAAAGTAGTGGCCTGCCTCAACAGTTGAACTCTCAACTTCCTGCGTTATGTGCAAGCCACTCTGACCACTGAGGTAACATGACCATTGAATGAAGAAAGAGAAAAAAACAAAAAAGTGAAAAAAAGAAAAGAAAGACCAAAAAAGAAAAGAAAAAGAAAAGAAAAAGAAAAGGGTGTGCTTAGGTGTTCCAGTAGGAATCGTCAATCTCGGAGGACAACCAAAAATTCCCCACTACTTCACGTTTATTTCTTTGTCCTCTTGACGAAGACCAGTTGGCTGACAATTCCCGCCTGTCTTCTTCCGTCACTAAATTTAACCATGCGTTCTTGGTTTTTAGTTTTTAAACGTTTTCTGGTTTCGGTGTACTTGATGACTGACAGTCCAGTCGAGTCAGAGTAATGTCTGTGGCTTAGTAATTGCAGCATTTGCCTAAGTTTCAGTTTCAATTTGAATTTCTCAAGATGACGTCTCCGCGCTTGGAATGAATTCCACATGCACTAACGTCACAGGTGCCATGGGATGGAGAAGATCCAGAATGATGACGGCACAAGCCTTGATAAACCTGCACATAAACCTACGAGCTGGCCAGGTTCTGAGGTCCTACCTACATAGTTTCATAACCCTGGGGTTTCGTAAGGGAGTGAGCTGGCTGAGACCTCAACTTTTCCCGGGGCCAGCACCACGAGGGTGGCGCCCATCCCCCTCTCTCTCTGTCGCTTCAAATTCATATTCATATTCGCATTTTTTATCAAGATTTCAGAAAGGGAAGAAGGGTAATTGGTCTTCAAGGGTTGGGACCTGGGAAATCAAACCTATCTCTCCAATGAAATAAGAGGGAAGCAGGGAGAATTTTTATAATATCAACCAAAGGACATAACTCTTGAGAGTCACGTAGGAATTATCCCCCATGTTGTGGAACTTCTCAAATCTAACATAGTTTGTGCTACCCATTATGCTAGCATAGAAGCAGATACAAAGCACAAAAACCGACTCGTTTTTCGTCCCCTTCAGAAGGACTAGACGTTCAGTTCGATTATCCGGTCAAACTGAGGAGTGTTCTGAGCTTACGGTTTTTGTGCTTTGTATCTGCTTCTATGCTAGCTGAATGGGTAGCGCGAACTATGTTAGATTTGAGAAGTTCCACAGCATGGGGGATAATTCCTACGTGACTCTAAAGAGTTATGTCCTTTGGTTGATATCTCTCCAATGTTTTGTACCAAGGCAGCTGGGCAATGCCCTGCTCTTCACAATTTTCTACTGCTATGGGATCTTTAGCGTGCGCAGCCAGGAGACATACCCGGTCCGACTCGTTTTTCGTCCCCTTCCGAAGGATTAGACGGTCAGTTCGATTTTCCGGTCACACTGAGGAGAAAAGTCGAGGCCTCTACAGGGAGCGAAGCCTGGAACCTCGAGTTTAGTTATTGGCAGGCGAACGTCTGAACAATTCTGCCACTCTTCTCCCTCATTTGCCTAAAACGCGAGAAACCTCGGTTAGAATCATGGACTAGACAGGGATTTTTCTGCTTCAGCCCGTTTATACACCCCTACACAAGATTCAGAGGTGGTCTGGGTGCTTGACTTTTAGGATGAGACAATAAACTTAGGTTACATGCGTAGCTCTCATTCAGCACACGTTGAAGATCCCATGGCAAACCAAACAGGTTGTCCTTGGAAAAAAGGAAATTCTGTAGGCAAATATCACTTTCAGAAGGATACAGAAATAACACGTGTACAGAAAGCAAAAATGGTATTTCACTACTTTCTGGTTAAACGCTATCTTCCGAAAGACAACCTGAATTTCATATGGTAAATTTAATGTAACAAATACATTTAAAAAAACGAGAAAGAGAGAGAAAGGAAGAAAAGAAAAGGAGAAAATGAGAGAGAGAGAGAGAAAGAGAGAGAGGTAGACAGACAGACAGACAGACACAGACAGAGAGACAGAGAGAGTGAGACAGAGAAAGATAGAGAGAGACAGAGTGAGACAGACAGAGAGAGAGAGAGAGAGAGAGAGTGAGGAGAGAGAGAGAGAGACAAAGATAGATAGACAGACAGATAGATAGATAGATAGACAGATAGATAGACAGACAGACAGATAGATAGATAGATAGCTAAAGAGATGATAGATAGATAGATTGATAGATAGATAGATATATAGATAGATAGGTAGATAGAAAGACAGACAGACAGACAGACAGATTGATAGATAGATAGATAGATAAATAGATAGATAAATGGACAGATAGATAGATAGAATGACAGACAGGCAGACAGCCAGCCACCCAGATAGATAGATATACAGATAGATAGATAGATGTGTGTGTGTGTGTGTGTGTGTGTGTGTGCGTGCTTGCGTGCGCGCACGTGTCTGTGCGTGCGTGCATGTGTGTAGTGTGTATGTGTCTGTGCGTGTGTGCGTGCGTGTGTATGTTCGTATGTGTGTGAGTGTGTATGTGCTTGTGTGTGTGTGTGTGTGTGTGTGTGTGTGTGTCTATTGTGCGTGTGCGTGTGCATGTATGAGTGTGTGTATGTGTGAGTGCATGTATGAGTGTGTGTATGTGTGCGTGTGTGTGTGTGTGTGTTTGTGTGTGTATGTGTGCGCGCATGTATGTGTGTGTGTGTTGTGTGAGTGTGCGTGTGTGTGTGTGTGTGTGTGTGTGTGCGCGCATGTGTGTGTGTGTGTGTGTGTGTGAGTGTGTGTGCGTGTGTGTGTGAGTGAGTGATGAAACGAGACAGCGGGAATATGTCCAGTAAGCAGTATTAAGTGGGTATCAGAAACTGGAACAGGGACAGAACCTATTAAAACTTCCACACAATCAATCAGATCTGCAAATCGTGTTTCTGGCATCCGCGCCTCAAAGCACCTTCAAAGAGGAAATGACAACAATTTCCAGACATCGGAATTCAAGCAACTGCCAGAGCTCAAGTAAATCATAACTACAGAAAGAGAGAGAGAGAGGAGAGAGAAAAAGAGAGAGAAAGAAGAGAGAGAGAAAGAAAGAGAGAGAGACAGGGAGAAAGAGAGAGAAAGAAAGGAAGAGAGAGAGAAAGAGAAAGAGGAGAGAGAAGGAGAGAGACAGACAAAGAGAGAGAGAGAGAGAGTAAAAGAGAGAGAAAGAGACAGACAGACAGACAAAGAGGAAAGAAGAGAGAGAAACAGACAGAGAGAGAGAGTCGGACAGACAGACAGACAGACAGAGAGTGAGACAGAAAGAGAGAGAGAGAAGAAAGAGAGAAAGAGAGAGAAGAGAGACAGACAGACAAAGAGAGAGAGAGAGAGAAAGAGACAGACTGACAGACAAAGAGAAAGAGAAAGAGAGAGAGAGACAGAGACAGAGAGAAACGGACAGACAGACAGACAGACAGACAGAGAGTGAGAGAGAAAGAGAGAGAGAAAGAAAGAGGGAGAGATAGATAGATAGATAGAGAGAGAGGAGAGTGAGAGAAGAGAGAGAGAGAGAGAGAGAGAGAGAGAGAGAGAGAGGAGAGAGAGAGAGAGAGAGAGAGAGAGAGAGAGAGAGAGAATTCATGATCGCTTAGATACAAAACAAGATAGGCGAAAATTTGTCGTCAAAATAAAAATTCGAAACCCACCCCCTCATCACCCTCTATTACAGAAAATTTAATTTTAATGCCAGAAATATCAAATCCTCTGAGAAGTGAGTTTCATTGACTTCAACAAGGCGTTTGAAAGTATCCATATACCTTTGTTGCAGAGGGTACTGTTCTTGTATGGCATCTAAAAGCGCATGGTCAAAGCAATAGAATATATTTAAAGCAATGTTCGCTATTGCTTACGCTCACAAGATGGCTACAGCGACTGCTTTCAGATTCTAACTGGCATTCACCAAGGCTGCATTATCTCCTCAATCCTGTTTGCTCTCGCTATCGACTGGGTTCTCAAGAAAGCAACTGAAAATCATGGCATCAGCTGGCACAAAGGAGGAAAGCTGTCTGATTTTGATTTTTGCTGATGAAGTTGTAGATGCCAATGGTGAATATACTGGTGAATTTTGGGTTTAGCTTTCAGCAACCACCTGACTGAAGTTTTCATAGATCAAAACAAAACATAAAGGCTTGATGACTTACCTACCTGAGTCGTTCTATCAACGATCAGAGTGACAAGAACCAAGATATCAATAGCAGAATAAGCAAAGCAGCAACAGTTTTCAAGCAGCTGATCAAGATCTTCGCAAGCAAGAAGTTTCTCTTCAAAAAAAAAAGCTTTGATTCTTCAACTCTAACGTCCTCTCCACATTTCTTTATGGCTGTGGAACGTGGCAATTGAAATCAGGTGAGGAGAAAAAAATCTGATGCTTTCGTTTCCAAATGCTTTAACAACAAGTTTAGGCATCAAACGGAGTGATTTCATAGCCATTGAAGAAGTCAGAGAGTGGTCCACTCTGTCTCCAGTTTCAAAGGAGATCGTCATACATACGGCACATGAAATGGCTTGGCTACGTGTCCTGGCTCCCTTCAACAATATTCTCCAAGTAAATGGTGTGGCTGACTCATCATCATCATCATCAGGTGCCCTGCCACATAGCGCTGGCGACCATGGACTTCCAACCATCTCTATCTCTCGTTGCCCCTAGCATCTCCCCCACTCTCCTCATCCCCAGCCACTCTGCAAGTCCGTCCAGCATTCTCTCCCTGGGTCTACCGGTGCTCTCTTCCCCTCCAGCTTTCCTGTTGTCACCAGGTGCTCCAAATTCCCCTTCCTCATAAAATGACCTATAAATGTTGCTTGTCTTTTCCTAATCTTCCTTATGAGTGATCTACTTGTGTCTGCCTCCATCAAGACTGTCTCGTTTGGTTTCTTTGCTGTCCATGGAACTCATCTGAAAAACCACATCTCGGCTGACTACTGAAGGGAAAATAAAAACAGAGGCCGGCCCACGACCAGCTGGCAACAAGCCCGTCCAAAAAGACTTCTAGCGAGTAAACGAAAGTTGGGATGCTGACTTGTTCATCGATTCAAGCGGACAACGTTGACAACCTTACGTGTCGGACGACGCGGGAGCGACTGAAACAAACTGAACTGATCCCACCCCCACCCACCCACCCCTCATTTGTCATCCTCCCGACAATATAAAAATCAATGAATTTTGCAGCTCCGGTTTCCAGTTCCACCCGCTTCAATGTGGTGGCGAAGAGAACCGACGTCACGTACATGCGGGTGAGTTTGAAATGTGCTATATAACATCATCCACCATATAAAGGACATACAAATCACTCTCAGAAAATAGAAATTATGGCAATGGACGCCATAAGCTTGTCACGAACTTATCTGAATTGTGTAATTGACAGTGCGTGGAAATCTGTGATCACGACTGCCGGAAAACCGTTCCGTACAATAAGCATGTTGCCAGAAATCGTGTCGTAATCATGGATTGGAATTCCCATTTCCGGTTCCTGATAAATGTTTCCTCCCTTTTTATGTCGCCGAACACGATCGACCATTTTCTTCTTTTGATTCATTGAATCAGTTTATCTGTTCGTTCGTCCATTTATTTCTTTTGATTATTCATTCCTTCCTTCCTTCCTTCCTTCATTCCTTCCTTCCTTCTTTCTTCCTTCCTTCCTTCCTTCATTCATTCATTCATTCATTCATTCTTTCATTCATTCATTCATTCATTCATTCATTCATCATTCATTCTTTCTTTCTTTCTTTCTTTAATTCATTTATTCATTTATTCATTAATGCACTAATTATTCATTCATTCATTCATTCATTCATTCATTCATTCATTCATTCATTCATTCATCCATCCATCCATTCATTCATTCATTTATTTATTCATTCATTCATTCCAACCCTGCATTCTTTATTTGTTCATTGACTTATTTATTTATCTATTCGTTAATCTATTTGATTATCTATTTATTTATCTGTTTATTTATTTTGTTTCTGCTGATTTCTCTTTCGGAAAGAAAACTATTTCCGATCGTCTCGAATGAGTTTTGCCTCTCTCAGGCTTATGTCTGTCTACAATCCTCCCCCTACCTTTGTTTATCTCTTTCTTCCTTTCTTCTTCTTTAGCCTCCTCCCAACCCCTCTCTCTCTTTCTCTCCTTTCATCCGCACCTTTCTCTCTTTTGCTCTCTCTCTCTCTCTCTGTTTCTCTTGTTCTCTAGTTCCTTTCCCTCTGTTCAGTTGTGTTAGTTTGACTATTGACTAGCACCAAAACCCATTGAAAATTAAAGTATGTGAAACAGTTAAAGTTTTTTGTTCTAATCAACTGAAAAAAAAACCCCAACAACAAACAATTATCAGTAGGAATATGGGAATACAATTAATTAAGTAGCAAACGACATGAATAACAAAACAAAACAAAACAAAACAAAACAAAACAAAACAACCCAAAAAAAACAAACAAAAAACAAACAAACAAAAAACAAAAGAAGAAAAAAAAGACAAACTCGGGGAATGCTGGACAGCAGAAGACCCGCAGGGGAGACAACTCTCCTGAAACCGGATGTGTCAGCCCTGTCCTTTTAGTCCCGTTATTGTTGCTTAAAGTCCAGCCGATTGGATAAAACCATATCAGGTCTATAGCCGTTTCAAAAACGTACACAATACTTCAAAGAAAAAAAAAGGAAAGAAAATTAAGTACACGTATCAATGCATTCGCGCACATAATCTAAGGAGATGCCCCTGGTGTTGATCACTCCGTCCAATTTATCACACAGGGGATTTTATAAAAAACATACCTGAATACAAGTTTGAACATAACTATCATCATCATCAGGTGCCCTGCCGCATGGCGTTGGCGACCATGGACTTCCAGCCATCTCTATCTCTCGTTGCCCCTAGCATCTCCCCCACCCTCCTCATCCCCAGCCACTCTGCAAGTCCGTCCAGCATTCTCTCCCTGGGTCTACCTGGTGCTCTCTTTCCCTCCAGCTCTCCCGTTGTGACCAGGTGCTCCAAATCCCCCTTCCTCATAAAATGGCCTATAAATGTTGCTTGTCTTTTCCTAACCTTCCTTATGAGTGATCTACTTGTTTCTGCCTCCATCAAGACTGTCTCGTTGAACATAACTAAGGGCACTAAAAGAGATATAACAATGGGCCTAAATTACCCAAAATTACTTTCGTATATCTCAGTTCCCTATAACCGAAAAAATGCATTTTATACGTTTACCCAATTATCAATCCTAAGTGGAAGTACGCAGACTTTATCGAACACATACAGGTGAATGAACCAGCAAGGCAAACAACGATAGGAAGAAATGACAGAAAGCAAAGGAACAAGGCAAAAACAAAGACAGTGACAGAAAAGCGGACATTTCTAGCACAGATTGAAGGTGGGTATACTGTTTATACTGAAAGAGCCCCGGCATCCTTACAGGGATGTGTGTTCAGCCCTAAACAGTATAGTCCATACATACATGTTACGTAAATACACGACATTTTGAATATTGTTATCCCTGAAACTTCAAATATACAATGGCAAGAAATAAAAAATACAAAAAAAAACAACAACAACAACAACAAAAAAACGAACAAAAAGACTTGATTTCATGTATATACTGATCACTCTCTCTCTCTCTCTGTCTCTCTCTGTCTCTCTCTCTGTCTCCCTCTGTCTCTCTGTCTTTCTCTGTTTGTCTGTCTGTCTCTCTCTCTTTCTCTTTCTCTCTGTCTCCCCCCCTCTCTCTCTCCGTCTGTCTCTCTCTCTTTTCTCGACTTGAAGAGATAAATCAGTTGAATGATTATGACTTCTACCTGAGTTCTGTTATCATTTAAAGTTAAGAGTTGTTTATTTTCAAACCAGCCCTCTGTCTTGTTTGAGCTAAATGCTTTTAAAGACACTGAATCCTCAAATTGTCAAATTCTCTCTCTGTCTCTGACCGTGCCTCTGTCTCTGTCTCTCTCCCTCCCTGTTCTGTCTCTCCCTCTCCCTCTCTTCTCTCTCCATCTTTCCCCTCCTCTCTCTCTCTCCCCCTCTCTCTCTGCCTCTATCTCTGTGATTATCATTTTGTTTTCTGTTCTTTTACACTTTTTAGTTCTGTAGAACTAACACAGTATACAGTACACCCAAAGATGCATTTGTGACCCCCCACCACGAAATCATTCTTAACTAGCATTTTGGGCATTTTGAGATATACATATCACTGGAAAGTGTACATTCTGCTGATTATTTTGGTACTTGAATAAAGCTTGTACTAAAAAAAATGTAGAAGTTATGTATGTTTAAAGTCATTAACTTGTATGATGGCCATTTTGAGAAAACGGCCTCTAAAGTTTTTGTGTGCTTTCCTACACATTTTCCTTACTTTTCTTTATTTGGTGGCTTTGACCCAGTTTGTTTCTAATTTTCGCTGTCATTATCTGAAAGGTGCACCAAAGAGCTTTTCATCAGTATATTACATGTGCGGGTACTGTACAGGTTACGGTTCATAATAAGAGACAAAAATAGGTACTTTTGGTAGGAAATTGCGTTCTTTCTGTTGCGATCAGTGTATTAAAATACCATTTTAAATTGATTAATAATAATTTTTTCAAGAAAAAAAATTCTTTGGGGGATAGATTATAGTCTACAGAAATCAATTTTGAGAAAAAGTCAAACACCCCAGATAGACCCTCAGTCGCCTTTTCAACTCCTAGTGCTGTTCAACTGACTGCGAATTAAGACTGATTTCGTGGTGGGAGGTCACATTTTGTCATAAAGACAGGGTGAATGTACATTAGTAAGGCAAATAATGCTTCAGCGATAAATAATTAACCATTCGGACAAGGGCAACTGATGACTGGGTCCGAATAGTTCATGCAGCGCATGGACAGCCTCCCTTCGCTTGATGAAATGAATATCGAGTGGCGTTGGGAGCTTGGGAGGTGACTGTCCCGAGAGTGGCGGGGCATTGGTGTTGCGGGTTCCATCCGTATCCTCGTGGTGTTTTTGTTAACAACCAATTTTGCAGGAGATCAGTCTTCAGTATGGAGGTTGTGTCAACTCATCATCATCATCATCAGGTGCCCTGCCGCATGGCGTTGGCGACCATGGACTTCCAACCATCTCTATCTCTCGTTGCCCCCAGCATCTCCCCCACCCTCCTCATTCCCAGCCACTCTGCAAGTCCGTCCAGCATTCTCTCCCTGGTCTACTGGTGCTCTCTTTCCCTCCAGCTTTCCCGTTGTGACCAGGTGCTCCAAATCCCCCTTCCTTGTATCAACTATGAATAATTTTCTCATTCAAAAATAAATTTCGTACACTTCTTTTTTCATCTTGTGATATCTAATATCAATGTCTTACCGCCAGTAGAGTGTTTTTTTTTTTTTTTGTTTGTTTTAATATTCCGTCAGCGTTGGTTTAATCGTTTCCTTTCTTACGCTGATAAGTTAACATTTAATTGAGACAATAAACAAATCACAATCAAGTTGGTTTCTAAATGTAATGACTGTTACTAGGTTTTAGTTGAACTGTAATGGTACAAAAGTTTTGAAGAAAATCTTCGAAACTGGACCAGAAAGATTAACGATGTTTGTATTACGAAAAGCACCCCGTATTTTTTTTTCAATCTTTGTTAAACAATATTATACAATTTTGATTATTTTTTATCATTGTTTTGTTTTGATTGTGCTGTTATTGTTTTTTTCTAATTATGCATAACTTGTTTTAAAGTTTATATTAGGAAATTCAAGCAGGTAGCTAAAAAAAATTCAGTTTTGTTAATTTTATCAAACAAACAGACACAACCAAAAAACAAAATTTCAACAAAAAAATGAAAGAAAGAACGAAGACAAAACAAAACCAAAAAACAAACAAACAAACAAAACCCCCCATTAAAAACAGCCACTAATATAGTAACAGAGATGACAAAATGGGATGACATAAACATAATACAGAATCAAGACTTATCCAAAAGTCTCAATGAAACAAAACCGCTCGATATCCAACGACGACACGAATTGGTAACAGAGGAAACAGCAGTTCCTTCTTTCATGTAAAAGATTGAGGTGAGAAATAGCCTGAAAATAGCATAAGACATGATATAAACACACACACACGTACACACACACACACACACACACACACACACACACACACACACACACACACACACACACTCACACACACAACACACACACACACACACACACACTACACACACACACGCAGACACACACACACAGACAGACACACAGACACACACACACACCACACATCACACACACACACACACAGACAACACACAGACACACACACACAACACACACACAACACACACTCACATCACACACACCCACACACAACACACGCACACACACACACACATCCGATACTCTTGTTTAAATATTAAACAAGATCTACCTTCAACAATTCAAACAATCATACAACATTACATGACCTCGTGGACCAGATTACACGAGGCTTAAAATCAATGCTAAAACCACATTTCAATTCGTGCATCACTATGTAGAACTTCAGATGACATTAAATTCAAAAGAAAATACGGGCACAAAAATGAACACCAAAACGAGACGTTTGACAACAAATTCAAAAGGAGAAAAGAAAGTAGAAATATAACCCAAGGCATACAAGCAAAAATAATAATTGGATGATTCCTTATTCTAACAACCTTTTGCTTTTCATGAAACGGAAAAGAAAATAGTGGTGGAAAAGGAAACAATTTTGTCACAAAGAGCCAGACGAATTTAAAACGCCCATCAACTGGAAAAAAAATTAACCCTTTGACTCCCTTCCCTCATCCTGTCCACAAGCTTCCTGCATGGAAGCTGGCGGATACGGTGAAGGAATCAAAGGGTTAAGTTTTTGCTTTGCTACCATGGTTAGCAACGAGAGATAGAGATGGTTGGAAGTCCATGGTCGCCAACGCCATGCAGCAGGGCACCTGATGATGATGATGAAGAAAGGTACAGGTTTACAGAGTGAATTTTTGTTTTAACCCTTTGACTCCCACACTCTATCCATCAACTGGAAAAAATTAACCCTTTGACTCCCTTCCTTCATCCTGTCCACCAGCTTCCTGCATGGAAGCTGGTGGATACGGTGAAGGAATCAAAGGGTTAAGTTTTTGCTTTGCTACCATGGTTGGCAACGCAGGATGCTGGTGGACAGGGTGCGGGAGTCAAAGGGTTAAGTTGGTGGTGTGTAGGCAGATCGAACCCAGATCTTTGGATGGGAAATCGAACTCTTACCCACATGACCTCTAAAAAAAAAAAAAAAAAAAAAAAAAAAAAAGCAAACTGCACATAAAAGGCAACATTTGGGAATCTCTGTTAGTCAAAAGAAAAAAAAAGCAAACCACATAAAAAGCAACATTTGGGAATCTCTGTTAGTCTGTCCAGGCAGACCCAGGAAGAAAATATTGGACAGACTTGCAGGATGGCTGAGGACAGTTTCAATTTCAGTTTCAATTTCTCAAGATGACGTCTCCGGGCTCGTAAGGAATTCCATATGCACTAACGTCACAGGTGCCATGTGATGGAGAAGATCCAGAATGATCACGGCACAAGCCATATAAACCCACGAGCTGGCCAGGTCCCGAGGCCCTACCTAGATAGTGCCATAACTCTGGGGTCGTAGAAGAGTGAGGTGGCAGAGACCTCAACTTTTCCCAGGGCCAACACCACGATGGCGGCGCCCATCTCCTCAAATTCATATATTCATTTTCACTTTATTTTACAAGACTTCAGAAAGGCAAAAAAGGCTAATTGGTCTTCAACGGGTGGGACCTGGGAAATCAATCTATGTGTCCAATATTTTATACCAAGGCAGCCGGGCAATGCCCTGCTCTTCACGATTTTCAAATGTCGTGGGATCTTTAGTATGCACAGCCAGAAGGCATAGGGTCCGACTTGTTTTTCGTCCCTTTCCGAAGGACTAGGTGTTTGGTTCGATTTTCCGGTCAAACTGAGGAGAAAAGTCGAGGCCTCTACGGGAA
>JAPXFY010000026.1:26842422-26844922 GCA_030674185.1 Monoplex corrugatus
CAAGCGTAACATCACAAACAAACAAACACCAGACACAAAAATTAGGAGAAAAAGACTGAAACTTCCCTGCTGCTCCGTCCCTGTGTGAGAAAAGGAATCACAGGAAAAGACAACTCAGGGACGTTATCTGATCTGTTGTTTCTGTTCCAAAACCTTGAGGATTTCTTTCTGGCTTGTCTTTGATGTATATCTGGCAAAGACCAGTCGGCTATAGTTTCGTGCTTGTGTTGTTTCATAAATAAAAGTCCCCCACGGAGACGCCAGGGGCTCTTTCAGTATAAATAGTATCCCCCTATCTTCTGGAAATTCTGTGCTAATAATTTTCTCTTTTCTCTCACTCTCTTTGTTTCTGTTTTTTTATTTTATTTTCCTTTGCTTTCTGTCATTTCTTCTTATCATTTTCTGTCTTGCTGATCCATTCATCTGTATATGTTCTATAACGCCTTACCTATTTTCTCTTCGGATTGATAACTGGGTACATGTATTAAGTGCATTTTTGGCTCTATGGAAATGAGATGTGCGGAAGCAGTTTTAGGTAATTTAGACTCGTTTTATGTACAGGGGGAGTGCAAAAGTAGTTATACAGTAATTATTACATCATTATTATGATGCTTAATTCCGCTCTCGATTAGAGGAGTGTGTGAATACCGACGGCAAGCAGTTTGAGTATCTGAGGGATTAAGGCTGTGCTTGTTATTACATGTATACACAATATTCATTTGTTTTTGTAAAAAATGCAGTGAATATTGTACGTGTTTTCTTTTTTCATAACTGTATACCTACTTTTGCACCCCCTGTATATTTTAGAGTCCTTAGTTATGTTTACATTTGTATTCAGGTTTGTTTCTTCTTAAATGGCCTGATGATAAATTGGACAAGTGGTCAACGCTAGGGGCATATTTTTACGTTATGTGTACGAATACATTGATACGTGTATTATATTTCTTTTCCAGGTGTTTTTATTTTTTCTTTCCGTTGAAGTATGGTGTACTGATTGAGCCCTGATATGGCTCTACGCAGTCGGCTGGGCTTTAAACAACAATAACAGTAATAGTGATAAATAAGTACGTGTTCTCGTTCAATTTTTCCCCACGTGTGTTTTAGGTTTTTTGAAACAAAAAGTGAACTATCGAAACAAATCGGCTGCAGTATTAAGAACAACACAGTTGCATATCGATGTTTGCTCTCCATAGTCTTAATATCTGCACAAAACAGTTTCAGTTTCAGTTTCAATTTCTCAAGATGACGTCTCCGCCCTAGGAAAGAATTCCATGTGCACAAAATGGCAGGTGCCTTGTGTACATGTATGGTGATCATGGTACAATCCCCAATAAGCCTGCACAGATACCCATGAGCTGGCCAGGTCCTGAGGCATACCTAGACTATGTTTTACCTAGTTGTCTTCTATAACTGATATTTTATCAGCCTATCACTGGAATAATCTTGGTTGCATGTAAATGACATGTACATCTGTGTATCTTACCTTTGAAAAAAGGAAACACACACACACACACACACACACACACACACACACACACACACACACACACACACACACACACACACACACACACACATATATATATATATATATATATACATATATGTATATATGTATATGTATATGTATATATATATATACATATATATAATATATAAATATATATATATGTATATGCATAAAGTAAAAATAAACAAATAAATAAATGTCAGCACAAAACAATTAACAGTTATCGAAAACAAGCGTGACTGCCCGCGTTCAAGCAAACAGAAACCAGAAAAAAACCCACGAACAAAAGAACAGTTAACCCATGTCACGTACACGAGTAATGGACACTGCAGAGTTGAATAATACAAGAGAAATAAGAGGTAAGCACTCACCTGTCACCTGATGTCTCCCGGTATCACGCACGTGCCAGCTCTGGCACAAAGACTTCACCAGATGGCATTAGGAGCCCATGGAACACACTTTGTCTTTAAGTCTGTCGTTCTGTGTGTTGTGTGTGTTGTGTGTGTGTGTGTGTGTGTGTGTGTGTGTGTGTGGTGTGTGTGTGTGTGTGTGTGTGTGGTGTGTGTGTGTGTGTGTGTTTTTCCTCTGTTTTCTCTTGTTTGGATTTTTTTTTCTTGTTCTTCCTCTTCTCTCGTTTTGGTTGGCTTTTTTTTCTGTTTCCTGTTTTCGTTTCGTTTTTTTTACTTTTTTCTTTTTTTAATATTTCAGAAGTGTGTTTTCTTTCTTCTTCTTTTTTGTAGTTTCTTTTTTTTTCTTCTCTTCCTTGTCTCCTTTTTGTTTTAGGAATTTGTTTCGACGTTCTTTTCTTTCTTTTTTATTTTTATGAGTTTTTCTTCGTTTTCTTTCGGGGGGGATGGGGGGGAGGATTCTTCTTTTTTTCGTTACTGAAACTCTGTGAGTTTTTGCAGATCTGTCTCTTTTGATACTATGAGCTGTTCTTTCGTTCGGTTTTATTTATTATTGTTATTATCATTATTTTTTTGCTTTCGT
>JAPXFY010000026.1:26849922-26852422 GCA_030674185.1 Monoplex corrugatus
CGTCATCTCTAGCACCGCCACCATCACCACCACCACCACCATCACCATCATCACCACCACCACCACCATTGTCATAACCTCACCTTCACCACCACCACCACCACCACTACCACCACCATCACACCACTACTACCACCACCACCACCATCGTCATCTCTAGCAAGGCCACCATCACCACCACCACCACCATCACCATCATCACCACCGCCGCCACCATCGTCATCACTTCACTTTCACCACCACCACCACCACCACTACCACCACCATCACCACCACCTACTACTAACCACCACCACCACCACCACCATCACCACCACCACTACCATCGTCATCACCTCACCTTCACCATCGCCACTACTGCCCCTCCTTCCCCCTTCCCCCTTCCTCCCTCCCCTCTCCTTTGTCGTCCTTTCCAACATCATGGCACCGTCACCCACCCACCACACCACCACCCACCATCTCATCTCACTCCTCACTTGTTTTCTATCTTCACAAGCCCCTAAACTATATCTTCGACCGTGTTAGCTGAATTATTCACCTAACACTCCTTTCGTATTTTGGTAGTTTGTGAATGCTCAGTGTTACCACGTTTCCATAAGGTAGGTAGGCACTGCATCTTTAACGTGCGTAATTGATATACAGCGCGTATATATATATATATATGTATATATAAAATTAATATATATATATATATATATATATATATATATCATCATCATCAAGTGCCTTGTCACATGACGTTGGCAATCATCGCCCTCCACATGCATCTGTCCCTCGTTGCTGCAAGCACATGTTCCACCCTGTCTGTCCTCAGCCACTCTGCAAGTCCGTCCATTATTTTTTCCCTGGGTCTACCTGGTGCTCTCTTTCCCTCCAGATGCTCCAATTCCCCTTTCCTCACAAAATAGCCTATAAATGCTGCTTGTCTTTTCCTAATTTTTCTTCTTTTCCTAAACACCTGGTCACAACAGGAAAGCTGGTGGGAAAGAGAGCACCAGGTAGACCCAGGGGAAAAATATTGGACGGACTTGCAGAGTGGCTGAAGACAGAGAGGGTGGAAGATGTGCTTGCGGCAACAAGGGATAGATTCATCTGGAGGGCTATGATCGCCAACGCCATGTGGCAAGCACACATGAATACCAGGTTCTGTAAGTTGAAAAGTAGTGGTGGTGACAGGCAGAATTATAATAGTAGTCACAGTAGCAGCAGCAGCAGAAGTAGTTAATAGTGTTAGTAGCAGCAACAGCAGTAGATGCTGTTACTGTAGTGGACAGCAGTAACAATGTCTATAGTATTATTTCAGTACTGATAATAAATGGCAGCAGCAGCAGTAGTACGAGTGTAATAACAGAGACAAAAGCAATAGCAGCAACGGCAGTAGTAGTAGAGGTAGTAAAAGCAACTGCAGCAGTAGTCGTCATTATCATCAAGTGCCTTGCCACATGGCATTGGCGATTATGGCCCTCCATATGTATCTATCCCTTGTTACCACAAGCACATCTTCGACCCTCTCTGTCTTCAGCCACTCTGCAAGTCCACTATTTTTTCCCTGGGTGTACCTGGTGCTCTCTTTCCCTCCAGCTTTCCTGTTTGACCAGGTGCTCCAATTCCCCATTCTTCATGAAATGGCCTATAAAGGTTGCCTGTCTTTTCCTAATCTTCCTTACGAATGATTTTTCTTGTGTCTGTTTCCATCAAGACTCTCATTTTTTTTTTTTTTTTTTTTTTTTTTTGCTGTCCATGGAACTCTCAACATTCTTCTTACAAACCACATCTCAGCTGCCTCAATCTTGTTCTGGCTTTGCTTGTTGACTGTACACGCCTCACAACCTATAACATTATTGGTTCTATACAACATTCAAGAACTCTCTTCCCAAAGTTAATTGATAGGCATTTGTTGGTAAGAATGCTTTTCATCTTCTTGAATATGTAGTAGTGGTAGCAGTAGTAGTGGTAGAAATTCCTTTTTCTTCTTCGTCTCCTTTTCTTTTCTTCTATCGTGTTTCTCTGTTCTCCTAAGTGCTTACTCTCCGAGTTTTGTCTGTCCTCTTCTTCCGCCTTCTTTCCTTTCATCTGAAAGCGTTTCGGTTTACAGCTGGAATTAGGAATTTATTCAAGAGGGATTCATCACACTCGGTCAATTCCATATGTGCTCTATTCAAATCTTCCAGCAATTGTCTGACAGATTGCCTAAGCCTTCGTAAAACCCCAAACGCTGGCAAGGTCTTGAAATCCAGAAAGGGACACGTGAAACACTAAGCTGACACCACCAGAATGGTGGAAACATTTTAAGATGGGCAGTGAACAGGCCTCTTTATTAACACATTCCGTACTGCGTCACGAGATCCTCGTGACTCAGCTTTCTCTCTCCGCGTCACGAGGATTTCGTGCCATGAACCGAAGTTTCAGTTTCGAGTATATAAATAGAAAATGACCGCATTGCTGACGTGAATCCTTTCCCGGCAAAAGGAGTATACTCTTGTCATTTCCTTTCTGCGTT
>JAPXFY010000026.1:26857422-26867422 GCA_030674185.1 Monoplex corrugatus
AAAACAAGACAAGCAAAACAACAAGAACAACAGCAACAACAATAACAACAACAAGGAAATGAAAAGTCTAGTTGAGGAGTTAATATTTTTAATTAAAATTGCATCCAAAAGGATAAATAAAACTTCGATCGTCTTTCACAGGTCTGGTCGATTCCAGCTTAGAAAGAGACGCAAGTCGAGCGGTAGGTACCATGTCGGTTGATGGTCCCAAACGTCATCATCATCATCATCATCATCAGGTGCCCTGCCGCATGGCATTGGCGACCATGGACTTCCAACCATCTCTATCTCTCGTTGCCCCTAGCATCTCCCCCACCCTCCCCATCCCAGCCACTCTGCAAGTCCGTCCAGCATTCTCTCCCTGGGTCTACCTGGTGCTCTCATTCCCTCCAGCTTTCCCGTTGTGACCAGGTGCTCAAATCCCCCTTTTCATAAAATGGGCTATAAATGTTGCTTGTCTTTTCCTAATCTTCCTTATGAATGATGTACTTGTGTCTGCCTCCATCAAGACTGTCTCGTTTGTTTTCTTTGCTGTCCATGGAACTCTCAACATTTTTCTGAGAAACCACATCTCGGCTGCCTCAATCTTGCTCTGACTTTGCTTGCTGACTGTCCACGCCTCGCATCCGTACAACAGTATTGGTTCATATAACATTCAAGGACTCTCTTTCTGATGTTAATTGATAGGCATTTGTTGGTAAGAATACTTGTCATCTTCTTGAATGCTGTTTTGGCTTGGCCGATTCTGCCAGCTATTTCCGATGTGCATCTGCCGTCTGATGAAATGACCGTTCCCAGGTATTTGAACTTATTAACCTGTGTCAAGGTTGTGCCATTTGCTGTTATTTTGCATAAGGGGATTTCATGTTTTTTACTGATCAAACGTGCTGACTATAATAATAACAACAACGCTATGTGTGGTATCCATTTACAGTCCCCTACCACGTGGGCTACACCTGCTCTTACATACTTACTCAAAAACATATTATGATGTCAGTTTAGTCAGTTTATTCCATTTCTCACAAGAGAGTCCTTGAATGTTATATAGAACCAATCGTGTTGTACGGATGCGAGGCGTGGACAGTCAGCAAGCAAAGCCAGAGCAAGATTGAGGCAGCCAAGATGTGGTTTCTCAGAAGAATGTTGAGAGTTTCATGGACAGCAAAGAAAACAAACGAGACAGTCTTGATGGAGGCAGACACAAGTAAATCACTCATAAGGAAGAATAGGAAAAGACAGGCAACATTTATAGGCCATTTTATGAGAAGGGGGATTTGGAGCACCTGGTCACAACGGGAAAGCTGGAGGGAAAGAGAGCATCCAGGTAGACCCAGGGAGAGAATGCTGGACGGACTTGCAGAGTAGCTGGGGATGAGGAGGTGGGGGAAATGCTAGGGGCAACGAGAGATAGAGAGGGTTGGAAGTCCATGGTCGCCAACGCCATGGGGCAGGGCACCTGATGATGATGGTGATGATTCCATTTCTCACACTGGACGGAACAAAGAGGGAAGTTTCAGTCTTTGTCTCCTAATTTTTGTATCTGGTGTTGTTGTTTGTTTTTGTGATCTTTTGCTTGACAAATGCGAATTGGCCCTAAATTGGCGCCTGTCTTGTCTGGTTATATTAAACACGCGTTCTTATTCTTTCATTTTTATTCGTGTTTTTTTTTTCCTTCTGGTTCCAGATTGCTTGAACGCGGGCAGTCACACTTGTTTTGGATTACACCTGGTCTTGTTAACAGACAACAAAGTGTGCTTTTGACATTTCTCTGAGAAAAAAAAAGAGAAGAAAGCAAAATATCAAATCATATTTATAATATCCTTTTTTTTTCTTGAAGGATAATCAGAACAGGACAGGTCAAGGAACTCTTAACTGTGAGGCATCAAAGGCCTCAAGCACTTGCCAAGAAATCAATGGATGCCATGAGTTAACTTATAAGCAGTTATGTCTTATAGTTTAACCCTTTGACTCCCACATTCTATCCACCAAACTGCCAAAAAAAACCCAACTTAATCCTTTGACTCCTTCGTCCTACCCATTCATTTTCCTGCAGGAAAGCTGGTGGATAGAGTGAGGGAATCAAAGGGTTAAAGTTTTGCTTTTCCAGCATGGTTGACAATGCAGGCTGCCAGTGGATAGGGTGCGGATTCAAAGGATTAACAGCCTGCCCATTTATGACCTCGAAATAAGTTTGATGCATTTCAGATTTACACGACAAAGAATCTTTCATACGATGATTCTGTCTTTTTCTTTTTCGTTTGCTGTCACACTGTAGTGTAGTCTCCATTATGAAGTAGGTCGTCTCCCGTAGCTCATCTACTTGTCTCCCTTGTGTGATGAACTGGACGGTGTGGTCAACGCCAGAGGCATCGCCTTAGATTAATATACGCGAATGCATTGAAATGTGTACTTGGTATATTTTTTTTCCTGTTGAAGTATTGTGTGATGTTTTGAAACAGGTTATAGCCCTGATATGGCTCTACGCAGTCAGCTGAGATTTAACCTTTTGACTCCCATACCCTTTATATATGTACTTTAGGGGGCAGACCTACCAGACCTACCCTGATGTATACATCAGACATAATATGTTCAAAATGTTTCATTCGATTTCCTTGATATTTGGCACACATATAGCAGGGACAAGTACCTATAGCCGGTAGTAAAATCTTGCAGTTCTGCTCGAAAGAAACATTTTCATCAAAAGTTGTATTATAATTTTGTTATTAAAATTATTCTAAAAATTGGTGTGATGATTGTACAGAAAATGATAGTAGAGCTAAGATTTTACTACATGCCATATATGCTATACAGATGTGTTTGCTCACTAAATATCAAATTCCTAACATGAATATATGTGTAGTATAAATGTCACAGTATGTACTATATTTTTTTCATTTTCGCGAGAACAATTTTTAATTAATTAATTATTTTTGTCACCTTTTCATAACTCACAGACCCCAACAAAGATATTCAATCCAAAGAATACTGTCTGGGGTATGTTCTTGCCAAATATCATGGTGATTGGTTAATTAGAACTGAAACACTGAACATCACAATCTTGGTACCCAAATCCAGGTAGGTCTGCCCCCTTAATCTTTTTTTCTTTTTTTTTTCCCTGTTGAAGTAGTGTGTATGTTTAGAAACACGTTATAGTCCCGGTATGGCTCTAAGCAGTCGGCTGGGCTTTAAAACCTTTGACTCCCGCACTATATCCACCAACTGTAAAAACGTAGTCCTTTGACTTCCTCACGCTATCCACCAGCTTCCGCAGGAAGCTGGTGAATAGGGTGAGGAAATCAAAGGATTATTTTTTTTTGCTTTGCTAGCATGGTTTTCCCACCAGATAAAAGTATCTTGATGGATTGATCTTAGGACCTTACCATTGGAAATCAGCCGTTTGCCTATTGACCACCACGTTGTTATAAAAGAAAAAGAACAAAACCAAACAGAAAAAAGCAACAACAAAAATCACACCCACACATACAAACGAACAGTTTCAGTTTCAGCTTCTCAAGATGACGTCTCCGCGCTCGGAACGAATTCCATATGCACTAACGTCACAGATGCCATATGTATGGTGATCATGGGACAAGCCTTAAGCCTGCACATAAACCCATGAGCTGGCCAGGTCCTGAGACCCTACCTAGACTATGTTTTACCTTAGGCTGTATTTTGTACTGCTTTTTATCAGCCTGTTACTGGAATAATCTTGGTTGCATGTAAATGACATGTGTATCTGTGTATCTTACCTTCAAAAAAGGAACACACACACACACATATATATATGTACATAAAGTAAATTAATAAATAGTTAAAGGTCTGAATCATAACATAACTAGCTATTCTGCATTAACTCATCTCACATGACAGACACCCCCTCCCCTCCAGTCAATGCACAAATGCCCAGCTGTCTATGAACTAGGTGAAGACAATAATTATTTTCTTAATCACAGATAGGTATGTATGCAAGTAAGTAAGTAAATAGTAAGCGTAAAAGAAGTAAGTAAGAAGGTGAATAAATAGATACAAAATAAAGGAGTATTAGATAAACAAACAGGTAAGGGATGAAAAAATAATAAAATAACAGTTAATACATGCAGACAAACGAACAGAAAATTTACAGAGTACCCCCACCCCCATAACACACCCACACATGCAAGCGAACGGGAAAAGTACCCTTTTTTATATATATACTTCAAGTCCAGTAATCAATCTTTAGAATCAAAGCTCAAATAGACTACTAAATCACTTGTCTTTCAACGGCCTGCCTTAATCCCGGTAACAGAAGAAGACGAAAATGAAGCGACACCATCTCGCTTGATGGCCCCGAGGAGTGTTGACTTTGATGATAGCTATGTAGCGTGTGATTGGATCACAGTCTCCCTACTACAGTACCTGGGCTTTCTTTGGTCATGTTATTAGAAACGCCTGGCGTGTTTTTAATTTCCCCTGAAACCCTTCAAAAAAAAAAAAACAAACAACAGAAAAAAACCCCAGAAAGCACGAAGGTGCCAAGCCATACTGTTGTAAAGCCCACTTTCTCCAAACAAGAAACAAGAATTGGGATAAAACACTCAGAGACGCCAAGCCACGAGGATTAATTAAATGCGAAAAGAAAAAAAAAGTGGTTTGTTTGCTTCTGAGATATCTCTTCAATAATTATTTCTGTTTTGTCAAATAATTTCCAAATAAAAGGGGGATTTGACATTTTTATGTGTGAAGTCCAAATACCTGGAGTACATTTGCCGTAGGTTCTTTCACACACAAAGGATGGTAACTCTCTCTCTGTCTCTGTCTCTGTCTCTATCTATCTCTATCTATCTATCTATCTATCTATCTATCTATCTATCTATCTTTTATCTTTTTTCTATCTATCTATCTTATCTATCTATCTATCTATTCTATCTATCTATTCTATCTATCTATCTCTGTGTATGTGTGTGCACGCGCGCGTGTGTGTTTGTGCGAGTGTGTGTGTCAGTCTGCCTGTGCATGAAGTCGTTGTATATGCTTTCATAATCATAGTTTTTACAAATATCACATGAGATGATATGCCTTTAAGAGTATACAGTTAACGCACAAAGAGAAGAAAAAGAGGGGGGGGGGGGCGGTGTTGGCAATAATTTAAACAAACATTAGATATTCTGTGACCAGGGTAACCGGTTTTATAAGGACAATGTTTCCTTTAACTGTAAGATGCACTAAATCAAGTTCACGAATGCTATAAAGAAATCTATTGAAACAAATACGCTTTTAGTATTATGTCTCGTTTTTGATATTTTTAAATCAACAAATCGTAAGTGATGGATGGCCATTAATGGTGAATGAACAGGTTTCTCCATTTCTTGTTGTTAATGATGAGTTAACATGTTACCTTTCCATGGAACATTTCCTGAGTTCTATGCCAACTTGTCTGTGTTGAAAAAAAAAAGAAAGAAAGAAAGAAAAGAAAGACTGCCGCTGGGCACTTTTTCAGTTTTTCAGTTTCTCAAGACGATGTCTCCGTCCATAAGCACTAAACGTCACAGGTGCATGTGTATGGTTGATCTTGGCATGTGCCTTAAGCCTGCACGTAAAATCCTATGAGCTGGCCAGGTCCATTTTCAAGAAAACTAAAACGCAGATCTTTACAAAATATTAAAAAAATACCTTGTTTGTAAGAGATCCTTTGGAGTATAAAACACAACGTTTCGAGCCCAGGCCCTTTGTCAAAACGTTGTGTTTTTATACTCCAAAGGATCTTTTACAAACAAGGTATTTTTTAATATTTTGTTTTTACCCTCAAGTTCCAGCAGTCATATTTTGTTTTACCTTCAGTAGATCTTTACATGTTATGTTCTCAGTCCCAGTTCCAATTTCTCAAGATAGCATCACCAGGCCCAGAATAACGTCCACAAGCACTGACGTCACAGTTGTCCTGAAATGGTACTGAGCCAAAATGACCATAGTGTAAATAAGCCATTGGCACGCGCCTGGACCTCACGTGTTGGCAAACTCTTGGACCTTTATAGGATTCATGCCTATCTTTGTACCAGTCTGTTATTCGTACAACCAAGGCTATGCTCTATAAGGAGAAGAAGAACAATGAGAAGAATGCGAACAAGAAGAATGCCAAGAAGAAGAATGCGAAGAAGAAGAATTCAAAGAAGAAGAAAAATTCAAAGAAGAAGAAGAAGAATAAAGAAGAATTCAGAAGAAGAAGAAGAAGAAAAAGAAGAAGAATTCAAAGAAGAAGAAGAAGAAGAAAAAAATTGCGAAGAAGAAGAAGAAGAAGAAGAAGAAGAAGAAGAAGAGAAGAAGGAAGAACAAGAAGAAGAAGAAGAAAAAGAAGAAGAAGAACAAGAAGAACAAGAACAAGAACAAGAAGAATGCGAAGAAGAAGAATGCGAAGAAGAAGAATGCAAAGAAGAAGACGAAGAATGCGTAGAAGAAGAAGAAGAATGCGAAGAATGCGAAGAAGAAGAAGAAGAAGAATGCGAAGAGAAGAAGAAGAGAAGAAGAAGAAGAAGAAGGAAGAATGCGAAGAATGCGAAAAAGAAAGAAGAAGAAGAGAAGAAGAAGAAGAAGAAGAAGAAGAAGAAGAAGAAGAAGAGAAGAAGAAGAAGAAGAAGAAGAAGAAGAAGAAGAAGAAGAAGAAGAAGGAAGAAGAAGAAGAAGAAGAAGAAGAAGAAGAAGAAGAAGAAGAAGAAGAAAGAGAAGAAGAAGAAGAAGAAGAAGAGAAGAATGCGAAGAAGAAGAGAGGAAGAAGAAGAATGAAGAAGAGAAGAAGAAGAAGAAGAAGAAGAAGAAGAATTCAAAGAATCGAAGAAAGAAGAATGCGAAGAATGGAAGAAGAAGAAGAAGAAAGAAGAAGAAGAAGAAAGAAAGAATGCGAAGAAGAGATGTGAAGAAGAAGAAAAAATGCGAAGAAGAAGAAGAAGAAGAATGCGAAGAAGAAATGCGAGAAGAAGAAAGAAGCAAAGAAGAAGAATGCGAAGAAGAAGAAAGAAGAAAATGCGAAGAAGGAAGAAGAAGATTCAAAGAAGAAGAAGAAGAAGAATGCGAAGGAAGAAGAAGAATGCGAAGAAGAAGAAGACAAAGACAAAGAAGAATGCGAAGAAGAAGAATGCGAAGAAAAAGAAGAAGAATGCGAAGAAGAAGAGAAAAGAATACGAAGAAGAAGAATGCGAAGAAGAATGCGAAAAATTCGAAGAAGAAAAGAAGAAGAAATGCGAAGAAAAATGCGAAGAAGAAGAAAGAATGCGAAGAAGAAGAAGAAAATGAAGAAGTAAGAAGAATGCGAAGAAGAAGAAGAAGAATGCAGAAGAAGAATGCGAGAAGAAGAAGAATGCGAAGAAGAAGAAGAATGCGAAGAAGAATAAAAGAATTGCGAAGAAGAAGAAGAATGCGAAGAAGAAGAAGAAGATGCGAAGAAGAATTCGAAGAAGATTCGAAGAAGAAGAAGAATGCGAAGAAGAATGCGAAGAAGAATGCGAAGGGAAGAATGCGAAGAATTCGAAGAAGAAGAAGAATTCAAAGAAGAAGAATGCGAAGAAGGAAGATCGAAGAAGAAGAATGCGAAGAAGAATTCAAGAATGCGAAGAATGCGAAGAAGCGAAGAATGCGAAGAATGCGAAAGAATGCGAAGAAGAATGCGAAGAAGAAGAAGAATGCGAAGAAGAAGAATGCGAAGAAGAGAAGAATGCGAAGAAGAAGAAGAATGCGAAGAAGAAGAATGCGAAGAAGAAGAAGAAGAAGAATGCGAAGAAGAAGAAGAATGCGAAGAATGCAAAGAATAAAAATAATAATAAGAAATAATAATAATAATAATAATAATAATAATAATAATAATAATAATAATAATAATAATAAGAGACCATTTATAAGCGCACATCTCTGCCTACGGCGGAGCTTATGACGCTTTACAATCATTCACTCACAAAATTTCAATCTCTCGGACCTCACGTACATACACTAAATACACATAATTTTCCATTGCTTTTATTCTTGTTTTATGCTTTTATTGCTTTTATTCTTTCTCCCCATTTATAGCTATGCGGTGTGTGTGTGTGTGTGTGCGCGTGTGTGTGCGTGTCGTGCGTGCGTGCGTGCTTGCGTGTGTGTCTGCTTCAGCGCTTAGATTTGATTTTATCAAGATTTTGCGCTATATAAATATTGTAATTATTATTATTAATTAATTATTAATTATTATTATAATACAAGTAATAGAATAAATCCATAAAAATACTACATACGCTACAATCATACACGGATTCTCACGCAAGTCCAAATGCACCCCACAACCCCCACGGCTATACCCCAAAGAATGCGAAGAAAAAGAAGAATGCGAAGAATGCGAAGAAGAAGAAGAATGCGAAGAATGCGATGAAGAAGAAGAAGAATGCAAAGAAGAAGAAGAATGCGAAGAAGAATGCGAAGAAGAATGCGAAGAAGAAGAAGAATGCGAAGAAGAATGCGAAGAAGAAGAATGCGAAGAAGAAGAATGCGAAGAAGAAGAAGAATGCGAAGAAGAATGCGAAGAAGAATGCGAAGAAGAATGCGAAAAAGAAGAATGCGAAGAAGAATGCGAAGAATGCGAAGAATGCGAAGAATGAAGAAGAATGAAGAAGAAGAAGAAGAAGAAGAAGAAGAAGAAGAAGAGAAGAAGAAAAGAAGAGAAGAAGAAAGAAGAGAAGAAGAAGAAGAAGAAGAAGAAAGAAGAAGAAGAAGAAGAAGAAGAATGCGAAGAAAAGAAGAAAGAGAAGAAGAAGAAGAAGAAAATGCGAAGAAAAAAATGCGAAGAAGAAGAATGCGAGAAGAAGAAGAAGAAGAAGAATGCGAAGAAAAAGAAGAAATGGAAGAAGAAGAATGCGAAGAAGAAGAAGAAGAAGAAAAAGAAGAAGGAAAGAAGAAGAAGAAGAAGAAGAAGAAGAAGAAGAGAAGAAGAAGAAGAAGAAGAAGAAAAGAAGAAGAAGAAGAAAAGAGGAAGAAGGAGGAAGAGGAAGAGAAGAAGAGAGAAGAAGAAAAAAAAAAGAAGAGACGGAAGAAGGAGGAGGAGGAGGGGAAGGAGAGAAGTACAACAACAAAACAACAACAACAACAACAACACAACAACAACAACAACAACACCCACGAACACAGACGGCAAAACACATCCAACACCCACATAACAGACCCTCAACAACACCCCCACGCAGCTACAAATCAAAGAGACTATCCCCACACCTCCCACCACCCTCCATCCTCCCACACCACAGGCACAATCGCCACCCACCCACAGTCCTACGATATATTGTCACCCTTCTCAACAAACCCCCACCCCACCCCACTCCCTGGCCAAGGGGAAAACCAAGGTGGGGGGGGGGGGGGTAGGGGACGAATTTAGCTCCTCGTGGTGCCTGGAGTGGTTGTCTCCTGATAAAAACTAAGGAATGCCTCAACTAAGTAACATAACTCTTGAGAGTTACGGAGTTATCTCCCACGTAGAATTTCTCAAACCCAACACAGTTTGCGCTACCCATTCAGCTAGCATAGACACAGCCACAAAGCATAAAGTGGCAAGCTCAGAACATTCCTTAAAAAGAAATGCCCAAGTTACCCATATACCCTGCAACTACACCCACACACAACCACGATGGTGGTGAGAAATTCATACAATATATTGGTTTTATGTTCAAGATTGACACAGCCTTTTATTCTTGAACTGACCAAACACACACACATAGACAAAACAGAACATATACAGGGTTGCTTCCAAGGCATATATGTAATACCAAAGGAAATAAGAGGGAAGCAGGGAGAATTTTAAATATCAACTACTGATATCAACTATTGATATTTAAAATTCTCCTTGCTTCCCTCTTATTTCTTAAGGAATGCCTCGTTTATGTTGAAAGTCTCGACTGAGCTTTTATGGTACAAAAGCCTTTTTAAGCCATTCAGGTCTGTTTTCTCGTGCTTACATCAGATTTTGATACAGAAAAATGACGTACCACTAACTTCTCTAAAAAAAAAAAAAATG
>JAPXFY010000026.1:26879922-26882422 GCA_030674185.1 Monoplex corrugatus
GTGAGTGTTTGTGCGTGTATGTGTGTGAGTGGTGACGTAGTGGATGTGTATGTGTTGTGTGTGTGTGTGTGGTGTGTGTGCGTGATGTGTGCATGTGCGTGTATGTGTATGTGTGGTTGTTGTGTGTTTGTGTGTGCGTATGTGTGGCGCGTGCGTGATGTATGTGTGTATGTGTGTGTGTAATGGTTCTCATTACATGCATTATCATCTATCATCATCATTCATCAGATGCCTTGCCACATGGCATTGTCGATTATGGACTTCCATGTGTCTCTATCTCTTGTTGCCTCAAGCATCTCTTCCACCCTCCCTGTCTTCAGCCACTCTGTAAGTTCGTCTAGTATCTTCTCCCTGGGTCTACCCGGTGCTCTCCTTCCCTCCAGCTTTCCCGTTGTGATCAGGTGTTCCAATTCCCCTTTCCTCATAAAAAGGCCTATGAATGTTTCCTGCCTTTTCCTAATCTTCCTTGTGAATGATCTACTTGTGTCTGCCTCCATCAAGACTGTCTCGTTTGTTTTCTTTGCTGTCCATGGAACTCTCAACATCCTTCTTAGAAACCACATCTCGGCTGCCTCAATATTGTTCTGGCTTTGCTTGTTGATTGTTCACGCCTCGCAACCATACAACAGTGTTGGTTCTATATAACATTCAAGAACTATCTTCCTGATGTTAATTGATAGGCATTTGTTGGTAAGAATGCTCTCCATCTTCTTGAATGTTGTTTTTGCTCGGCCGATTCTGCTGGCTCTTTCTGATGTGCATCTGCCATCTGTTGAAATTATCGTTCCCAGGTATTTACATTTATCAACCTGTCTCAAGGTTGTGCTGTTTGCTGTTATTTTGCATGGGGGGATTTTATGTTTTTTACTGATCACATGACTTCAGTCTTCCTGCTGTTTAGTTCCAACCCCTTACCTTTGCTTTCTATTTCAAGTATATTCACAAGGTTTTGTAGGTCCCTTTCACTTTCTGCAATTAGCACGGTGTCATCTGCGTAACGGATGTTGTTTATCATTTTTCCTCCAACCTTTTAACCAGGGTCTTCTTCTAGGTTTCTCATGATGTTTTGGCTGTAAAGTGAAAACAGATCTGGTGACAAAACACAACCCTGTCTGACTCCTCTTTTGATGTTTTGGAAAAAGCTTATATCGTTTTTTATTCTCATTGCAGCTGTTTGTTCCCAATACATATTTCTGATTATTCGTAGATCTTTTCCATCAATGTTGAGTCTTTCTAGTTGATTAATCAATTCTTCATGTCTTACCCGATCGAAATCCTTGGTATAGTCAACAAAGCATAAATATAAATCCTTGTTCACCTCGATTGACCTCTCTATGATAGTTCTTAGGATGTATATAGCATTAATAATTTCTTTCCCTTCCACAAATCCACACTGTTCATCTGCTATTTCTATTTTGATTCTATTCTTTGTCCTCATCATGATTATTCTTAATAGGATCTTGGTTACATGACTTATCAAACTGATTGTACGATTTAGTTCGCATTCTATAGCCCCTGTCTTCTTTGGAAGTGCAATGAAAATATTGATTTTGACACATCTTTGGGGATTTTTCCAGTGTCGTAAATTTCATTTAGGAGGACTGTTATTTTTTCTATACCGAATTCCTCCAGGGCTTCAATCATCTCTGTGGTAATGTTGTCTGGTCCTGGGGCTTTTCCTGTTTTCATCTTTTTCAATGCTGCTCTAACTTCATCTTTCATAATGGGTGGTCCTTAAAAGTTCTTTCTTATAATGTATTCTGCGTTTCTGTCATCTTCAAAAAGGTCTTTAATGTAGTCTCCCCCATCTGTCTAATATTTTGTCTTTTTCCATGAGAATCGTATCATCTTTCGATTTTAAGCAACCAGTTGATGTGCATGCATTTTTCCTGTGGACAATACATGTATCTTCAGTTCGTCCTTACATACCCTGAGGATCCGTTTTGTGTTGGTTTTCTAATTCTTTGCATTTTGTTCTCAGCCAAGCTTCCTTAGCTTCATTGCACCTACTCCTGATTTCTTTGTTTATCTTCCTGTATATTTCCTCATTTCTCTTTGCCTTTTTCCGTTCCTCCATCAGGCCTAAAATTTGTGTGTGTACGTATGTGAAAAAACAATATTGCACAGTATTATTCTTTTCACCTAAATCGGAATTCACAGACTGTGCAACAAACAAATTATCTTTTTTTCTCCTACGTAGCGTAGGCCCGCCCCCCTGCCCCCCCCCCCCCCCAAAAAAAGAAGTTTCACACACATATATCCCAACTCAAATAAATGAATATACCTTAAATAGATACACTTGCTTCAGACACGACCAAAAGACGAACACAGGAGAAGAAGAAGAAAAAACAAAAACAAACAATAAAAAAAAACAACAACAACAAAAAACCAGATAATAATAATAATAATAATAAAGGCAATTTATATAGCGCTTTCCAGAGCACAAAGCGCTTCACATAAAATCAGTATATAACTAAATACAAATAGATACACCAACATA
>JAPXFY010000026.1:26892422-26939922 GCA_030674185.1 Monoplex corrugatus
TTTAATAATTCCACAGCGGGAGTAAAGCAAGGTGATGCATGCAACCCTGTGCTTTTCTCTCTCTTTATAAATGAATTAGCGATTGAAGTAACTGAAAATGGAAAGCATGGTGCACTTCTTACCCGTGATGCTTACGAACTGTTTATACGTTTGCTTACTGATGATGTTGTCTTGATATCAGAAACAATCATTGGATTACAGACAGTTGAATAGTTTACAACACGCATCATCATCATTTCCTTTAAACGTTAGTTTATCTAAAAATAATGTTACATTATTCAGGAAAGGTTGATATTTGGGTGCGAAGGGAAAAGTGGACGTATGATGGCAATGTAATGCCCGTGGTAAATGTTTAGAAATATTTGGGAATAATTTGCTCAACATGTTTGAGTTTTGTTGTTGCATGTGAAGATCTTATTGGCAGAGCAAAAAATTCTTTATTAAGTATAATGCGAAGTTTGTATTTTCTTAATAACTGTTCTTTTGATTTATTAATAACATTGTCTGATTCTCATATTCGATTTATTGTACAGTACGGCTCTGAATTATGGGGTTTAGATAAAGCTGTTGTCCATTGGCAGACACAAGTAGTCACTCATAAGGAAGATTAGGAAAAGACAAGCAACATTTATAGGCCATTTTATGAGGAAGGGGGATTTGGAGCACCTGGTCACAACGGGAAAGCTGGAGGGAATGAGAGCACCAGGTAGATCCAGGGAGAGAATGCTGGACGGACTTGCAGAGTGGCTGGGGATGAGGAGGGTGGGGGAGATGCTGGGGGCAACGAGAGATAGAGATGGTTGGAAGTCCATAGTCACCAACGCCATGCGGCAGGGCACCTGATGATGATGATGATGACGTTGTCCATTGTGAATCTGTTCACACATTTGCCTTAAAGAATTTTTTTTAGGAGTGGATATGCGTACTCCTAACGACCTTGTGTATGGAGAGACAAACAAACATCTAACGAATGCAAACTCTGCTGTTAGATGTATCTGCTACTGGTTTAAATTGATACAGATGGAAAATCATAGAATACCTCGCAAAGCGTATACATGTTATATGATCTAAATGCCAAAGGTAAGCACACCTGGTTATCGACTGTTCGTGCTTGCTTGTTTAAATATGGATTTGGTGTCGTATTGATTAATCATGGTGTTGACAAATTCAAATTAATTCGTACGTGAGTTTCGTTAACGTTTGATTGCTGTGGATGGCAGAAATGGAAATATCACATTCAAAGCAGCAACGGATATAATATCTACACAACTTTTTGTAATACTCGTGAAATGAAAACATACATATTGCATCGAATATGGACAGACACGTGACAAGATTTACATTCACAATATCAGAAATTAACGCCCGTTACTTTAGACATAGATATCACGGAGAGAGTGATTCACTGTTTTCATTATGTAAAAAATTAAAAGAAGATGAAGTGCACTTTTTGCTCTTTTGTCCAGCACTACAAAATATTCGAGAGAAATTGATTCGGCCTAAATATTACAGGCAACCTTCATTATTTAAAAATGACTTTATTGGTGTCATCAGCAAGCGTCTAATGTTGTGTATAATGTATCTTTGTTTTTGTATAAGACATTTAAGTTTAGAGACAAAGCAACGTCATGATTCAGTACACATGTTATTAACTTATTATGTCTGTCTGTTTTGATTTTTCTGTCAATGAACATGTTGCATGTAGTCTGTATACAAATTAGTTCACGTAAGGCCATGGCCCAATTTGAATAGATTATTTGAATCCAAATCCGAATCCGGATATCTCTTTTTCCACATTATCTAGTTAGCTGGTTTGAGAGACGACAATCTGTTATTGTGCAAATTAGACTACATTGATATTGTTGATCCTCACTGACAACGACTAGTGCGTATAGGTCTGTCTCAGGTATGTTGTTTATATGAGTATTGTTCAAATGTATATGTCTGTTCTAGTTTACGTACAACGTAGCATTGCTTTAAAGTATCATTGTATATCCCCACTCTAATGGGATGATGAACTGAACGTCTAGTCCTTCGGAAGGGGACGAAAAACGAGTCGGACCCGTGTGTCTTCTGGCTGTGCACGCTAAAGATCATACGGCAGTTGAAAATCGTGAAGAGCAGAGCATTGCCCGACTGCCTTGGTAAAAAACGTAGGAGAGATAGGTCTATTTCCCAGGTCCCACCCCTTGAAGACCAATTAGCCTTCTTGCCTTTCTGAAGTCTTAGTTAAAAAAAAGTGAATATGAATATGAATTTGAAGCAAGGGAGAGGGGGTGGGCCCCGCCCTCGTGTGCTGGTCCTGGGAAAAGTTGAAATTCTATACTACTTCACCCCCCTACGACCTCAGGGTTGCGGAACTATCTCGGTATGACCTCAGGACCTGGCCAGCTCATGGGTTTGTGTGTAGGCTTAAGGTTGGTGCCTTGATCATTCTGGATTTTCTCCATTACATGGCACCAATGACGTTAGTGCATATGGAATTCACTCCGAGCGCAGAAGACGTCATATTGAGAAACTGAAACCGAAACTGAAACTGAAACTAATGAGATGACGATTTTCATTTTTGGAATACATTCCGTATTATGTATTTTCTCAATCTCTCTACATCTATAGGCCAGGTAAGTCTGAAATCGCCTGCTACCAATACAGATGTAGAAACTAATGATACTGAGCCTTAAATGTCCACCGGAGAAGATCACAAAAGATGGTAAACGCAGATCGTTTTATGTTGTCCTGTATATATTACTCTTAAGATTGCAATACCTGTCTTTGGAGGTTTGGTTTTCGTTCCTTGTGAATTCTGAAAGCAATTTCGACTTGGACATAAAAGCAGCACGTTATGGCTTATAGACATAAAAACAGCACGTTATGGTTTACTGACATAAAAACAGCACGTTATGGTTTACTGACATAAAAACAGCACGTTATGGTTTACTGACATAAAAACAGCACGTTATGGTTTACTGACATAAAAACAGCACGTTATGGCTTATAGACATAAAAACAGCACGTTATGGCTTATAGACATAAAAACAGCACGTTATGGCTTATAGACATAAAAACAGCACGTTATAGTTTATAGACATAAAAACAGCACGTTATGGCTTATAGACATAAAAACAGCACGTTATGGTTTACTGACATAAAAACAGCACGTTATGGCTTATAGACATAAAAACAGCACGTTATGGTTTACTGACATAAAAAAAGCACGTTATGGTTTACTTACATAAAAACAGCACGTTATGGCTTATAGACATAAAAACAGCACGTTATGGTTTATAGACATAAAAAACAGCACGTTATGGCTTATAGACATAAAAACAGCACGTTATGGCTTATAGACATAAAAACAGCACGTTATGGCTTATAGACATAAAAACAGCACGTTATGGCTTATAGACATAAAAACAGCACGTTATGGCTTATAGACATAAAAACAGCACGTTATGGTTTATAGACATAAAAACAGCACGTTATGGCTTATAGACATAAAAACAGCACGTTATGGCTTATAGCATAAAAACAGCACTTTATGGTTTACTGACATAAAAACAGCACGTTATGGTTTACTGACATAAAAAACAGCACGTTATGGCTTATAGACATAAAAACAGCACGTTATGGTTTACTGACATAAAAACAGCACGTTATGGCTTATAGACATAAGAACAGCACGTTATGGTTTTCTGACATAAAAACAGCACTTTATGGTTTACTGACATAAAAACAGCACGTTATGGCTTATAGACATAAAAACAGCACGTTATGGTTTATAGACATAAAAACAGCACGTATGGCTTATAGACATAAAAACAGCACGTTATGGCTTATAGACATAAAAACAGCACGTTATGGCTTATAGACATAAAAACAGCACGTTATGGCTTATAGACATAAAAACAGCACGTTATGGCTTATAGACATAAAAACAGCACGTTATGGTTATAGACATAAAAACAGCACGTTATGGCTTATAGACATAAAAACAGCACGTTATGGCTTATAGGCATAAAAACAGCACTTTATGGTTTACTGACATAAAAACAGCACGTTATGGTTTACTGACAAAAAACAGCACGTTATGGCTTATAGACATAAAAACAGCACGTTATGGTTTACTGACATAAAAACAGCACGTTATGGTTTATAGACATAAAACAGCACGTTATGGTTATGACATAAAACACACTTTTGTTACTGAATAAAAACAGCACGTTATGGTTTACTGACATAAATACAGCACGTTATGGCTTATAGACATAAATACAGCACGTTATGGTTTACTGACATAAAAACAGCATTTTATGGTTTACTGACATAAAAACAGCACGTTATGGTTTACTGACATAAATACAGCACGTTATGGCTTATAGACATAAATACAGCACATTATGGTTTACTGACATAAAAACAGCACTTTATGGTTTACTGACATAAATACAGCACGTTATGGCTTATAGACATAAAAACAGCACGTTATGGTTTACTGACATAAAAACAGCACTTTATGGTTTACTGACATAAAAACAGCACGTTATGGTTTACTGACATAAAACAGCACGTTATGGTTTATTGACATAAATACAGCACGTTATGGTTATAGACATAAATACAGCACGTTATGGTTTATAGACATAAAAACAGCACGTTATGGCTTATAGACATAAAAACAGCACGTTATGGTTTATAGACATAAAACAGCACGTTATGGCTTATAGACATAAAAACAGCACGTTATGGTTTATAGACATAAAATCAGCACGTTATGGCTTATAGACATAAAAACAGCACGTTATGGCTTATAGACATAAAAACAGCACGTTATGGCTTATAGACATAAAAACAGCACGTTATGGCTTATAGACATAAAAACAGCACGTTATGGCTTTATAGACATAAAAACAGCACGTTATGGTTTATAGACATAAAAACAGCACGTTATGGCTTATAGACATAAAAACAGCACGTTATGGTTTACTGACATAAAAAACAGCACGTTATGGTTTATGACATAAAAACAGCACGTTATGGCTTATAGACATAAAAACAGCACGTTATGGTTTATAGACATAAAAACAGCACGTTATGGCTTATAGACATAAAAACAGCACGTTATGGTTATAGACATAAAAACAGCACGTTATGGCTTATAGACATAAAAACAGCACGTTATGGTTTATAGACATAAAAACAGCACGTTATGGCTTATAGACATAAAAACAGCACGTTATGGCTTTATAGACATAAAAACAGCACGTTATGGCTTATAGACATAAAAACAGCACGTTATGGTTATAGCATAAAACAGCACTTATGGTTTACTGACATAAAAACAGCACGTTATGGTTTATTGACATAAAAACAGCACGTTATGGCTTATAGACATAAAAACAGCACGTTATGGTTTATGACATAAAAACAGCAGTTATGGTTAAGACATAAAACAGCACGTTATGGTTTATAGACATAAAAACAGCACGTTATGGTTTATAGACATAAAAAACAGCACGTTATGGTTATACGACATAAAACAGCACGTTATGGCTTATAGACATAAAAACAGCACGTTATGGTTTATAGACATAAAAACAGCACGTTTATGGTTTATGACATAAAAACAGCACGTTATGGCTTATAGACATAAAACAGCACGTTATGGCTTATAGACATAAATACAGCACATTATGTTTATAGACATAAAAACAGCACGTTATGGTTATTATGGACGTAGATAAAACAGCACGTTATGGTTTATGACATAAAACACAGCACGTTTATGGTTTACTGACATAAAAACAGCACGTTATGGCTTTACTGACATAAAACACACTTATCGTTATTGATAGCCTTTTAGACATTAAATACAGCACCGTTTATGGCTTTTATAGACATAAATACGCACGTTATGGTCTTATAGCATAAACACAGCACGTTATGTTGTTTTTAGACATTAAAACAGCATCTTTTATGGCTTTATAGACATAAAACCAGCACGTTATGTTGCTATATAGACTTTTATAGATAACAGCACGTTATGGCTTATAGACATAAAAACAGCTAGCTTATGGCTTTATAGACATAAAAACAGCCGTTATGGCTTTATAGACATAAAAACAGCACGTTATGGCTTTATAGACATAAATACAGCACGTTATGGTTTACTGACATAAAAACAGCACGTTTATGGCTTATAGACATAAAAACAGCACTTTATGGCTTATAGACATAAAAACAGCACGTTTTGGCTTATGACATAAAAACAGCACGTTATGGCTTATAGACATAAATACAGCACGTTATGGCTTATAGACATAAAAACAGCCGTTATGGTTTATAGACATAAAAACAGCACGTTATGGCTTATAGACATAAAACAGCACGTTATGGTTTATGACATAAAAACAGCACGTTATGGGTTATAGACATAAAAACAGCACGTTATGGTTATAGACATAAAAACAGCACGTTATGGCTTATAGACATAAAAAACAGCACGTTATGGTTTATAGACATAAAACAGCACGTTATGGTTTATAGACATAAAAACAGCACGTTATGGTTATGACTAAAAAGACTTGATAAAACAGCACGTTATGGCTTATAGACATAAAAACAGCACGTTATGGTTTACTGACATAAAAACACACGTTATGGTTTATAGACATAAAAACAGCACGTTAATGGTTTTATAGACATAAAAACAGCACGTTATGGCTTATAGACATAAAAACAGCACGTTATGGCTTATAGACATAAAAACAGCACGTTATGGCTTATAGACATAAAAACAGCACGTTATGGTTTATAGACATAAAAACAGCACGTTATGGCTTTATAGACATAAAAACAGCACTTTAGGAGTGTGTCACTTTGATTGCACAAGGCATTTAAGATGAGAATTGTTGCCGTATCATTAGATACAATCTATGTTTATAATGATGTAATTGTCGTGATGGAAAACGATCGTATTGCTTATGTATTTGTACCTATTAATGAGGGGCACTAGCCGTCTCTTCTCTCTCTCTCTCTCTCTCTCCTCTTCTCTCTCTCTCCTCTCTCTCTCTCTCTGTCTCTCTCTCTTTTACCCCCTTCTCCCTTCCTCTTCCTCTTTTCCTCTCCCTCTCTTCCTCTCCCCATCTCTCTCTCTCTCACTCTCTCTGTGTCTCTCTTTTCTCTCTCTCTGTCCTCTCTCTTTCGCTTTGTCTGTCTGTCTAGGTCTCCATTTGTCTGTACATGCAAGCACTATGCTTTACCTGATGTCTCTCTCTCCTCCCCCCCTCTCTCTCCCTGTCTCTCTATCTGTCTGTATGCCTGCCTGTCTATCTGTCTGTCTACCTCTTTCTCTCTCTCTCCCCATTTGTCCTCTCTCTCTCCCTGTCTCTCTCTTTCTCTCTCTCTGTCTTTCTCTCTCTTGCTTTCCTCCCTCTCTCCCTCTCTCTCTGTGTTTGTCTCTCTCTCCTTACTCCCTTCTCTCTTCCTCTTCCTCTCTTTCTTTCCCTCTCTTCCTCTCCCCATCTCTCTCTCTCTCTCTTTATCTCTCTCTCTATCTCTGTCTTTTGCTTTGTCTGTCTGTCTAGGTTTCCATCTGTCTGTACGTGTAAGCTTGTCTTGGTCTCCATGTGTTTGTAATTGCATACAACATATTACATGATCTCTCTGTCTGTCTGTCTGTCTGTCTCTGTCTCTGTCTCTGTTTCTCTCTCTCTTTCTCTTTATCTCTCTCTGTCTCTCTCTTTAGCCTGTCTGTCTAGGTCTCCATCTGTCTGTATATGCAGGCAATACGTTTTACGTGATGTTTCCCCCCCCCCCCCTCTCTCTCTCTTTCCCCTGGCTCTCTGTCTGTCTGTATATCTGCCTGCTTGTCTATCTGTCTGTCTGCTTCTCTCTCTCTCTCTTCCCATCTCTCTCTCTCTCTTCCCATCTCTCTCTCTATCTCTCTCTCTCTCTCTCTCTCTCCGTCTCTTTCTCTCCCTTTCTCTGTCTGTCTGTCTTTTTCTCTCCTTCTCTGTCTGTCTCTCTCTTTGTCTGTCTTAGTCTCAATCTGTCTGTGCGTGCATGCAACATGTTACATGGTCTCTCTCTCCCTCTCCTCCCTCTCTCTCTCTCTCTCCCTGTCTGTCTACTTAGTCTCCATATGTCTTTCTGTACATGCACTATGGTACACATTGTTTGTCTCTCTCTCTCTCTCTCTCTCTCTCTCTCTCCCTTTCTCTCTTTCTCTGTAACTTTTCTCTCCTTCTCCCACTGTCTCTCTCTCTGTCTGTCTGTCTCTTTGTCTCTTAGTGCCATCTGTTTGTACGTGCATGCAACATGTTACATGATCTCTCTCTCTCCCTCTCTCTCTCTCTCTTTCTTTCTCCATCTCTCCGTGCATTTATGCCCTAGGGAATATTATGTTCTTCTCGTATGTAATTATTTCCGTGTACATGCATGTGTTCAAAACAAAATCTGTACTCTGGAGGACGTTGGTAGAGTGAGGAACAATGGACAAATCTGAGAAACTCGATAACTGAAGGGTATGAAGAACTCCATAGAGCTGAAAGAAAAGCAAGAAAGTGGAAGACAAAAGACATTTGAGTCTTGATGGATGAACACAGGAGGACAAAGGGAAAAGAGGAAGAATACAAATAATTATGCATAAGAAAACTAGGAAAAGTGTAAATGGAGCTAAGGAAACTTGGCTAAAACAAAATAGTGCAAAGAAATAGAAGACTGACACAAAAAACAGACTTGAACTTAACTTTATGTACAGAAACATGGTAGAAAAGTGCCCACAGGGGTAAGACGTGCAGCACATCAGCTTGTTGTTTGAAATCAAAAGAAGGTCCGAGTGTTATGTTTATGCTTATGTTTGTTTGTTTGGTTGGTTGGTTGGTTTTATGTTTCTTTGGTTGTTTGTTTGTTTGTTTGTGATGATGGTTTGATTCTGTGTGAAATGATTGCATATCATAAAAGGGGGATTGGAGCACCTGGTCACAACGGGGAAGCTGGAGGGAAGGAGAGCACCAGGTAGACCCAGGGAGAGAATGCTGGACGGACTTGCAGATTGGCTGGGGATGAGGAGGGTGGGGGAGATGCTGGGGGCAACGAGAGATAGAGATGTTTGGAAGTCCATGGTCGCCAACGCCATGTGGTAGGGCACCTGATGATGATGATGAAATGTGTACTTTGTAAAAAAATTTTTTTTTAAAGGAGTTGAAAATTTTTTTTATGCATGTTGAAGTTTAAATTGTGCGGTGCCATTGTAGCTATGCTATTAAGACAGTGACAGTATGTGCATAATTATCTTCCTTTAAAAAAGAACACAAACAAGTTTGACTAAAACGAAGCTTCAAGCTGATAGAGAAGAGGTAGAGACAAGGAGTGACTGGAGTACAGAGTGTAAAAAATCTGATAGTGCAGAACAAACAAAGAGTGTAACATTTTTTGTTTTTGCTCTGATGGAGACAGGGTGGCTGAAGACCGAGAGGGTGGGAGATGTGCTTGCAGCAACAACGGATAGATACATATGGAGGGCCATGATCGCCAACGCCATGTGGCAAGGCACTTGATGATGATGATGATGCGAGAAGACTTGGAGACTAGGAGTAATTCATAATGGTGCGGAAATAGAAAGGATGCAAAAAAAAGTGAATGTGATGCGTCAGATGAAGCAGTGCAGTGGACACTCGTGTAGTAAACAATAACTTTCGTGGCCACTGACCTATGAAGACAAGCCCCAGCATCCAATCATGTGTCTGGTCGTTGAACCGACAGCGAAGGTTGTTTCAGTCAGACAGGGAACATTTGTCAGCTGGCCAACAGCTCGAGTTCTGTGATCCCACCAAAATATTTTTTTAGGATCATCGCACTCAAAGAGGCCACCTTTGTGCTCACCTTTTTTCTCTGTCTCTCTTTTTTATTTTTCATTTTTTGGTCCCATTTTCTACTCCACCTTAATGGCCACAGAAGCTGGAACAGTTTTAATGCGATGATGATGATGATGTCGATGAGGATGATAATCATGATGCTATGGAGTTCCATCTAGGATTGAGACTGGGCGACAGGGCTGTATTCTACGCTTACTACCATAATATATCCTGGCGTCAACCAGGCCCGAAAGTTAAAGACACCTACGACGCTGGTCAGAAGAGTTGAGCAACACCCCCAGTGACACATCCGTGAAGTGGATGAGACTCGACAGTATGGTCCCAGTCTTCCCAATGAGCCCATAGCACGCCCGACTCTGGGTAGGAGCCGGTTGGAGCCGAAAAATCCCACAATGATTTTTGAAGGGACTGATGGGATAATATGAAATCTGATTAGATGGACAGTCAACACGCAAAGTATAGAACAAAACTGACACTATGACTATGATTATGACTATGACTATGAATATGAATATGAATGTGAATATGAATATGAATATGAATATGAATATGAATGTCAATATGAATATGAATATGAATATGAATGTGAATATGAATATGAATATGAATATGAATATGAATATGAATATGAATGTCAATATGAATGTCAATATGAATATGAATATGAATATGAATATGAATATGAATATGAATATGAATGTGAATATGAATATGAATATGAATATGAATGTCAATATGAATATGAATATGAATATGAATATAAATATGAATATGAATGTGAATCAAGGGAGAGAGGGGATGAGCACCGCCCTCATAATGCTGGCCCCGAGAAAAGTTGAGGTCTCTACCACCCCACTCCTCATGGCCCCAGTGTTATGGGACTATCCTGTATCTACTGATTTATTCATGTCTTTGTTTTGATGTTTATTCAAATATATATATATGTATGTATATATGTGTGTGTATGTATGTATGTATGTATGTATGTATGTGTGTATGTATGTATGTGTGTATGTATGTATGTATTTATGTACGTATGTATACGCACCGTAAGCGTATATAGTCACACGTGCTCGCGTGCATGTATGTATGCATGTTTGTATGTATGTATGTATATGTGTATGTATGTATGTATGTATGTATGTATGTATGCATGCATGTATGTGTACATGTGTGTATGTATGTATGTGTGCATGTATGTATCTATGTGTGTATGTATATGTATGTATATATGTATATATATATGTATGTTGTATGTGTATGTATGTATGTATGTATAGGTATACGTCTGTGTATGTATGTATGTATTATGTATACACACACACACATACATACATACATACATACATATACTCACACTCACAGATATACGTATATATATATATAGACCTATAGATATGTATATTATATAATGTATACATTACACACACGCACACACAGATATATATATATATATATATATATGTATATATGTATATATATATATATATATATATATATACATATATATATATATACAATATAACATATATGTATGTATGTATGTATGTACGCACTAACATGTACGCGTGCGCACACACACACACACACACAGACACAGGCACACACACACACACAAACACACAACACACACACACACACACACACACACACACACACACACACACACACACACACACACACACACACACACACACACACACACCGCGAGCGCGTTCGCACATATCACCCACACCACCCATAGCGATATGAAATAGATTCTTAAACACTTGCGTAAACGTAAATCCATTAGTAAATGTAACATTGCAGTGTTTCTGCCGAGGTATTTGATCAAGAATGTTCCGTTTATGGCACACCCACCCAACCACCCACCCACACACACACAAACACACACACACACACACACACACACACACACACACACACACACACACACACACACACACACACTCACACACATACAGAGAGAGGGAGGGAGACAAACAGACAATGAGAGACAGAGACAGACACACAGAGAGGACAGAGAGAGACAGAGACAGAGAGACAGAGACAGACAGACAGACAGACACACAACAGCAGAAACACACAGAGAGGGCGAAGAGAGAGAGAGAGAGAGAGAGAGAGAGAGAAACAGAGAGAGAAGAGAGAAAGAGAGAAGAGAGAAGAGAGAAACAGAGACAGACAGACA
Organism: Monoplex corrugatus; assembly: GCA_030674185.1. NCBI lineage: Eukaryota > Metazoa > Mollusca > Gastropoda > Littorinimorpha > Ranellidae > Monoplex > Monoplex corrugatus. The sequence continues at coordinate 26,904,486 of JAPXFY010000026.1, forward strand.
GACAGACAGACAGAAAGAGAGACAGAGAAAGTGAAATTTGGAGTACAGTACAGGAGTGAAACAAGACAGAGAGAGAGAGACAGATAGAGAAACAGAGAGACAGAGAGAGAGGGAGGAGGGAGAGGGAGAAGAGAGAGAGGGAAAAGAGACAGGGAGAGCGAGATGCGAGCGAGATCGAGAGCGAGCGAGACCGAGAGAAAGAGAGAAAGAAATGAAGAGAGAGAGAGAGAGAGAGAGAGAGAGAGAGAGAGACAGAGAGAGAGAGAGAAAGAGAGAGTGTGTGTATGTATTTGTGTGTACACGTATGGGGTGTGTGTGTGCTTGCGCGGGCGCGTGTATGTGCGTGTATGTGTGTGCATGTGTGTGTGTGCGTGTATGCGCGCGTGTGCTTGAGTGTGTGTACGTGCGTGTGTGTGTGTGTGTGGTTTTGTTGTGTGTGTGTGTGTGTGTATGTGCGCGCGCGCGTGCGCATGCGCGTGCGTGTATGTGTGTGTGAGTGTGTTGTATACGCGTATGCGTGTGTGGGTGCAATCAATCAAATACGATTTACAATTCCAGATATGGCTTTTGAAATCTGATACTGTTTTTTTTTTTTTTTTTTTTTTTTTTTTTACTTACCCATATGGTCCCCCAATACTTGGGTTTCTTTTATTTTCCTTCTCGTTTTTCTCTTCTTTTTTTCCCCTCCATATAAAGAAAATTCAGAGAAAGTGCAGCTGATTTGTGAACTCAATACTGCTCACCAACCCACCCAATCTCATAGATAATCTCAGCTCAACAAGAAACACCACGAGGGTGTCGATGGAACCCAGAGCATCAATGCCTCGCCACTCTCCGGACGATCACCTTCCAATCTCCCGATGGCAATCGACAGTCGTTTTCATCAAGGAAAGAGCGGGGGAGGGGGGTGGGGGGGGGGTGGCTGTCCATACGCGGCGTGACCCAATCGGACGCAGTCATCAGTTACCTTGTTTACAAACCGAATGGCAAGGTGGGGAGATGACAAATCCCGGGACACAGCCACACAACGCAACGCGCACCCAACCAGGTCCAGCCCAGCCTCCGGACCAAGAGAGAATGGAAGAACCTTCCAGCCCATCATCATCAAGTGCCTTGTCACACGGCGTTGGCGATCATGGCCCTCCATATGTATCTATCCCTTATTGCTCCAAGCACATCTTCCAGCCTCTCTGTCTTTAGCCACCCTGCAAGTCCGTCCAATATTTTTTTCCCTGGGTCTACCTGGTGCTCTTTTTCCCTCCAGCTTTCCTGTTGTGACCAGGTGCTCCAATTCCCCTTTCCTCATCAAATCTCATAAATAATTTTGTTTTTATTTTTTGTCGTTTTATTTGAATACTGTTGCTTTCAGTGTGTTGGAAAAATAGTGTGGGGAAAAATCATCTATTTCTGATGTGATTGTATTGTTACATGGTGTATCTGTTTCAATTTCAGTTTCAAGTTTTGAAGTGAAGGTCTCCACGCTTGGAAGAGCCTCCATATGTTCTGACGACGCTGATGCCTCGTGCTGATGTGCTCTGATTCCATTTAGTTTGCCTGAACAGGGAGGCTCCTGGTTTGCTGTTAGACAGCAAGCCTGATGTAAAGTCATATTACAGAGCATCATAGTAATTTCGGAACCGGGCAGGACATCTCACCCACCCGAAGAATGGACAATCGTTGGACAGCAAAACCATGTTCTGGATACCAAGAGACGGCACTCCCAATAGAGGAAGACAGAAAGCTAGATGGAGAGACGACCTAGATGGATCTGACAAGACAAGAACTGGAGAGGAAAAAAAGCGCTGGAAAGAAGTGAATGAAAGCAGCTGGGGAAGGCCTAGGTCCAACAACGATGGCTGAAAGATAGATAGTATAGTAGCTTTGAGCGTCCTGCCGTGCAGATGCTAAACCTGTACTACATACCGATAGCACAGTTAACAACTAAAACAGTCCCTCCAAAGATGTGTGAGCAAGATCTGCAACATCACGAAGCATGATCTATTGTCTAACCATTAAGGTATGGAATGTCTACTCATCAAATGCTACCTTCGTTAAGGAACCAGAAAAAAAACCCCACGAAAACCCAATTAGAACGCGTATTTAATACAAGCAGACAAGACATCTGAAACAGTCCCAACAAAGATGGCCGAGCAAGATCAGCAACATCATGACGAAGCATGATCGAGTGTCCAACTTTAAAGGTATAGAATATCTGCTCTTGTCTGCTTGTATTAAATATGCGTTTTAATTCTTTTTTCGTGTTTTTTTCTGGTTCCTGTTTATCATATTGGCAGATGTGATGCGTCTAGTGTGTCGGCTTCAGCCTGCACCGCTGGCTAGCACTGCTGTGCGAAAAGAAGAGCAGAAGGCGTAAGTCTCTTCCTGTCAGTACATAGCCTCTCCATCACAAGCCCTACGCTGTGCCTCCTCGTGGCGACAGGCGGTAACTGAGCACCTCACGGACTCAGGCTGAATCTCGTAGGACTCGGAGGAGGTCTGGCCCCCAGACGTAAGGCATGCAGGCCCACCGGCGTGTGGATACGCCCTGGTGCCCACGAACCAGATTCCCAAGCTATGGGTAAATAGCTCCACTGCCTTGTGAACATCTCGGGAGAGAGTAAGGCTAAGGGAGTTAACCCTAAAAAAAAAACCGATGGAAGGCAAAGGGAAACCACCATCGTAGTTTTCCCCAGGAAAACCATGGACAAAAGAAAGAGGAAGAAGAAAGTTAACGAGATGGTTGGAAGTCCATGGTCGCCAACGCCATGCGGCAGGGCACCTGATGATGATGATGATGATGATGTTTGCTTAAACGTGGGCAATCATGCTTGTTTTGGATTTCAAACTACATTTGTACCTTCTTTAAGCAAGACAGCAAGGGATTAGACCAAAAGTCAGGACTGAAACAGTCTGAAACAGTTGGGGAATAAAATGTATGTGAAAAAGTCTTGCCTAAGATTAAAAGACCCTGTTTTCTGAAACCAGAAAATAACGAAAAACAAAAACAAAACCAGAACGCGTATTTAATACAACCAGACAAGAAAGGAGCAAATTTGCGACCAACTGGCCTTTGTCAAGCTTAAACACAGGATCACAAACACCAAATACAAAAATTAGGAGCAAAAAGACTAAAACTTCCCTGCTGCTTCGTCCAGCGGACTATTTATTTTTTCTCCTAATTTTTGTATTTGGTGTTTGTTCGTTTGTGATCTTAAAGTTTACGCTTGACAAAGGCCAGTTGACCAAAAAAAAATTGCGCCTGTCTTGTCTGCTTGTATTAATACGTGTTCTGATACTTTTTTTCTTGTTTTTTTTTTCTTGTTCCTGTTTGCTTGAACGCGGGAAGTCACACGTTTTGGACTTCCTTTTTTCTCAGACAGAAAAGACCGTGTTTCATCAATTTGTTTTCTGCGTTCTTCTGAGAGCCGTGTCAGAAATGAGGCAAAGGTATCTGTTATGATCTATGTTTGCGGCCTTTGTCCCCTCGATAACAACTGATCCATGGTGTATATCTATCCATCTATCTATCTACTTACATATTTATCTATCTACCTATCTACCTAGCCATCTACCTACCTATGGTGTTTGTCTATCCATCTATCTACTTACATATTTATCTATTTACCTATCCACCTATCCATCTACCTACCTATCTACATATCTAGCTGTCTATCTAGTTATCTAGTTATCTACTATCTATCTATCTATCTACCTACCTATCTATCTACTATCTATCTATCTATCTATCTATCCATCAATTTATCTATCTATCTATCTATCATCTATCATTATCTATCTATCTATCTATCATTCATCTATCAATTTATCTATCTATCTATCTATCAATCAATTTATCTATCTATCTATCTATCAATCTATCTATCTATCTATCTATCTAGAAAGCTATCCATATATCTAGAAAGCTAGCAAGTTATCTACTTATCTGTTTGTTTGTCTCTCTTTTTGCCTATCTATCTATCTATCTATGTGTCTGTCTTCCTGTCTTCTGTCTTCTGTTTGTCTGTCTGTATGTATATATGCATGTATGCGTGCATGCATGTTTATATATATATATATTATTATGTATGAAATATGTATGTATGTATGTATGTAATATGTATGTATGTATGTATGTATGTATGCATGTATGTATGTCTGTATGTATGTCTGTATGTATGTATGTATGTATGTTGTATGTATGTGTGTATGATGTATGTATGTATGTATGCATGTATTATTGTATGATGTATGTATGTTGTATGTATGTATGTATGTATGCATATATGTTTATGTATGCATGTATGTATGTGTGTATGCATTTTATGTATGTATGTATGTATGCATGTATGTATGTGTGCATGCTTGTATGTATGTATGTATGCATATATGTATGTTATGTATGCATGTATGTATGTATGGATGGTGTGTATGTATGTATGTGTGTATGCATGTATGTATGTGTGTATGTATGTATGTATGTGTGTATGTATGTGTATGTATGTATGTCATGTATGATGTATGTTGTGATGTATGTATGTATGTATATGTATGTGTATGTATGTGTATGATGTATGTTGTGTGTATGTATGTATGTATTATGTATGCATGTATGTATGTTGTATGCATGTATGTATGTGTGTATGTATGTATGTATGTATGTATGTATGTCCGTCTGTCTGTATGTATGTATGCATATATCTATGTATTTAAACAAACAGGAGACCCACATTACACATAAAACTCCACACAGTTTGAAGAAATCTTGTAAAAAAGGAAAGAAGAGAAGGACACGAATGATCAAAATCGATAAGAAAAAAAAGTTAAAACCCAAACTTAGAACACTAAAAACATTAAAAGAAAAAGGAGGGGGGGGGGGGGGGTAAGAAGACAAAAATGAAAGAACGATAAAAAAAGGAAGAAAAAGGAGAGCTACATTAGCAATATCAACAAGAACACAACAAATAATAATGACAAAACAACATCAACAAACAAAACAAAAACAAAAACAACAACAACAACAACAACAACAACAATACGAAAAAAGAATTAGAACGCGTATTTACTACAACAGACAAGACAGACGCAAATGTTCGGCCAACTGGTCTTTGTCAAGCGTAAGATTACGAACAAACAAACACCAGATACAAAAATTAGGAGAAAAAGACTGAACCTTCCCTGCTGCTTCGTCCAGCGTAAAAGAGCGAAAAGCTTGACAAACTCCAGTTGGCCGAAAATTTGCGCCTGTCTTGTCTTGTTGTATTAAATACGCATTCCTATTATTTGTTCGTGTTTTTTTTCTTTCTGGTTCCTGATTATTTGAAAGCGGGCAGTCACACTTGTTTTGAACAACAAAAACAACAACAAGAGCAGCCACAACAACAACAACAGAAACAACAACGCAAAAAGTAAGAAAGCGAAACAAACAAAACCGAACAAATGTTTACAGGAAAAGGTATGACTGACCTCTGTTCAAAGTGGACGATCCAGGGGAGACAATATAATTGATATTTACCGACCCCCCCCCCCCCCACCATCACCCCCCCACCATCACCCACCCACTCCACCCACCCCATCCACCCCACCCACTCCAAAAATGTTAATTGCTGAATAAATCATTTGTGCTTCCAAAGTACATGTGCTTACACTTGGAACACCTGTGTGCTCCTGAAACTAGTGTGTAGGGTTTATTGATTGACTTACGCTTGCAATATGACATTTCATGTTTTCATCGCATGGTGACTATGATGTTGTGTATGTGGAATCACCCAGGATAATAGAAACCTGTGTTGAGCAAAACAAACAAACAAACAAAAACAAACAAACAAACAAACAAACAAACAAAACACAAAAACGAAAACAAAACAACAACAAAAACAACAACAATAACAACAACAACAAAATAAACAAATCTGAAACAGGAATGGAAGAATTTTTGAATGGCGTTACCATCATTTTTTCTCTCTCATTTGAAGGAGACAGGTTAATCAGAAGTCTTCATTTTTTCCAGGACATGGCATGGTTGAGAGGAGTCTTCGACTGATGAGAACTTTTCCGATGGAAGATGATCAATCTGCAAGATTGGCTGCACACGCGTTGAGCTGTAGCTATTTTCAGTTCAGATCAAATGGGATTGGAGGATTTTCTTCAGCAAAACAAAAAATTGATCGCATTTCAGCCACACTTGTCTTTCATTTGAGATTTTCTGTCTGTATGTCTGTCAGTATCTATGTATTTCGTTTGTCTGTCAGTCAGTCAGTCTGTATATCTTCCTCCGTCTGTCTGTCTGTCTGTCTGTCTCTTAATTACATGTACACACATCTTCTTCATCTTCTTTCATTCAGTATTGTTTATTTATTATTATTGTTTATGGTATTTATACGGCGCCAGATCTTGACAATTCAAATCAAAGCGCACTTACGCACCAGGCACACGCATACAATCGACAAAGACCGTATTACACAGTATTTAATACACAGACTGAGGGTAAGAAGTAGTTGTAGAATTCCTTGTTGGGAGAAGAGGTGGGTTTTTAAATTGGATTTAAAAGCAGAAAGAGTAGGTGTCAGGCGAAGGCAGAGCGGAAGTCTTTTCCAGGCTGACGGTCCTGAGGAGTGTTCTGAGCTTACTGTTTTTGTACTTTGTGTCTGCTTCTATGCTGGCTGAATGGGTAGCGCAAGCTGTGTTAAGATTTGAGAAGTTCTATACAACATGGGAGATAATTCTCAAGAGTTATGTCCTTTGATTATGTTACAGAAATTCTCCCTGCTTCCCTCTTATTTCTTTGGTAACACTTGATAGTTTAAATCTCAGGACATGAAAGGAAAGAGTGTGTGAAGCTGAGCGCAAGGTGCAGATAGGCGTGTAGATATTGATATTGTTGCAAAGATATGAAGGAGCAGACTGATGAATAGATTTGTAACATAAGGTATCCAGCTTACATTAGATTCTTTTCAAGACAGGCAACCAGTGAAGAGAGTGAAGGAGAGGACTGATATGATCAAACTTTTACTTTCCGAGGACAAGACAAGCAGCTATGTTTTGTATATGTTGCAGACACAGGAGACGAGAAGATGCTAGCCCAGTCATGAGAGCATTACAGTAATCAAGACGAGACAACAGGAAAGACATCACAAGCTCAGATGCAGCATTCACCCATTCGATTGCCATCCAGGGTGAATCAGAGAACCGAAAAAAGCATCGGTTTCTCGCAATGCACAAATTTTTTTTATGGCTTCTTCAAACAATTTTTTCGCTAGTCCTCATATACTCTGAGAGTGGTAAGACTTTAAAACTTACTAAACTCGCACACTCGCTCAGATGCAGACTCAATTGAAAGATATCTTCGAATGTATCAATGAGCCGAATATGATAGTAGCATGATTGGCAGAACCAATAATGTTATACGGTTGTGAGGCGTGGACAGTCAATAAGCAAAGCCAGACAAGATTGAGGCAGCCGAGATGTGGTTTCTGAGAAAAATGTTAAAAGTTCCACAGACAGCAAAGAAAGCAAACAAGACAGTCTCGATGGAGGCAGACGCAAGAACATCATTCATAAGGAAGATTAGGAAAAGACAGGCAACATTTACTAGGCCAATTCATGAGGAAAGGGGAATTGGAGCACCTGGTCACAAACTGGAAAGCTGAAGGGAAAGAGAACACCAGGTAAACCCAGGGAGAAAACGTTGGACGGACTAGCAGAGTGGCTGAAGACAGAGAGGGTGGAAGATGTGTATGCTGGCGGTAACAAGGGATAGATACATATGGAGGGCCATGATCTCCAACGCCATGTGGCAAGGCACTTGATGATGATGATGATGATGATGATGATGATGATGATGATGATGATGGTGATTGGCAGATCTGGGTCAGAAACTTCGTGATTGCACGGTCAGGCCACTTCTGGAGATGAACGTGGCTATTTATTTTTCTCCAATTCCTGTAGCTGAAGGGGGATCTTGTTGAAGCAGAGGACCCGGTGCTGCATACGTCTAAAAGGACTTCTGTGGATGAATAGCATTTTCATCTCTCAGTTTCAGTTTCAGTTTGTTTCTCAAGATGACTTCTCCGGGCTCGGAATGAATTCCATATGAATGAATGAAGTCCATATGAATTCCAACGTCACAGGTGCCATGTGATGGAGAAGATCCAGAATGATAACAGCACAAGCCTTAAGCCAGCACATAAACCCATGAACTGGCCAGCATGTCCTGAGGCCCTACCTGGATATTTCCATAACCTTGGGGTCGTAGGGGAGTGAGGTGGCAGAGACCTTAACTTTTTTTCCTGGGGAAAGCACCACGAGGGCGGCGCCCATGCTCTATTCATATTCACATTTTTTTTAAAACCAAGACTTCAGAAAGGCAAGAAAGCTACTTGGTCTTCAAGGGAAATGGACCTGGGAAATCAACATATCTCTCCAATGTTTTATTGTACCAAGGCAACCAGGCAATGCCCTGCTCTTCACGATTTTTAACTGTCGTGAGATCTTTAGCGTGCGCAGCCAGAAGGCACACGGGTCCGACTTGTTTTTCGTCCCCTTCCGAAAGACAAGACGTTCAGTTCGATTTTTTGGTCAAACTGAGGAGAAAAGTCGAGGCCTCTACGGTGAGCGAACCGTAGAACCTTGAGTTTAGTTAGTGGCAGGCGAACGTCTGAACTATCCTGCCACTGTTTTTCCATGTTCATCTGTTGTAGATGACTGTGTATGCATTTGCGTGATATTGCATGATACCATGGTTTGTTAGAAGACGCCTGCTGGCTAAGTACCGCTGACTTAACAGCCCTCTAGCTTTAATGTAAGCGTTACCCCGATCTTATCTTATGGTCAATAGACCTACCCAGTAAAAGCAGAGGGCTAAGGCTTTCATCGTCATCATCATCATCATCATCATCATCATCATCATCATCATCATCATCATCATGATGTGATCATGGCCCTCCATGCGAATCTATTCCTTGTCGCTGTAAGTACATCTCCCACCCTCTTTGTCCTCAGCCACCCTGCAAGTCCGTCCAATATTTTCTCCCTGGGTCTACGTGGTACTCTTTTTCCCTCCAGCTTTCCTGTTGTGATTGAATGCTCTATTTTCTCTTGCCTCGTAAAATGTCTTATAAATGTTGCCTGTCTTTTCCTAATCTTTTTCATAAATGTTCTTCTTGTGTCTGCCTCCTTCAAGATTGTCTCCTTTGTTGTCGTTGCTGTCCATTCTTCTTAGAAACCACATTTCAGTTTGCCTCAATTTTGTTCTGACTTTTCCGTGTTGATGTCCAAGCTTCACATCCGTACAACAGCATCGGTTCTATATAACACCCAAGAACTCTCTTCCTGATGTTAATTGTTAGGAATTTGTTGATATAAACGCTTTTCGTTTTCTTGAATGCTGCTTCAGTTTGGCCGATTCTGCTGGCTATTCCTGATGTTCATCTGCCGTCTGGTGAGATGACCGTTCCCAGATATTTGAAATCATCAACCTGTCTCAAGGTTGTGCCGTTTGCTGTTATTTTGCATGAGGGGATTTCTTGTCTTTTACTGATTACCATGACTTTTTCAGTCTTCTTTTTATTTCTTGCTAGGACGTTAAGCGGCCCTGATCCATTTGGTGGCACTTCCACAGGACATGAAGGGTGTTATCTGGATGTGGCCTTGCCGAGTGCCACCTTGCCCCCACCCTCCTCCCAGCCTCCATCCTGATAAAATCGATTGCCAGTCGGTCTGGGACTGATCATTGGTCAAGACAAGCCTGACATATTTCATAACTAACCTTCATATTTGAAGCTCATCCGCCATTCGCCACCTGTGACTCGTTAGGCTGGGCATGAACACTCTACTACCACAATGGAGGTAGCCTGCAACATATAGTTGCTATAGTTGACTCTGCTAAGTCTGCCTTTTACAATGCGAAAATTATTGCATGTTCTACATCAAAACAGCTATATTCCGTTACTAATACCCTCCTTGGCAAATCAGATAAATCTCTCTCCATCATGCTTTCCCCCTGCCCATCTAGCACAACATTTTTCAGATTTTTTCATTGATAAAATTAGGTCCATCCGTTCCAGTCTTGACTCCCAACCCATCTCTCAACCTCCTATTCCCGATCCTCTGTTTCAAGGCACACCACTTATTTCTTTTCAGCCTGCTTCTGAAACTACTATCCGCAATGTAATCCGCCATTCTGACATCAAGACCTGTGAGCTTGATCCTCTTCCAGCATCTATCTTAACACACTGCCTAGATACTTTGCTCCCTCACTTCACAACTGTCATCAACAATTCCCTGTCATCTGGTATCTTTCCCACTTCCTTCAAATCTGCCCTGGTCAGACCTCTTTTAAAGAAACCTAGTCTTGACCCCAATAACCTCAAAAACTATCGACCTGTTTCCAACCTACCTTTCTTATCCAAAGTCCTTGAAAAAATTGTTCTCGCACAGATCTCTGATCATATCACCGCCAACAACCTCTCTTACCCTTATCAGTCGGCTTATCGCACTGGACACAGCCCTGAAACTGCTCTTGTAAAAATTGCAAATGATATTCTGACTGCTCTTGATCAAAATCAAATCTCTCTTCTATCTCTCCTTGATCTCTCGGCTGCATTCGACACCATCGACCATTCTATCATGCTCACACGTCTCCATAAAGTGTTCGGTATCTCTGACATCGCTCTGTCTTGGTTCCAGTCCTACCTCTCCAATCGCACTCAAACAGTCTCTGTCTGTTGTTCATCCTCTGCACCCGCTACCCTCCAGTTTGGTGTGCCCCAAGGCTCTGTTTTAGGTCCCATCCTATTTGTGCTGTACACACAACCCCTCTCTGAAATTATGCGACTTCACTCTATGTCCCATCATAGCTTTTCTGATGACAACCAACTCTATACTTCTGGTTCCCTCCCACAACTGCCCTCTATAATCAGACAAACCCAAGGCTGCATTTCTGATGTTCACTCCTGGATGACTGTAAACAAACTTCAACTCAACCCCATTAAAACTGAACTTAGCCTTATCTCTCCCACCACATTGGCTAAGTGTTCTTCCCTTCCTCTGTCTGTCTCTCTGCTTGGATCTGACATTCCACTATCTTCCACTGTCCGCAATCTTGGAGTCACTCTTGATAACACCCTGTCCTTTGAAAAACACGTCCAGAATGTTTGCAGATTATGCTATCTTGAGATACGCAGAATTTCTTCTATTCGCAATATCCTCTCTGTTGAAGCCACCAAAACTCTCCTCTGTGCCTTTGTTCTCTCTCGTCTCGACTACTGCAACTCCTCCTCTCGGGCTGTCCTTTCTCTCTCATTCAAAAGCTTCAAAAAGTTCAAAACAATGCTGCTAGGCTCATCTTCAGAAAATCTCGTTCCTCTCATGTCACTCCTCTTCTCAAATCTCTTCACTGGTTACCTGTTGAAAAGAGAATTCGCTACAAGATTGCTTTGTTATGTTTTAAGTCTCTCAACGGTCTTGCACCCCCTTACATCTCTGACCTCCTCCATCTGTACACCCCCTCTCGTCAACTTCGTTCCTCGGCTGATACTCGTACCTTCCGCATACCATCCTGTCGCACTAAAACCTATGGTCAACGCTCCTTTTCCTATCAGGCCCCTGTAATCTGGAATCAGCTCCCTGTCTCTGTTCGCCACTCTCAACTCTCACTTCTTTCAAGTCCTCTCTGAAAACCCATCTCTTCCAGTCCCTCTCATGATACTTATAAAGACTCTACCACCTAACTTCCCCAAATCCCCCCTTGTTGTCTTTTGAGCCTTGAATGTCGGCTGTGTGTGTGTGTGTGTGTGTGTGTGTGTGTGTGTGTGTGTGTGTGTGTGTGGTGTGTGTGTGTGTGTGTGTGTGTGTGTGTGTGTGTGTGTGTGTGTGTGTTTGGTTGTGTCTGCGTGATACCTGTAAGCGCTTAGGGCTCTTGTTTTCATCAGATTAGGCGCTATATAAATGCTCTTTATTATTATTATTATTATGATCTCTGTCTCCGTCTCTGTCTGTCTGTTTGTCTGTCTCCCTCTCTTTCCCTCTTTATCTGTATATATATATATATATATATATATTATATCTGTGTCTCTCTCCTCTCTATCTCTCTTTTTCTATTTTTCTCTCTGTCTCTCTTTTTCTCTGTTTATCTCCCCCCATCTCTTTCTGTTTCTCTCTCTACTCTCTGTTTTGTTTCTTATTGTCTGTTATTCTCTCTCTCTTTCTCCCTCTCTCTCTTCTCTCTCTCTCTCTCTCTCTCTCTCTCTCTCTCTCTCTTTTTCTCTCTCTCTCCTTCCCTGTCATTTTTTCTCTGTTTGTTTATCTCCCACACCCCCTCTCTCTCACCCTCTTCCTTTCTCTTTCTCTCTCTTCTGTTTGTCTATCTGTTTGTCTGTCTGTCTCTCTTTCTCTATCTCTCTCTGTGTTGTGTTTCTCCTCTCTGTCTGTGTTGTGTTTCTCTCTCTCTCTCTCTCTCTCTCAATCTCTCTCTCTCTTTCTCTCTGTTCTGTTTCTCTCTCTCTCTCTCTCTCTGTTCTGTTTCTCTCTCTCTCTCTGTGTTCTGTTTCTCTCTCTCTCTGTTCTGTTTCTCTCTCTCTCTCTCTCTCTTGTTCTGTTTCTCTCTCTCTCTCTGTTCTGTTTCTCTCTCTCTGTTCTGTTCTGTTTCTCCTCTCTCTCTGTTCTGTTTCTCTCTCTCTCTCTGTTCTGTTTCTCTCTGTCTGTTCTGTTTCTCTCTCTCTGTTCTGTTTCTCTCTCTCTGTTCTGTTTCTCTCTCTCTGTTCTGTTTCTCTCTCTCTGTTCTGTTTCTCTCTCTCTCTCTGTTCTGTTTCTCTCTCTCTGTTCTGTTTCTCTCTCTCTGTTCTGTTTCTCTCTCTCTGTTCTGTTTCTCTCTCTCTGTTCTGTTTCTCTCTCTCTGTTCTGTTTCTCTCTCTCTGTTCTGTTTCTCTCTCCTCTCTTGTTCTGTTTCTCTCTCTCTCTCTGTTCTTTTCTCTCTCTCTGTGTTCTGTTTTCTCTCTTTCTCTCTGTTCTGTTTCTCTCACTCTGTTCTGTTTCTCTCTCTCTGTTCTGTTTCTCTCTCTCTGTTCTGTTTCTCTCTCTCTGTTCTGTTTCTCTCTCTCTGTTCTGTTTCTCTCTCTCTCTCTCTCTGTTCTGTTTCTCCTCTCTCTCTCTCTCTCTGTTCTGTTTCTCTCTCTCTCTCTCTGTTCTGTTTCTCTCTCTCTGTTCTGTTCTCCTCCTGTTCTGTTTCTCTCTCTCTCTCTCTGTTCTGTTTCTCTCTCTCTCTCTCTGTTCTGTTTCTCTCTCTCTGTTCTGTTTCTCTCTCCTCTCTCTCTGTTCTGTTTCTCTCTCTCTCTCTCTCTGTTCTGTTTCTCTCTCTCTCTCTGTTCTGTTTTCTCTCTCTCTCTCTCTCTCTGTTCTGTTTCTCTCTCCTGTTCTGTTTCTCTCTCTCTCTCTCTGTTCTGTTTCTCTCTCTCTCTCTCTGTTCTGTTTCTCTCTCTCTCTCTCTTCTGTTCTGTTTCTCTCTCTCTGTTCTGTTTCTCTCTCTCTCTGTTCTGTTTCTCTCTCTCTGTTCTGTTTCTCTCTCTCTGTTCTGTTTCTCTCTCTCTTCTCTGTTTCTTCTCTCTCTCTGTTCTGTTTCTCTCTCTCTCTCTTCTGTTTCTGTTTCTCTCTCTCTGTTCTGTTTCTCTCTCTTTGTTCCGTTTCACTCTCTTTGTTCCGTTTCACTCTCTCTTCCTCTGTGTTCTATTTCTCTCTCTCTCCTCTCTCTTTCGCTTTTCTCTCTGTTGTTCTGTTTCTCTCTCTCTTCTCTCTCTTTCTCTCTCTCTCTCTCACTGTGTCTCACTGTCTCTGTCCCTCTGTCTCTCTCTGTCTCTCTCTGTCTGTCTGTCTGTATCTCTCTCTCTATCTCTGTTCTGTTTTTCTCTCTCCTCTCTCTCTCTCTCTCTTCTCACTGTGTCTCACTGTCTCTGTCCCTCTGTCTCTCTCTGTCTCTCTCTGTCTCTGTCTGTCTGTCTCTCTCTCTCTCTGTTCTGTTTCTCTCTCTCTCTCTCTTGTTCTGTTCTCTCTCTGTGTGTGTGTTCTGTTCTTCCTCTCTCTCTCTCTCTCTCTCTCCTCGTTTTCTCTCTCTTTGTTCCGTTTCACTCTCTCTTCCTCTGTGTTCTGTTTCTCTCTGTCTCTCTCTCTCTCACTCTCTCTCTTCACTGTGTCTCTCTGTCTCTCTGTCCCTCTCTTCTCTTCCTCTCTGTCGCTCTCTGTCTCTGTCTGTCTGTCTCTCTCTCTCTGCTCTTCTCTGTGTGTGTGTGTGTTGTGTGTGTGTGTTGTGTGTGTGTGTGTGTGTGTGTGTGTGTCTGTGTGTGTGATCCTAATTCTTTTTCAACATTCCGTTTTCTATTATTTTAATACAAGTAGATTAACAATGACAGATATTAAGGTTGGCCTATGAACGGATGACTATGCCGTCGAGCAATAAAGTTTTTTCCACTTTCTTTCTTTGTTTCGATTTATTTTTTTCCTTCCTTTTTAAAAAAAAAAAATTTATTTCCCTACTCACCCTACTCCAACCCAGGCCATTCCGAAGTGCACAGTTCTGTGAGTGAGAATACCCATGCCTACACATGCATTCAAAAAACAAAAACAAATATTCAAGTGCATTCCCTTCAATTAGCTGGTTTTGTATTTTCTTGTGCTCATGTTCCATACTTCGTGAATGGACTTTTGGGAATCCGGGTGAAGGTTTCTTTTTCCTGCTGTACGCTACATGCCTGTGGTGAAGGCTGAAAACTGCCTGATAACAATGACTTGTTTTTCTTTCGGCCTTTCTGTGTTTCTGTGTTTCTTTGTTTCTTTGTTTGTTTGTTTGTTTCTTTCTTTCTTTCTTTCTGTGTTTCTTTATTTCTGCGTTTCTTTCTTTCTGTCTGTCTGTGTTTCTGTCTTTCTTTCTCTGTTTCTTTCTTTCTTTCTTTCTGTTTTTCTGTTTTTCTGTTTTTCTTTCTTTCTGTGTTTCTGTTTTTCTTTCTTTTTCTTTCCGTGTTTCTTTCTTTCTTTCTGTGTTTCTTTCTTTCTTTCTGTGTTACTTTCTTATTTTCTATTTTTGTTTGTTTCTTTCTTTCTGTGTTTGTTTCTTTTTTCTTTCTTTCTTCTTGTGTTTCTTTCTTTCTTTCTTTCTTCTGTGTTTCTTTTTTCTGTGTTTCTTTTCTTTCTTCTGTGTTTCTTTCTTTCTTTCTTTCTTCTGTGTTTCTTTTTTCTTTCTTTCTTTCTGTGTTTCTTTCTTTCTTTCTTTTCTTCTGTTTTTCTTTTGTTTCTTTCTTTCTTTCTGTGTTTCTTTTTTCTTTCTTTCTTCTGTGTTTTCTTTTTTCTTTCTTTCTTCTGTGTTTCTTTTTTTCTTTCTTTCTTCTGTGTTTTCTTTCTTTTCTGTGTTTCTTTCTTTCTTGTTTCTTTCTTTTTCTTTCTTGTTTCTTTCTCTTCTTTCTTTCTTTCTTTCTGTGTTCTTTCTTTCTGTTTCTTTGTTTTCTTTTCTTTCTTTCTTTCTTCTGTTTCTTTTTTTTCTTTTTTCTTTCTTTCTTTCTTCTTTTTCTGTGTTTCTTTTTTTCTTTTCTTTTTCTGTGTTTCTTTTTTTTTCTTGTTCTTTTTCTTCTTTCTTTCTGTTTCTTCTTTTTTCTTTTTCTTTCTTTCTGTTTCTTCTTTTCTTTCTTTTCTTCTGTGTTTCTTTTTTCTTCTTTCTTTCTTTCTGTGTTTCTTTTTCTTTCTTTTTTCTGTGTTTCTTTCTTTTTTCTTTCTTTCTTCTGTTTTCTTCTTTTCTTTCTTTTCTTTCTGTGTTTTCTTTCTTTCTTTCTTTCTTCTTTGTGTTTCTTTTTTCTGTGTTTCTTTCTTCGTTCTTCTTTCTGTTTTTCTTTTCTTCTGTGTTTTCTTTCTTTTTCTTTCTTTCTTCTGTGTTTCTTTCTTTCTTTCTTTTTCTTTTGTTTTCTTTTTTCTGTTTTCTTTTTTCTGTGTTTCTTTCTTGGTTTTCTTTCTTTCTGTGTTTCTTTCTTCTTTTCTTTCTTTCTGTTTTCTTTCTTTTTTCTTTCTTTCTTCTGTTTTCTTTTTTTTTTTTGTTTTTTCTTATTTTTTTTTCTTTTTTTTTTTTTTTTTTTCTTTTTTCTTTTTTTTTTTTGTTTTTTCTTTTTTTTTTTTTTCTTTGTTTCTTTTTTTTCTTTTTTTTTTTTTTTTTTTTCTTTGCTTCTTTTTCTTTTTTTTTCTTTTTTCTTTTTTTTTTCTTTTTTTTTTTGTTTTTTTTTTTTTTCTTTTTTTTTTTTTTGTTTTTTTTTTTTTTTTTTTTTTTTTCTTTTTCTTTTTTGTTTTTTTCTTTTTTTTGTTTTTTTTTTTTTTTTCTCTTTTTTTGTTTTTTTTTTTCTTGTTCTTTTTGTTCTTTTTTTTTTTTTTTTTTGTCTTTTTCTTTTTTTTTTTTCTTTCTTTTTTTTTTTTTGTTTTTTCTTGTTTCTCTTTTTTTTTTTTTTTCTTTTTTTTTGTTTTTTTTCTTTTTTGTTTTTCTTTTTTTTTTTTTTTTTTTCTTTTTCTTTCTTTTTTTTTTTTTTTTTCTTTTTTTTTTTTTTTCTTTTTTTCTTTTTTTCTTTTTCTTGTTTCTTTGTTTCTGTTTTTTCTTTCTGTGTTTCTTTCTTTTTCTGTGTTTCTTTCTTTTTTTGTTTCTTTCTTTGTTTGTTTTCTTCTCTGTGTTTCTTTCTTTCTGTGTTTTCTTTCTTTCTGTGTTTCTTTTCTTTCTTTCTGTGTTTCTTTCTTTCTGTGTTTCTTTCTTTCTGTGTTTCTTTCTTTCTGTGTTTCTTTCTTTCTTTTGTGTTTTTTTCTTTTTTCTTTCTTGTTTTTCTTTCTTGTTTATTTCTTTTCTGTTTTTCGTGTTTCTTTCTTTTGTTTCTTTCTTTTTGTTTTTTTTCTTATTTTCTTTCTGTGTTTTTTCTTTCTTTTCTTTCTTTCTTTGTTTCTTTCTTTCTTTCTTTGTTTCTTTGTTCTTTCTGTGTTTTCTTTTTTTCTTTCTTTGTTTCTTTCTTTCTGTGTTTTCTTTGTCTTTCTTTTGTTTTCGTTTCTTTCTGTGTTTCTTTCTTTCTGTTTTCTTTCTTTCTGTGTTTTTTCCTTTTTCTTTCTTTCTTTTGTTTCTTTCTTTTGTTGTTTTTTTTCTTTTTCTTTTCTTTTCTTTCTTTCTTTCTTTTTTGTTTTTTTTTTCTTTTTTCTTTCTTTTGTGTTCTTTCTTTTTTTCTGTGTTATTTCTTTCTTTTTTCTTTCTTTTTTTGTTTCTTTCTTTGTTTCTTTCTTTCTTTGTTTCTTTCTGTGTTTTTTTTTCTTTGTTTGTTTCTTTTTATTTCTGTGTTTCTTTCTTTCTTTCTGTGTTTCCTTCTTTCTTTTCTTTCTTTCTTTTTTCTTTCTTTCTGTGTATTTTTTTTTCTTTCTTTCTTTCAGTGTTTCTTTCTTTCTTTTTTCTTTCTTTCTGTGTATTTTTTTTTCTTTCTTTCTTTCAGTGTTTCTTTCTTTCTTTCTGTGTTTCTTTCTTTCTTTCTGTGTTTCTTCTTTTCTTTCTTTCTTTCTGTGTTTCTTTTGTTCTTTCTTTCTGTGTTTCTTTCTTTCCTTCTATCTTTTTTCTTTTTTTCTGTAATTCTTTCTTTCTTTCATTCGTTCTTTCTTTGTTTCTTTCTTTCTGTGTTTTTTCTTTCTTTCTGTGTTTCTTTCTTTCTGTGCTTCTTTCTTTCTTTCTGTGTTTCTTTCTTTCTTTCTTTCTTTCTGTGTTTCTTTCTTTCTCTCTGTGTTTCCTTCTTTCTTTCTTTCTGTTTCTTTCTTTCTTTCTGTCTTTCTTTCTGTGTTTCTTTCTTTCTGTCTGTCTGTCTTTCTTCTTTATTGTTATTATTATTTTTTGGCCTCCAAGCTATTTTCTCCACTCTTTTTCTTTTCATCTGTGTGGGGCCTACCATCTCCCATTCTCTCTCCCCCCCCCCCCCCCGCCCAATAGTTCTTTAAACTTTCTTTATGATAGACACACTTCAAAACAGTGTATCACTAGTCATTTAAATACAGTTGTCACGCACAGAAAATGATCAAGATTAAAAAATGTATCAAATTTATACAAAGGTAATGTAAACACATATTTCTAAAGACAAACATTTATAGTTTCAACATACATATTTCTGGTATACAAATAATGAAGAATTCAATGATAAAGTTGGAAACATATTCACAAGTACAAGCATTGCTGATTAATCACCCTGAAAAAAAGAAAAAGAACAACTTTGGTGCCACTTGACAGAAAATTGCATAAGATCAAAACGAATTTTTTGCGCTAATCTCTTTTACTAGGAATCTTAAGTACAGTTGCTTCTCAAAAGCATTTCTATTTGGTTGATAATGTTTTATTTTGCGTGTGTACAAATAGTGCTTAAAAAAGTATGATCATGTCAAATATAACATTTTTCCCGGTGCCAAACAGAGCAATATCCTCAATAATCATGGCGTTTCAAATCTGTTTTCGATCATTGCCAAAAGTTATGGCTGACCTTCACATTTTCAAAAAAATGTGTTCGATACTTTCCTTCACAAGATTACAACAACAACAACAACAACAACAACAACAACAACAACAACAACACACAAAAACAAACAAACAAACAAAACTACACATTAGTATCAATAATCCCATTTATTGATGAATGACATGTGTTCCTAAAACTGGGTGCTCGATTCTAACGTAAAACCATTTATTCTGACGTCTTCAATCTTTTTTACTTTGAAAAAAAAAAAAAGACGAATTTCAGTTAACATTTCTGCTAAGTTTCCTTTCCCATTTATCACAACAGTGTGGTTTTGCGTCATCTTAATTAGTTTGTCATAATACAACCTTGCACCTTTGGTAACGAAAAAAATCAACTTTTGTAAGGCAATATTCATATCCGTTGTTGTATTATCGTATATAGTAGCGTTGCTGTCCATTATCAAATCTTTAACTTGCAAGCTTACAATCTAAATGTATATATAAAGACTATACGTATACTATACTTTCGTTTAAGTTCTTCCCATGATATGAAGTTACCACTGTCTGCTGTAAAGTTTGCAACATTATCGAAGCCTTTGATTATCCACTGTCTATGTCTGATTAAACTTTTTCCAATCTGTATTCATTCGTTGCAGCATAACAGAAGATGTGTTTCGTGTCAAAATCCATAGCAACTTTGGGTACATATTGTACATGCTTTTCTATAACGGATAGTCTGTACATACATTTTCTTACTTATAGGTTGCACTTCTTATTTTCCTTGGCCAAGAAAGTTTCAAAGATGAAACATGCTTCAGATCTGGTCTGTGTAGGATCCTTTCATTTACATTCTTCATCACAGTTTTCCTATTGATTCTGTCTGGGTTTTTTGTTTGTTGCTTTGTTTTGTTTTTGTTCCAAATGAAAGTATAGCACATTTATTGTATGTAAATTCATGAAAAATGATCTGTTGGATTTGGGAGCATAATACATAAATGCATTAGATTAGAAAGAATTACAGACTTCAACACATCAACCCTGCCGAGTGATATTATTTGCCTTTTGATCCATGTTTTAATTTTTGTGTGTGTTTCTGTTGACTTTTTTTTAATTGAATTCATCGTTTCACAGTCTCTTATGTCATTGGGTTCGATTCGTCTAGACATCCCCACCCTTTTGGTAAAAGGGAGAGTTTTTTTTCCGATCTCCCAGGTCAACATGTGTGCAGACCTTCCAGTGCCTAGATCCCCCTTCGTGTATACCTACACGCATTTTTAGAAGATCAAAATACGCACGTTAAAGATCCTGTAAGTCATATCAGTGGCTGGGGTACGGAAACAGGAAAACATCCAGCACGCACGCAAACCGAAGAGGCAGACTGTGAACAACAACAGGAACACAACGGAGTGTGGTCAGGTCTCCCTAACAGTTCCAGTTCTCTGTGGCCCCCATTGAAAAGTCTGAGTATGTGTAATATGCAATGAGTTGAAACGAATTTGGAGACTGGCGATATACAAAATATGATGATTTGTAATGTCAGCTGCTTATCTCATCATCCGTCAGTGATCACGTTGGCCATGCAATCAGCTTGTCATCACCTGTCTTAGGACTAACATCAATTCATGGGCCAGGTCAACATGTGTACAGACTAAATATAGACTAGGTAAAACACAGTAACATCAATTCATGGGCCAGCTCAGCATGTGTGCAGACTAAATATAGACTAGGTAAAACACAGTCTAAGTAGGGCCTCGGAACCTGGCCAGCTCATGGGTTTATGTGCAGGCTTAAGGCTTGTGCCATGATCACCATACACGCGGCACCTGTGACGTTATTGCGTATGGAATTCATTTCGAGCGCGGAGACGTCATCTTGAAAAACTGAAACTGAAACTTGGGCCAGAGTATTTTTGTTGTTGTCTAATGATGAATTCCCTATATTGTGTATGGTTGTATTCTAATTTTTTTTCTTTCGAAGAAAAAGAGAACGTTAACAAGTCTTAGCATGTTTTTTTTTTTAGCAATTTAAAATAGTTGTAAAAGAAATCGAAGAGGAGTTCGACAACTTTTCTTTGAAATCATATGACCTGGAATACCTTCAGATAGGGCAGACTGTCATCTAATCCCACTCCTGATTGTTATCATTCAAAAGTCAACAGGTCTAGTGGAACCATCAAGCCATATGGCATGGCTTCGTGTTCATCTGCTTCTGTGCTAGAATTAGCCAGACGAGCAAAGTGAAATAGACATTTTCTGCTCTCTCTCGTGATCGATTTTAAAGGTTAACCACCGACCTGAAGTAGAAAATAACGTGAGTTCATTTTTACCTTTTATCCTGGTGAGTGAGTGTGTGGGCAGTTTATCTAACATCCATTTTACCCCGCTGACTTAGTGCATTTTTCGCCATATGTACTTAGGTACTGGATAATCGAATCATTTAACCCTTTATACACAGACATTACTGATCTGAGCGGTAGTCAAGTGGTTAAATGCCACCCTCCCCCCCCCCCCCCCCCCCCCCCCCGTGGTGATGCCGGGGGCTCTTTCTGTATAAATAGTATCACCCACCTTCTGGAAATTCTGTGGTAGAAATTTCTTCTTTTCTGTCACTCTCTTTGTTTCTGCCTTGCTCCTTTCTGTTATTTCTTCCTATCATGTTCTGCCTTGCTTGTCCATGCACCTGTATTTGTTCGATAAAAGTCGTACGTAATTGCTCTTAGGATTGGTAACTGGGTGCATGTATTAAGTGCATTTTTGGTTCTAGGGAGGTGAGATATACAGAAGCAATTTTAAGTAATTTATGCCTGTTTTATGTATGTTTTGGTGTCCTTAGGTATGCTTAAATTTTTATTCAGGTATGTTGTTTAAATCCCCTGTGCGATAAATTGGACGGAGTGGTCAACGCCGAGGGCATGTCCTTTGATAATGTACGTGAATGTATTGATATGTGTACTTAATTTTCTTTTTTTTTTTTTTTCCTGTTGAAGTTTGTTTGTTTTGAAGCAATTATGGCCCTGATATGGCTCCAAGCAGTCGGCTGGGCTTTAAACAACAATAACAACAACAAGTGGTTGATTTTTTTACATCCAATGGGAGGAATATGGGTTTGGTAAGCCTAGACACCTACCTTGTCAACGCTTAAAGCCAGAACAAGATTGAGGCAGCCGAGATGTGGTTTCTAAGAAGAATGTTGAGAGTTCCATGGACAGCCAAGAAAACAAACGAGACAGTTTTGATGGCGGCAGACACAAAAGGATCATTCATAGGGAAGATTAGAAAAAGACAGGCAACATGTATAGGCCATTTTATGAAGAAAGGGGAATTAGAGCAGCTAGTAACAGGAAAGCTGGAGGGAAAGAGAGCACCAGGTAGACCCAGGGAGAAAATATCGGACGGACTTGCAGGGTGGCTGAGGACAGAGAGGGTGGAAGATGTGCTTGCGGCAACAAGGGATAGATACATATGGAGGGCCATGATCGCCAACGCCATGCGGTAGGGCACTTGGTGATGATGATGAGACACCTACGCTGAAGGATAAAGAGTGGAGAGTTTTCCAGTTGCCCAAGTCTGTGCAGGTCACAAACCCTTATAAATAGACACGCTACCAGGCTCAGCCACTGAAGCCACCGTACCGGTCCGCCATACTGTGGTTGCCTGAGCTGCTGTGCTCGCCTTAACTTGCATTGTACGCTGAACATGTTTAGCTCTGTATGGTAGTCACACACACACACACACACACACACACACACACACACACACACACACACACACACACACACACAACACACACACACACATACACACACACACACGCACACACACTCACACGAGCACACACACACACACACGCACACAAACACATGCGCGCGTGCGCGCCCGCACACACCCACACACACACACACACACACACCACACGCACACACCACACACACATCCGCATGCACGCATACACCACACCACACCACACACACACACACACACACACACACACACACACGCTCTCTCGTCCGTCTAATATCACTTATAGTGAAAAGACGTTAAATTAAAGAACGAACGAACGCTCTCTCGCTTGCTCTCTCTCTCTCTGTCTTCCTGTCTTGCTCTCTCTCTCTCTGAGTGAGTGAGTGTGTGTGTGTGTGTGTGTGTGTGTGTGTGTGTGTGTGTGTGTGTGTGTGTGTGTGTGTGTGTGTGTGTATGTATGTGTTTGAGCGTGGCGCATGTGTGCGTGCGTGCGTGCGTGTGTGGGTGCGGGTGTGCGCGTGCGTTTGTGATCGTAATGCGTTTTGTGTGTAGCTGCGCGTGTGTAAGTGTGTGCCCTCTAAAAAAAACGAACAAACAAACAAACAAACAAATAAACAAAAAAACCAAAAAAAACCCCAACAACCTTGCAACAAGAAATAGAAGAGATCAGGAATCTGGCAGCGCAAAATACTCATAGGAAATCTTGGATAATATAAAAACCCATTTGTCAGAATGATACATCTTTCCCCCAAAAGACACAGGTGAACTCCCGTGACAGTGTCCTTAACAGAAAATGACTTACACACCTTGAAGGCAGGTGTTTTGTCTTGATGTCTTCGTAGTTTAATGATCGTATTCGTTTCGTTTTCCGAAGATGATCTCCATTGTGTTTCAGTTTCCCAAGGTGACATTTCCGCGCCTCTGAATAAACTCCATAATTATTTTGCCGTGTTTCGTTGTCTTAATTAAGATGACATTTCTGCGCTGAGAAATGTTATCGTTATTGTTCTTAAAGCCCAGCCATCTCCGCAGAGCCATATCAGGGCTATAACCGCTTCAAAGCATACAAAACGTCAACAGGCAAAAAAAAGAAAATCAAGTACACATATCAAAGCATTCGCGCACATAATCTAAGGACATGACCCCCGGCGTTGACCACTCCGTCCGATCTATCGCACAGGGGATTTAAAAAAACACACCTGAGTACAAATTTAAGCATACTAAAAGACACCAAAACATAATTATATAAAAACAGGCATAGGTGACCTAAAATTGCTTCCGTGTTTCTCACCTCCCTTGAGCCAAAAATGCACTTAATACATGTACTCAATTATCAGTCCTAAGAAAAACTACGTAAGACTTTATCGAACACATACAGGTGAATGGACCATTAAGGCCAAAATGATAGGAAGAAATGACAAAAAGCAGATGACAAGGCAAAAACAAAGACAGTGACCAAAAAAAAATTCTAGCGCAGAATTTCCAGCTGGCAGAAGATGGGGATACTATTTTATACCGAAAGAGCCCCCCAGCATCCCCACGGGGGGTGTGGGGTGGGGGTGGGAGTGGGGGTGGGGGTGAGGGGGGTGCTGGGACTAAATGCTACATTATGCACTATTTCACTTTCTCAAGATGACATTTCAACGCTCAGAATAATTTCCGGATACACTGATGCCACAGATGCCATATTATTATGGATAAGATCCACAATGATCATGGCATAAGTCTTGTACCTGCACAATGAGTCCCACGTGTTGGCAAGGTCTTGGATAAGGAGTATCATCATCATCAGGTGCCCTGCCGCATGGCGTTGGCGACCATGGACTTCCAACCATCTCTATCACTCGTTGCCCCCAGCATCTCCCCAACCCTCCTCATCCCCAGCCACTCTGCAAGTCCGTCCAGCATTCTCTCCCTGGGTCTACCTGCTGCTCTCTTTCCCTCCAGCTTTCCCGTTGTGACCAGGTGCTCCAAATCCCCCTTCCTCATAAAGTGGTCTATAAATGTTGCTTTTCTTTTCCTAATCTTCCTTATGAGTGATCTACTTGTGTCTGCCTCTATCAAGACTGTCTCGTTTGTTTTCTTTGCTGTCCATGGAACTCTCAGCATTCTTCTGAGAAACCACATCTCGGCTGCCTCAATCTTGTTCTGGCTTTGCTGTTAACTGTCCACGCCTCGCATCCGTACAACAGTATTGGTTCTATATAACATTCAATGAGTATACCGTGAGGTAAACAACATCTCACACCGTGAGATCTTAACCCTTTGACTCCCGCACTCTGTCTACCAGCAGCCTGCACTGCCAACCATGCTAGCAGAGCAACAAAAAAATTAACCCTTTGACTCTCTCACTCTTTCGACCAGCTTTCTGCAGGTGGATAGGGTGCGGGGTGTCAAAGGGTTAAGATAGTTCACCGAAATGTGAACGTTCAGATGATAGGGTAGGGATTGAACTCAAGACAAGAAAGATCTTTGGGTCCCGTCCACTCAAACTCAAACTCGATCCAATGCCTAATCAAAATGAAAATTGACCTTGAAAAGTTCAAACGTGTGGATTGAAAGATTTGACTAAAACGAGAGATTGTTAGACTGTACGGAATTAAAAAAAAACACAAAATCTTTAGAATGCTCCTTCCTGCAGGACCTTCAAAGACCTTAAAAAAAACACAAAAAACAAAACAAAAAAACAAAAAACACCTAAGAGACCTCATACCATCCATACCTGCGATGGCCGAGTACACATTTTGAAAAATAAACTTAGAGATCTCATACCATCCCGACCATATCTGCGAAGGTAGAGTGAGAAAAGGAAAAAAACAAAACAAAACAAAACAAAACAAAACAAAAAAACAAAAACAAAAACCGTCATAGTTTCTCCTGGACAACGAAAGACCACGAAAGTCTTGCTGTGTTTTTTTCCTCTAGACTGTGTTGTTTTAGGTGTTTGTTTGTTCGTTTGTTTGTTTGTTTGTTTGTTTGTTTGTTTGTTTGTTTGTTTGTTTGCGCCTGAAGAAGGCCAGGAGGTCGATACTTTGCGTCTGTTTTATGTTTGTTATAGTACATACGCATTTTGATTCTATTTTTGTGGGTTTTTTTTTTAAATTCATAATTCTCTCTGTCTCTCTGTCGCTATCTCTCTGTGCCTTTCTCTCTTTCTCTCTCTCTCTCTCTCTCTCTCTCTCTGTCTCTCTCTTTTCTCTTCTCTCTGTGTCTGTCTCTCTCTCTGTTTGTCTCTCTCTGTTTGTCTCTCTGTCTCTGTCTATCCCTCTCTGTCTCTCTCTGTCTCTCTGTCTGTTTGTCTGTCTGTCTGTCTCTGTCTGTGTCTCTCTGTCAGCGTCTCTCCGTCTCTGTCTCTGTCTCTCAGTCTCTGTCTCTCTCCCTCTCTCTGTCTCTCTCTTTCTCTGTCTGCATGTGTCTGTGTCTGTCTGTGTCTGTCTGTGTCTGTCTGTGTCTGTCTGTCTGTCTGTCTCTGTCTGTCTGTCTGTCTCTCTGTCTCTTTCTCTCTCTCCCTTTCTCTCTCTCTTTCTCTCTCTCTCTCTGTCTCTCTGTCTCTGTCTGTCCCTCTCTGTCTCCTCTGTCTGTTTGTCTGTCTGTCTTTCTCTGTGTCTCTCTGTCTCTGTCTCTCTGTCTCTCCGTCTCTGTCTCTCTCCCTCTCTCTGTCTCTCTTTTTCTGTGTCTGTCTGTGTCTGTCTGTGTCTGTCTCTGTCTGTCTATCTGTCTGTCTGTCTCTCTTTCTTTTTGGTCCCATCTTTTGTGTTTCTCCAGTGGCGTCGATACCACGCCTCGCTTCCAGCCAGCTACACACCACATCACTAATCCCAAGTTTATGATAAAAAAAATGATGATGATGATGACGATGATGATGACGATGATGATGATAATTAGTGTTAATACTACAACAACTACTACAACAACAACAACTACTACTACTACTACTACTACTACTACTACTACTATCATCATCATCAGCAGCAGCATCATCAACATAGTTATCATCATCATTAGCAGCGGCAGCAGCATAAACAACAACAACAACGACAGCAACTCCACCACCGTCACGATCACATCATCATCATCATCATCATCTACAACAACAACAACAAACAACAAACAACAACAACAACAACGACACCAACATCAACTACAACTACAACTCCACCACCGTCATAATCGCATCATCATCATCATCATCATCTACAACAACAACAACAACAACGACAAATACAATAACAACAACAACAAACAACAACAACAACGACACCAACAACATCAACTACAACTCTACCACCGTCATAATCGCATCATCATCATCATCATCATCATCAACAACAACTACTTAATCACCATCATCACTACCACTAGCATTATTGTTCTTATTATTATTACTATTATTATTATGATGATGATGATGATGATGATGCTGATAATGATGATGATGATTATTATTATTATCATCACCATATTATTATTATTAATATTATTATTATTATCGTTATTATTGTTATCATTATTGTAAGGCGCCAAATCTTGAGTCAAGAATCAAACCAAGGCACACACTCCCATCATCAACCGAAGCAAACAGTTTACCCCCAAAACGACCAGATCTCCAGGGCACAAAGCACACGCCACATGGGAAATGGGAAAGGGAAAGACAGGAGGGGAGTAGAACCTGTGAACCCTGACCCAAGCCGTCATCCTCCCTCCGCCACACACACACGCACGCACACACACACACGCGCGCACACACACACACCACACACACACACACACACACACACACAACACAACACACACACACACACACACACACACACACACACACACACACACACACACACACACACACACACACACACACACAATACACACACACAGAGGATGCTCCGGAACACTCAAGCTCGTTGGTCGATGGATCCTTGACCTCTCACACACACACACATATTCCCTTTTCTCTTCTCTTCTTTTCTCTTCTCTTCTCTCTCTCTCTCTCTCTCTCTCTCTCTCTCTCTCTCTCTCTCTCTCTTCTTCTTCTTCTTCTCTTCTTCTTCTTCTTCTTCTTCTTCTTCTTCTTCTTCTTCTTCTTCTTCTTCTTCTTCTTCTTCTTCTTCTTCTTCTTCTTTCTTCTTCTTCTTCTTCTTCTTCTTCTTCTTCTTCTTCTTCCTTCTTCTTCTTCTTCTTCTTCTTCTTCTTCTTCTTCTTCTTCTTCTTCTTCTTCTTCTTCTTCTTCTTCTTCCTTCTTCTTCTTCTTCTTCTTCCATTCTTCTTCGCATTCTTCTTCGCATTCTTCTTCTTCATTTTCTTCGCATTCTTCTTCGCATTCTTCTTCGCATTCTTCTTCTTCTTCGCATTCTTCTTCTTCGCATTCTTCTTCTTCGCATTCCATTCTTCGCATTCTTTCTTCTTCATTTTCTTCTTCTTCTTCTTCGCAATTCTTCTTCTTCAACAGAAGGTTAATTCAGCCTCAGGGCGAAGAACCCGGGAAAATAGACCAATCTCCCCAATAGTTGTGTCCTGGGCGAATGCCTTGCTCTTCACGATTTTCAACTGCTGTGGGATCTTAAACGTGCACAGGCCATAAGGCCTACGGGTTCGACTCGTCTTTCTTTTCTTTCCCCTTCTGAAGTCGAAGTCCTAGAACCAGGAAAGAAACCTACGAGAGACACAGAGATGGCAATCTGCCACTGGGGCCATAACTCTGCGGAGGAGACCCTGCACTGCTGTTGGAGTCACTTCAGTAGAGTTCAACAGTGATTGTACTACAGATTCGGCTCACGAAGGACACAGCCTACTAGCCCCCCCCCCCACCCACCCACCCACCCGCACCCCCACCCCCACCCCCCTTACTGACGACAGTTATCTGTCTCAGTTGCAGAGCCAGTCCGGGTGAGAGACATCCCCCTCCCCCTTCCCTCTCCCCCCCCCCTTCCCACCTCCCCCTCTCCGCCCCCCCCTCCCCCCTTAGTCATCATGTCTGTGTAAAGGCTGGTAGAAGAGCCACTGTATTCTAAACAAATATTGGGTTTCTCTTTAAGGGTGATAGTGTGCACACTTTCAGAAGATGGAACTAGCCTACTTTGTTAAGAGGCGTGGTGGACAGACTGATATGCAAAGACAGAGAGATAAGGAGGAGAAGAGACTGAGCAGAAAGACAGAGGGAAAGAAAGAGAGAGAGAGAGAAAGAAAGAGAGGGGGGATAGAGAGAAAGAGAGAGAGACACACACACACACACAGAGACAGAGAGGCAGAAAGAGAGAGATAGTGAGGCAGACATACAGACAGACAGACAGAGACAGAGACAGAGACAGAGAGACAGACAGAGACAGAGAGACAGACAGAGATAGAGAGACAGACAGACAGACAGAGAGAGAGAGAGAGACAAAGAGAGAGAGATAGGGAGAGAGAGAGACAGAGTGGAAAAATACGAAGGAAAACGAAGAAAACTTTATTAAAACACACAAAGATGGAGAGAGTGGAAGAAACAATTCAAAGAAAAAAAAAAAGAATAGAGGGAGAGAAAGAAAAAAAATACAGAGGCAAAAGAGAGACACACAGAGAGACACAGAGAGAGAGAGGGAAGACAGAGACAGAGACACAGAGAGAGGGAAGGACAGAGACAGAACACAAGAGAGGGAGAAGGACAGGACACAGAAGGGGAGACAGAAAGACACAAAGAGGAGACAGAGACGAGACACAGAGAGGGAAGACAGAACAGACACACAAAGAGAGGGAAAGAGACAGAGACACGAGGGAAGACAGGACAGAGACACAGGAGAGGAAGACAGAGACAGACACACAGAGAGGGAAGACAGAAAGACAGACGGAGAGGGAAGACAGAGACAGGACACAGAGAGAGGGAAGACGAGACAGAGACACAGAGGGGGGAAGACAGAGACAGACACACAGAAGAGGGAAGACAGAACAGAGACACAAGAGAGGGAAGAAGAAAAAGAGACAGACAGACAAGAGAGAAGCAGAGACAGAGACAAGAGAGGAGACAGGACACACAGAGAGAGGGAAAGACAGAGACAAGCAGAGAGAGGGACAGAGACAGACACAAGAGAGGGAAGACAGAACAGAACACAAGAGAGGGAAGACAGAGAACAGACACACAGAGAGAGGGAAGACAGAACAGAGACACAGAGAGGGAAGACAGAGAAAGACACAGAGAGGGAAGAAGAACAGACACACAGAGAGAGGGAAGACAGAGACAGAGACACACAGAGAGGGAAGACAGAGACAGACACACAGAGAGAGGGAAGACAGAGACAGAAGAGGAAGACAGAACAGAACACAGAGAGAGAGGAAGACAGAGACAGAGACACAAGAGAGGGAAGACAGAGACAGAGACACACAGAGGAGGGAAGACGAAAGAACACAGAGAGGAAGACAGACAGACAGAGAGAGGGAAGACAGAGACAGAGAGAGGAGACAGACAGACAACACAAAGAGAGGAGAAAGAAGAGACAGAGACACAAGAGAGGGAAGACAGAAACAGACACACAGAGAGAGGGAAGACAGAAACAGAACAAAAGAGAGGGAAGACAGAGAAGACAGAGACACAAAGAGAGGGAAGACAGAAGACAAGAGAGAAGACAGAACAGAGAGAGGGAAGACAGAAAACAGACACACAGAGAGAGGGAAGACAGAGACAGAGACACAGAGAGAGGGAAGACAGAGACAGACACAAGAGAGGGAAGACAGAAACAGACACACAGAGAGGGAAGACAGAAAGACAGAGACAGAGGAGGAGACAGAACAGAACAGAGAGGAAGACGAAAGAGACAGAGAGAGGGAAGACAGAGACGAGACACAAGAGAGGAGAAGGAAGACAGAGAGGGAAGAAGAACGACACAGAGAGGGAAGACAGACAGAGACACAGAAGAGGGAAACAGAGACAGACCACGAGAGGGAAGACAGACAGACACAGAGAGGGAAGACAGAGACAGAGCACAGAGAGAGAGAGGGAAGACAGAGACAGAGACAGAGACACAGAGAGAGGGAAGACAGAGACAGACACAGAGAGAGGGAAGACAGAGACAGAGACACAGAGAGAGACAGGAGAAGACAGGAAGACAGAGGACACAGAGAGAGGGAAGACAGAGACAGAACACACAGAGAGGGAAGACAGAGACAGACACACAGAGAGAGGGAAGACAGAGACAAGACACAGAGAGAGGGAAGACAGAGACAGAGACAAGAGAGAGGGGAAGACAGAGACAGAGACAGCAAGAGAGGGAAGACAGAGACAGAGACACAGAGAGAGGGAAGACAGAGACAGAGACACAGAGAGAGGGAAGACAGAGACAGAGACACAGAGACAGGGAAGACAGAGACAGAGACATAGAGAGAGGGAAGACAGAGACAGAGAGAGAGGGAAGACAGAGACAAGACAGAGAGAGGGAAGACAGAGACAGAGACACAGAGAGAGGGAAGACAGAGACAGAGACACAGAGAAGGGAAACAAGACAGAGACACAGAGAGAGGGAAGACAGAGACAGAGACACAGAGAAGGGAAGACAGCAGACAGAGACACAGAGAGAGGAAGACAGAGACAGAAGAGAGGGAAGACAGAGACACAGAGAGAGGGAAGACAGAGACACAGAGAGAGGGAAGACAAGACAGAACACGAGAGAGAGGGAAGACAGAGACAGAACACAGAGAGAGGGAAGACAGAGACAGACACACAGAGAGAGGGAAGACAGAGACAGAGACACAGAGAGAGGGAAGACAGAGACAGACACACAGAGAGAGGGAAGACAGAGACAGAGACACAGAGAGAGGGAAGACAGAGACAGAACACAGAGAGAGGGAAGACAGAGACAGACACACAGAGAGAGGGAAGACAGAGACGACCACAGAGAGAGGAAGACAGAGACAGAAACAGAGAGAAGAATGAGAGATGAGACAGAAAGAGAAAGGGAGGAAGAAAATATAAAGAGAGACAGAAAGAAAAGAGAAGAAAAACAGTGAAAGGATCAGAACAGAGAAAGGGGAAGAAAAGCAATAAAGAAAGAAGAGGAAAGAGTAAGAGAAGGTAAAAGAGAAGGAGAAAAAATAACAAAAGAGAGAGAGAGAGAGGAGAGAGAGAGAGAGAGAGAGAGACAGACAGAGAGAGAGAGAGAAAGAAACAGAACAGAGAGAGAGAGAAACAGAACAGAGAGAAGGGGGGGGGAGGAGAGAGAAGAGAGAGACAGACAGAGAGACAAAAGAGACAGAGAGGACAGAGAGAAGGGCAGAGCAGAAGCGATAGAGAGAGAGAGAGAGAGGCACACACATACATACGGACAGACAGAGACAGAGAGAAAGAGAGAATTCAAAGAGGCACAGAGAGACCAACAGAGACAAAGAAGAAGACAAAATGAACAGAGAGAATGAGACAGAAGAGAGAGCGAGAGAGAGAGAGAGAGAGAGAAAGAGAGAGCGAGAGCGAGAGAGAGAGACAGACGAGAGAGACAGAGAGAGAAAAATATATTTATATATATATATATATATATATATATATATATATATATATATATATATTATATATCGAGAGAGAGAGAGAGAAAGAGTGAGAGCGAAAATTCCAACCTGAAATCCCTCTCCTACCCCCCCCCCTTCCCCAGTTCCTCTCCACGAAAAGAAATAAAATTATTGTCCATATCCACACCACCACCACCACCCTAAATCCGCCCTGTCTATCCTACCCTCCCTTTTCCCTGGATCTAAAAATAACGATGCTGCTAGCGGCCAATTAAAAGGGACTCTAAGAAATGGCGACACTCAGTTCTCTTTCGTACAGGGAGGAAGAGTTGCTTCGCATACTTGCTGAGGGTTATCTTTCCTGTCGACACTCAAGTGGTTCCCTTTGGGTTCATCTGCTTTTGGGATAGATGGATTGATCTTTAATTTCGCGACCTCTTCCATCTGTTCCTTCCTTCGTTTATTGCCCACCATGCAACTGGCATGTAGGGGTGGGGTTGAGGGTGGGGGGCAGCGACGTAAGTTCTTCACTTCTGCCTATCCAGACTCTGTGCAGTATCTCATAAAATGCAGAAATAACAATCTTGATTTTTTTATGTACTGACTCTAGAGATATCCTTTACAACAAAAACATTGATATTATTTCGGTAGTCCAGCTGATTCTCAGATCTCATGTTGGCAGATTGTTATGAAGAGTTAATTAATTGTTGTATATAATTATTTGATACTGTTAATTCATTGTTCTGAATTGTTAATTGTAATTGTTCCCCTTCTTACATTCAAACTTCTACTACCCCTCCCCATCCCCCACCCCACCCATTTTTTGGTCCATTTCCTTTTTTTTCTTTTCCCCCCTTTGTGTGTGTTTGTGTGTGTGTGTTTGTGTGTGTGTGTGTGTGTGTGTGTTTGTGTGTGTGTGTGTGTGTGGTGTGTGTGGTGTGTGTGTGTGTGTGTGTGTGTGTGTGTGTGTGTGTGTGTGTGTGTGTGTGTTGATTTTTTTTGTGCGTGTGATTAGTTGGGGTTTCGTTTGTTTGATGGCTGGGTTTAATGTTGTTGTTGGGTTGTATGTGTGTGTGTGTGTGTGTGTGTGTGTGTGTGTGTGTGTGTGGTGTGTGTGTGTGTGTGTGGTGTGTGTGTGCAAAATCACTACTGTGAATAGACATTAAATAAAAGATTCCTTTCATAAAGTGCAAATTACATGTATTCAGTTATCAGTCCCGAGAGAAAGTACTGAGCATTAGAGCACACACAGATAAATGGACCAGCAGGGCAGTGGCTTTCTCTCAGCTGTGTCACTGTCATTCATTTACGTATCTACCGATGGAGGCAGACACAAAAAGATCATTCATAAGGAAGATTAGGAAAAGTCAGGCAGCATCTATATGCCATTTTATGAGTAAAGGGAAGAGGAATTGGAGCACCGGGTTACAACAGGAAAGCTGGAGGGAAAGAGAGCATCAGGTAGACCCAGAGAAAAAATATCGGACGGAGTTGCAGGTGGCTGAGGACAGACAGGGTGGAAGATGCGCTTGCGGCAACAAGGACAGATGCATATGGAGGGCCATGATCGCCACGCCATGTGGCAAGACACTTGATACGATGATGATGATGATGGTGATGGTTGATGATGATGATGATGTGATGGTGACGGTGGTGGGTGGTGAGTGATGATGATGTGTGATGATGATGATGATGATGATGATGATGATGGTGATGATGGTGATGGTGAGATGTGATGGTGAGTGATGATGGATGATGATGATGATGGTGATGGTGATGATGATGATGATGATGATGATGATGACGATGATGATGATGATGATCTACCGATGACTCTAGAAACCAGTCACACACGGTAGTACTAGTTTCTTCTGTTGAAGTTTCTGTAACAAGTCTTTCTCTTCTTTTTCTGGGACTGGGTCCTTAGGCTTATTTGCCTAGACGCTCCTGCGTCAAGCGACAAATGAGCGGCGGAATCTCTCCAAAGGGTTAAGTAGGCAAACAATCTCAGGGTATCACTCCGGTGTGTATCCATCAGTTGTAATAAGTCTTCGTCAACCGTCTGGTACTCTAAACCAACAGACCGATATCAGTAGTGCTTCCATCTGTAGGTATTGTTTACTTAGAGTCCTTTTCTCACTCACACTGCACGAAGCAGGAGAGAGGTTTCGGTCTTTTTTCTCCAAATTGTTGTATTTGGTGTTTGTTTGTTTGTGATCTTACGCTTGACAAAGGCCAGCTGGCCAAACATTTTCGCCTGTCTTGTCTGGTTGTATTGAATACGCGTTCTGATTCTTTCTTCGTGTTTTTTGTTTTCTTTCTGGTTCCTGTTTGTTTGTTTGTTTGAACGCGGGCAGTCACAATTGTTCTGGATTTCGTCTGGTGCCAGTTCATTTTTGGTTTTCCCCTCCTTTGTTGTCTTCTTAGAATCGAAAAAAATCAGGACTTTGTTGGCAGGTCTGAAAGACGGAATTCTGTGTTGTTAGCCCCGCGCCCAATCCCCACCCTAGAGGACCAATGGATAGCAATTTGTCGGGCCTCTACTCTTCTACATGTTTAGCTTGGGTGGCCCTACCAGTAGCTGAAGCTGTCTCCAGCAAAATCGTCTGCTTCTTCTTCTGCTTGTTGTTCTTGTTGTTCTTGTTGTTCTTCTTGTTCTTCTTGTTGTTTTTCTTCTTCTTCTTCTTATTCTTCTTCTTGTTTTTTCTTCTTCTTCTCTTACTTCTTCTTCTTTCTTCTTCTTCTTCTTCTTCTTCTTCTTCTTCTTCTTCTTCTTCTTCTTCTTCTTCTTCTTCTTCTTCTTCTTCTTCTTCTTCTTCGCATTCTTCTTCTTCTTCTTCTTCGCATTCTTCTTCTTCGCATTCTTCTTCTTCGCATTCTTCTTCTTCGCATCTTCTTCTTCGCATTCTTCTTCTTCGCATTCTTCTTCTTCGCATTCTTCTTCTTCTTCTTCGCATTCTTCTTCTTGGGTCGAAGCACCAAATAACCCAGCTATGTCGATTGTGTGCCAATGCCTGGTTCTCTGCAAGTGGTTTTTCTTTCCATTACTTAAAGTTGTCAATCCATCGCGGTTTTCTTTCTGTCTTCCCTTCCGTTTCCCTCCTTCCACAGTTCCAGCTAAGATTGATTTAGAAAAAAACCGATCGATCCTGCTACATGGCCATGGCATGGTACGGTTTTTTTAAAAACATTATTACTCAACTGATGTCAGCAGATCTTCATTATGGTCTGGTGTGTTGTTCGATGGTTTGGCGCACTTGTTCATCGATGATGTGTGATCAGTGTATCTGATCACAAGTATCTTGCAATAACATCTTATTTCCATGGCTTTGGGTTCGTATTTCCAAATCCCCTGTGATGTTCTCACATGTCTCACACGCTTACAAGAAGAAGATAGAATATACCAGCGCCTGATCTGGTGTTTGATAGAGCTAGAGTGGTTCCCGTCCTTCAATACAGGTTTCAGCATAGTCAGTTGAAGATAGAATATACCAGCGCCTGATCTGGTGTTTGATAGAGTGGTATATAGAATATACCAGCGCCTGATCTGGTGTTTGATAGAGTGGTTCCCGTCCTTCAATACAGGTTTCAGCATAGTCAATTGAAGATAGAATATACCAGCGCCTGATCTGGTGTTTGACAGAGGGGTTCCCGTCCTTCCATACAGGTTTCAGCATAGTCAATTGAAGATAGAATATACCAGCGCCTGATCTGGTGTTTGACAGAGGGGTTCCCGTCCTTCAATACAGGTTTCAGC
>JAPXFY010000026.1:26944922-26947422 GCA_030674185.1 Monoplex corrugatus
TTGCTTGAAGGCGGGCAGTCACACTTGTTTTAGATTTTGTAAAAACGTTTAGCACGTAGAACTCATTAGAGTATCCAGACTGTGCAGCAATATACAACCCGCACAGTGTAGGCAAAAAACCCCAAAAAACAACAACAAACAAGTACACGTTTTCGAAGAAAATCGGAGTGCTTCACAGTAGAGGGGCATAACCCAGGAAAGAGATACATCTTCCGTAGAGCCTGTTAACAGATATTGCCCATGTACTGACTAATGAACCACAATCAAGTTGGAAAATAGGTTTGTATCATAGAAAACGGAAATCATCACAGTGATTCGTCCTTTTTCGTTATTTCCTTTTCCTCCATTTTCTCTTTCATAAAGATAGCAAACCACACTATCAATTTGTGACATGAACAAACGGACGTCAGACATATACAAACTTTTAAGTCATTGTACGTGTTCTCACATTTCCATTTGCCAGAGATGTTAATGGCCGGATGGGGTGGACAATCACAGGAAGTGACGATCTAATTCCTGCGTGCACGCACAACAGGAAATGATGTTTTGTGACGTGACACACCACTCCTCTTCGTCGGCAGCTCGTACTACAAGTCACCATGGACGTCAGAGTAAAAGAAAAAAAAAAGACGAAATACTCCTTTGGTTGGTAAAAATGTGGAGGGTACGGCTGTTGGTGGTCTGGAAAAGAGACACAGTGTATATACGTTTTGTTCTCCAAAATCACGACAAACCGATGTCCACCCATACAAAGGATCTCACGTTTTCCACTACACACGTTGTGTGAAATGTTTACACTGAAAACTAACTGATCATAAAAGAATTGTTTTCCCACATCGTCGTTATTATTATTATTATCATCATTATCACTACTGTATTAGTATTAGAATGATTGTAACAATTGTCAGTATTATTAACATAATCATTGTCATCATAATTATTATGAATATATGACGATTATGACTCTCATTTTCGTTAGTGGGGTATTATTATTACTATTATCAACAATACTTTTATCATTATTATTATAATCATTCTTGTTGTCATTATTCATAATAGTAATGATGGTGATAGTAATGTAACAATGACGACGACGACGACGATGTGTCTGTTTTTACAGGTAAAAGATGCTGCAAATTTCAACATGTTCAACCACAAGAATCCTAATATACCACTATTTCTGTTCGTATCCTGAGCCTCTGAGACCATTCGCAAGTTTAATCAAAATATGGTCAAGTTAATCTAAAGGACTTCGCCCCCACCGGATGCTGAGGGCTCTGGAGGATGAACATTCAGGCAGTGACAACCAGTAGATATTGAAGGTGAGTACTGGCAGTTTTTTTCATTGAGTGGTCACGGCAATTTACCTCACTCCCTTTACGACCCCAGAGTTATAGAACTATCTATGTAGAGCCTCAGGACCTGGCCAGCACGTGGGTTTATGTGCAGGCTTGAGGCTTATGTTGTGATCATTCTAGATCTTCTCCATCACATGGCACTTGTGACGTTAGTGCATATGGAATTCATTCCGAGCGCGGAAATGTCATCTTGAGAAACTGAAACTGAAAACTGAAACTGAAAACTGAAACTGAAAACTGAAACTGAAAACTGAAACTTATTGAGTGGTTTGGTTTTGCCTGCAACGTTGAAAAAGGCATTGGTTTCACATTCAGTTACAACATATGCAGATCATCACCAAGATCTGTCTGCCGTGTTACTGTCAGCTGGACGTTTCAGTTCTGTTCGTTGTTATCTTTTAATTTTTTTAGTGGTTCAGACGTTCGCCTGCCAATAACTAAATTCGAGGTTCCAGGGTTCGTTCCCAGTAGAGGCCTTGACTTTTCTCCTCAGTTTGACCGGAAAACCAGATTGAACGTCTAGTCCTTCGGAATGGGACGAAAAACGGGTCGGACCCGTATACCTTCTGGCTGCGCACGCTAAAGATCCCACGGCAATTGAAAATCGTGAAGACCAGTTAGACATCTTGCCTTTCTGAAGTCTTGGTTAAAAAAAATGTGAATATGAATTTGAAGCGAGTGAGAGGGGATGGGCGCTGGTGCTGGCCCCGGGAAAAGTTGAGGTTTGCCACATCAGTCCCTACGACCCCAGAGTTAAGGAAGCATCTAGGTAAGACCTCAGGACCTGGCCAGCTGATGGGTTGATGTGCAGGCTTAGGTGTGTTGTGATCATTCTGGATCTTCTCCATCACATGGCACTTGTGACGTTAGTGCATATGGAATTCATTCCGAGCGCAGAGAGGTCATCTTCAGAAATTGAAATTGAAACTGAAACTGAAACTGAAACTGAAACAGAAACTGAAACTGAAACTTAAGCAGTATCTAAACTCAAGACTTCTCTCATGTTGTCTCC
Source organism: Monoplex corrugatus (assembly GCA_030674185.1). NCBI lineage: Eukaryota > Metazoa > Mollusca > Gastropoda > Littorinimorpha > Ranellidae > Monoplex > Monoplex corrugatus. The sequence goes on from JAPXFY010000026.1 coordinate 26,947,293, forward strand.
TATTAATTCCTGTAACTCCCTGTTTTCTCGTTAGCCTGCTTGTTCCGTAGCATGCCTCCAGCTTATTCAGAATTCTACGGTCCGTCTTGCTCTTCTCAAAAAAACAGAGGAATAATCATATTAGCCCTTT
>JAPXFY010000026.1:26952422-26969922 GCA_030674185.1 Monoplex corrugatus
TCAACACATCTTATTGCTTAAGGATAGTTGTATTGTATTCCTCTGGTCTTGTCTTATTGGGAGTCCTCATCAACACATCTTATTGCTTAAGGATATTTGTATTGTATTCCTGTGGTCTTGTCTTATTGGGAGTCCTCATCAACACATCTTATTGATTAAGGATAGTTGTATTGTATTCCTCTGGTCTTGTCTTACTGGTAATCCTCATCAACACATCTTATTGCTTAAGGAGAGTTGTATTGTATTCCTCTGGTCTTGTCTTATTGGGAGTCCTCATCAACACATCTTATTGATTAAGGATAGTTGTATTGTATTCCTCTGGTTTTGTCTTCCTGGTATCCTCATCAACACATCTTATCGCTTAAGGAGAGTTGTATTGTATTCCTCTGGTCTTGTCTTATTGGAGTCCTCATCAACACATCTTATTGCTTAAGGATAGTTGTATTGTATTCCTCTGGTCTTGTCTTATTGGGAGTCCTCATCAACACATCTTATTGCTTAAGGAGAGTTGTATTGTATTCAACCAGCACAGTGCCAAAGGGTCTTCTGGATGGAGCAGTCGACTGGGAGTGTACAGCAGACCTCCCAGAGTGGAGAAATTACCCAGATGTCATCAGCAAGACAGGCATGAGACCAGACATCGCTCTCCACTCTGACTCCTCGAAACAAGTGATTCTGATAGAACTCACTGTGCCATACGAAAGCAGAATGGAAGAAGCACATATCTACAAGACCGAAAAATACGCCGGTCTTGCCAGCACCCTGAAGAAAGCAGGTCTGCGGGTCAAAATCTTCGCCATAGAGGTCGGGGCAAGAGGGTTTGTGGGCACCTCCGCTTATGATCTCATGAAACAACTCGCCATTTCTGGGAAGAAATGGACTAGAGCCCTTAAAGCGATGGCAGAGGCAGCAGAAAGGAGCTCAAGCTGGATCTGGGCAAGGAGGAACCAAAAAAGTGAACTTCATAAGGATTAAATTCCCTACAGATGATGTGTGCCCCGTTAGCACATTGGTAAAACCGCGTACCGCAGTTCTGAAGCGCAGAATCGCCCAGGTTCGATCCCCGGCGTGGGAAAAAAAAAAATAGACAACAGCAGAAGGGCATCCAGGAGTCATGACCTGGATGTGGCCCGGCCCCCCGAGAGTGTAAGGAATTCAGGGCCGAAACACTTGTCTAAAGGGGGTTACTTCTCTGAAGACCTTCTGTTGTCTAGCTCTCCCTAGAGTTTCTTTCTACCTGCACATGGTCAGTCCATTGACTTCCGGGAATAGTTCGGAGGACATTCGGGAAAGACCGAAGGACACTGGGAAAGACTAGATCTGCGGGATTTGTGGGTTGGCTTCCCACCTTGCCTTTGATAACATGCCACGAGTTTTTCAAATGAAAGATGCTCCCAGGATTCACCGAAAGGGGGAGAGAATGATGAATCCATCGGCACTGACTCCATCACGACTGGAAACGCACAACGGACCATGATTAATGACCAGTTGGAATTTCCGTGTGCGTGTGGAAGGAGATTCACCACCAAACGCGGCATGAAGATCCACAGGACAAAAATGGGCTGTTTGAAGACACATACGAACCAGCAGCAGCGCACTGCGATAGCAGGTGAGACGTTGGATGACCAAGGCCAGGAATTAAACCATAGTGCCAAGGACATCCACGCTGACGGTTCTGATGCGGATTTTGCACAAGCTCTTAACGCCAAACGTGGAAAACTCAATTTGCCGCCTGCCGGTGCAAAAGAACAATGGGAGAAATTAGATGAGGAACTTGTCCTTAAGCTGAATGCGCTAATAGGGAACAGTACGCTGGAACACAAACTTGACACATACGGAGACATCATATACTCTATCTGCAGGGACACTTATGGAGTGAAGCAGCCAAAGACAAAAACGCCTCCCCAGAAATCCAGAAGACAGCAACAGATGGAGAGCATCCGGAGGGAGAAAAGGAAGCTTAAAAAGCGAATGAAAACTGCCTCAGAATTCGAGAAGCAAGGGCTCCTGGAACTCTGGAAAGATCTGAAGGCCAAACACAATGCTCTCAGCAAAGTGGAATCAGCAAGGCGAAGAAAGAGCAAAAAGAAGAAGACTCAAGATCGTTTCTTCAAAGATCCGTTTGACTTTGCAAGAAAGCTGTTTGAACAACCCAAATCAGGGACTCTCACAGTGGGCAAGGAAACCCTAGAGCAGCATCTCAGGGAAACATATTCCGATTCTCAGCGCGAGGCACCACTTGAAATCCAGAATCTGGTTTGGCCTGCAGCGCCAGAAGGAAAATTCAATAACAAACCACCAACACTGGATGAAGTGAAGAACGTAGTAAAGAAAGCCAGAGCCAAGTCAGCACCTGGACCAAACGGAATACCATACCTGCTCTACAAGAAATGCCCAAAAGTGCTCGAGTGGCTCCACAAGATGATTCGATCAGCATGGAGGAACCAGAAGATCAGCGACCAATGGATGAGAGCTGAAGGAGTGTACATTCCGAAGGAGCAGAACTCCAGCAGCATCAATCAGTTCAGGCCAATATCACTTCTGAACGTCGAGGGGAAAATCTTCTTCTCTGTTATGGCAGCAAGATTGACAAAATACCTGACTGAAAACAAGTATCTGGATATGTCAGTCCAAAAGGGAGGCATACCAGGAATGCCTGGATGCTTGGAACATGCCACGTTGATTTGGGATGCCATCCAAAAAGCAAGAACAGAGAAGAGAGACATTGACGTAGTTTGGCTTGATCTGGCGAATGCATATGGATCAGTTCCACACGATATGATCCAGCTGGCTCTTGAAATGTATCACATCCCAGAAAACATCCGAACAATGCTGAGGAAGTATTTCCAAGGGTTCTCAATGCGGTTCTCTACCAAAGAATACACCACGGACTGGATAGACCTAGAGGTGGGCATTGCAATGGGCTGTGCAATCTCTCCCATACTGTTCGTGTTGGCAATGGAAGTCATCTTGAAAGCTGCAATGAAGAGTTCAGGTCCAGTGAATCTGGGAGATGGATACCAGATGCCTCCTCTGAAAGCTTTCATGGATGACACAACAGTCTTGTCCACGGATGAGGAAGAGACACACCAAATCTTAAAGCAGCTGGATGAGCTGGTGGCCTCTTCAAGAATGAGGTTCAAACCTAAGAAATCCCGAAGTCTCTCACTGCGAAAAGGAAAAGTGGCAGATTCAGTCAAATTCATGGTAGCCAACCAAGCCATCCCCACTGTCACAGAAGAGCCAGTAAAAAGTCTCGGAAGATGGTATGATGACTCCCTGAAAGACACACAAAGGGGATGTGAAACCAAGCAAACAGCAGAAGAAGGCCTGAAGAAAATAGATAACTGCGGACTGCCAGGCAAATACAAAGTCTGGTGTCTACAGTTCATGCTGATACCAAAGCTGCTGTGGCCACTGCTAATCTATGACATTTGCACCAGCACAGTCGAAGCAATGGAAGCCAAAATCAACAAATACACAAGAAAATGGCTCGGTGTCCCACCTGGTCTCACTGATGTTGCATTCTACTGTCGTCAAGCAATGCTGAAGCTACCTCTCAAATCCATAGTGGAGGAATACAAAGTTGGAAAAGCAAGACTGTTGAGCATGCTGGAGGAATCGGAAGACAATATCGTGAGATCAGTTCATCCAAAGCTGAGAACTGGCAGAAAGTGGAAAGTCCAAGAGGCTGTAAACAATGCCAAGAGAAACCTCAGCATCAAAGAAATAATTGGACACACGCAAACCAACAGACAGGGACTGGGAGCAACAAAAATGCAGTGGTGGTCCAAAGCCAAAGGGAAGGAAAAAAGAGACATGATCATACAGGAGTTGAAGGAAGAAGAAGATGTCAAAAGAGTGCAGAAGGCAGTCCAGCAAGGTCAACAGGGGCAATGGACAACATGGGACAGTGCACTCCAAAGAAGTCTCAGCTGGAACGATATGTGGCACATGGCTCCTCTAAGGATAAGCTTCCTCCTCAGATCTGTATATGACCTGCTCCCCTCGAATGCAAACTTAGTGAAATGGGGGAAAGCAGACGACCCAGCATGTCCGCTCTGTCAGAAGAAACAAACAGTGGAACATGTCCTAAGCTCTTGCAAAGTAGCGCTAGCCCAAGGAAGGTATACATGGAGGCACAACCAAGTTCTGAAAGTGATCACAGATGTGGTTAGCGAAAAAACCATGACCCCAAACGCACCAATTGCTATGACAACGTTCTACAAAGCAGGAGGGAAACAGGTCTGGCCCGAAAGTGCTATGACAACCAGCACAGTGCCAAAGGGTCTTCTGGATGGAGCAGTCGACTGGGAGTGTACAGCAGACCTCCCAGAGTGGAGAAATTACCCAGATGTCATCAGCAAGACAGGCATGAGACCAGACATCGCTCTCCACTCTGACTCCTCGAAACAAGTGATTCTGATAGAACTCACTGTGCCATACGAAAGCAGAATGGAAGAAGCACATATCTACAAGACCGAAAAATACGCCGGTATTGCCAGCACCCTGAAGAAAGCAGGTCTGCGGGTCAAAATCTTCGCCATAGAGGTCGGGGCAAGAGGGTTTGTGGGCACCTCCGCTTATGATCTCATGAAACAACTCGCCATTTCTGGGAAGAAGAGGACTAGAGCCCTTAAAGCGATGGCAGAGGCAGCAGAAAGGAGCTCAAGCTGGATCTGGGCAAGGAGGAACCAAAAAAGTGAACTTCATAAGGATTAAATTCCCTACAGATGATGTGTGCCCCGTTAGCACATTGGTAAAACCGCGTACCGCAGTTCTGAAGCGCAGAATCGCCCAGGTTCGATCCCCGGCGTGGGAAAAAAAAAAAATAGACAACAGCAGAAGGGCATCCAGGAGTCATGACCTGGATGTGGCCCGGCCCCCCGAGAGTGTAAGGAATTCAGGGCCGAAACACTTGTCTAAAGGGGGTTACTTCTCTGAAGACCTTCTGTTGTCTAGCTCTCCCTAGAGTTTCTTTCTACCTATTCCTCTGGTCTTGTCTTATTGGGAGTCCTCATCAACACATCTTATTGCTTAAGGATAGTTGTATTGTATTCCTGTGGTCTTGTCTTATTGGGAGTCCTCATCAACACATCTTATTACTTAAGGATAGTTGTATTCCTCTGGTTTTGTCTTATTGGGAGTCCTCATCAACACATCTTATTGCTTAACGATAGTTGTATTGTATTCCTTGGTTTTGTCTTATTGGGAGTCCTCATCAACACATCTTATTGCTTAAGGAGAGTTGTATTGTATTCCTCTGGTCTTGTCTTATTGGGAGTCCTCATCAACACATCTTATTGCTTAAGGATAGTTGTATTGTATTCCTCTGGTTTTGTCTTATTGGGAGTCCTCATCAACACATCTTATTACTTAAGGAGAGTTGTATTATGCTCCTCTGGTTTTGTCTTATTGGGAGTCCTCATCAACACATCTTATTACTTAAGGATAGTTGTATTATGCTCCTCTGGTCTTGTCTTATTGGGAGTCCTCATCAACACATCTTATTACTTAAGGATAGTTGTATTATGCTCCTCTGGTTTTGTCTTATTGGGAGTCCTCATCAACACATCTTATTACTTAAGGATAGTTGTATTATGCTCCTCTGGTCTTGTCTTATTGGGAGTCCTCATCAACACATCTTATTACTTAAGGATAGTTGTATTATGCTCCTCTGGTCTTGTCTTACTGGCAGTCCTTGCTGCTGTATTACATGACATGACACAATCATAATCAAACAGAGGCACCATGACACATTAAACGTCAAAGCGGTATAGAAATGAATTATAATAAAATATGGACTTTTACGAGCACGAAAATCGATTGCTCAAGCACTTTACAAAATCCATGAAAGACAACGGCAGACACATATTAATTAAGTAGATATATGCCAACTCCTAACAATAAGAACAAAGACAACAATAACAACAGAAAAATGATAGGAGTAACAGCAATAACAAAATATCTGCAATTTTGAAACAGACACCGCAAAATGATAAGGTCTCCTACTTTTGAAACAAACACCCGACATTTGTAAACTGAAAATAAAGCCTGAATTTGTAAATTACAGACATTAGAGCAATGGAAAAGAAGACAGCAAAAGAAGCTTTGAGAGAGAAAATGCTGAATTCGTAAATTGGACAGATTCAAAGAAAACGAAGTAAGTAAGGAAAGGAAAGATGAAAAAAAAAAAAAGATATAGACAAAATAAAAAACAAAACCCAACCAATCAATCAAACATACATACATAAACGTTTTGAAATAGGATAAGATAATCATATTCTTTATGATACATTTTTGTTCTGTACATCTGACAAATACATTCATAGACCATTTTATGAGGAAGGATGATTTGGAGCACCTGGTCACAAAGGGAAAGCTGGAGGGAAAGAGAGCACCAGGGAGAGAATGCTGGACGGACTTGCAGGGTGGCTGGGGATGAGGAGGGTTGGGGAGATGCTGGGGGCAACGAGAGATAGAGATGGTTGGAAGTCCATGGTCGCCAACGCCATGCGGCAGGGCACCTGATGATGATGATGATATCTGACAAATGTTGAAAACTGACGTGCGTGCTTTTGCTAATATATTCCCATTGATTGAACAGATAATAATGATAATAAAAAACAAAACTAAAAAAAAACTATAGCTCTATCTAGGATAACACTGTGTTTCATCTGCACGTGTCTACCACTGACGTCACACGAATCGAGTTACGGAATCTGGCCAGTGTCACGTGAACTCTGTGCGACAACTTCAATTGGATATGATGACATCCGGTGTCAAAATGGCCGAGCCACGATTGCTTGTCTTCTTCTTGCTGTTTATTTAAAGCTATCAGATTTCCCTCAACATATGGGATAAAAGAATAAGAAGAAGAAGAAGGAGGAGGAGGAGGAGGAGGAGGAGGAGGAGGAGGAGTTGGAGGAGGAGGAGGAGGAACAGCAGCAGCAGCAGCAACAGCAACAGCAGAAGAAGAAGAAGAAGAAGAAGAAGAAAAATCCTTGTGCGAGCGTTTGTATTCTTTCTTTTAGCTTCACTTCCTTTTCATTTAATTGGTTTGTTTATTTCTGGGTTTTTTTTTTTTTTTGCTTGTACATTTGTTTGTTTGCTTGCCTGCTTGTTTGTATGTTTGTTTGTTTGTTTTATTTGTTTGCTTGCTTGCTTTATTTTCCCAAAATGAACGTCACGATATCTGATGATGCGTCATTATTTTTACCATCCGTCACCCGATCTGATGCTGCTGTTTACATGAAAAATATGGCGTGGCGTTCTTTTTTGTCTGATTTTTTTTCTCTTTGCTGCTTCTGTCTGTCTGTCTGTTTGTTTGTCTGTCTGTCTGTCTGTAATATCTGTAGGTTACCAACAGCAGGTACGTGAGTTAGTTGGTCTCTGCTGCAGATATTTATACCTTTGGAAAAACAAAGATTCATTTCATGCATTTTATTTTCTTCTCTCTCTCTCTCTTTTCTCTCTCTCTCTCTCTCTCTCTCTCTCTCTCTCTCAGTCCTTTTGTGTGTCTGTTTGCCAGCCTGCCTGCCTGTCTGTGTGTCTCTCTGTCTCTGTCTGTCTCTGTCTGTCCCTGTCTGTCTGTCTCTGTCTGTCCGTCTGTCTCTTTCTCTCTTTCTGTCTGTCTGTCTCTGTCTCTCTGTCCCCCTCTCGCTCTGTCTTTATACACACACACACACACACACACACACACACACACACACACACACATATATATATATATATATATATATATATATATATGTATTTGCATATATATGTATGTGTGTATATATGTATATATATATATATGTGTGTATATATATATATATACATACATATTTATATGTGTGTGTATCTATCTATCTATTTATCTATCTATCTATCTATCTATCTATTTATCTATCCATATATATATATATATATATATCTGTCTCTCTCTCTCTCTGTCTCTATGTCTGTTTCTCTCTCTCTTTCTCTCTCACTATCTGTCTGTCTGTTTGTTTGTCTGTCTTTGTCTCTGTCTTTCTGTCTGTCTGCGTCTCCGTCTATCTGTCTCTCCCTCTCCTTCCATCTCCCCTATCCCCATTCTCTCTCCCATCGAAGGCGCATAATTTAAGTTGAACTGAATAGTATATCTTTATTTATGTCGCACTGAACTGATTGTTTTCTGGTACGTTATTGCGCGTGAACGTCCACGCTGGTTTGTATGTGGTGGTGGTGGTCTTTGATTTAATGTCTATTCACTAAAGGTGATTTTAGACAATGGTTTACACGTGAATGTATACAGATGCGCTGAGATAATTATGTTTGGCTGCTGTATTTGTTTGATCGGTTCATTTCAATAGTTTGACATCTTAGGTTGAAGCAAAGATTTATATATGTATGTATGTATGTATAATGTGTATGTGTATTCCTCTCTCTCTCTCTCCCTCTCTGTCTCTCTGTCTCTGTCTCTGCCTGTCTGTCTGTCTGTCTGTCTGTCTGTCTGTCTCTCTGCCTTCTGTCTGTCTGTCTCTGTCTGTCTTGTGTCTATCTGTCTGTCTGTTTCGATCTGTCTGTCTCTGTCTTGTGTCTGTCTGTCTCTGTCTTGTGTCAGTCTGTCTGTCTGTCTCTGTATGTTTCTGTCTGTCTGTTTCTATCTGTCCGTCTGTCTGTCTCTGTCTGTCTTGTGTCTGTCTGTCTCTGTCTGTCTTGTGTCTGTCTGTCTGTCTCTGTCTGTCTTGTGTCTGTCTGTCTCTGTCTGTCTTGTGTCTGTCTGTCTGTCTGTCTTGTGTCTATCTGTCTGTCTGTCTTGTGTCTGTCTGTCTGTCTCTGTCTGTCTTGTGTCTGTCTGTCTGTCTGTCTGTCTTGTGTCTGTCTGTCTCTGTATGTCTGTCTGTCTCTGTCTGTCTTGTGTCTGTCTGTCTGTCTGTCTATGTCTGTCTGTCTATCTCTCTCTGTGCCTTCTGTCTGTCTGTCTGTCTGCCTCTGTCTTGGGTCTGTCTGTCTCTGTCTGTCTGTCTCTCTCTGTGCCTTCTGTCTGTCTGTCTGTCTGTCTCTGTCTTGTGTCTGTCTGTCTGTCTGTTTCTGTCTGTCTGTCTGTCTCTGTGCCTTCTGTCTGTCTGTCTGTCTTGTGTCTGTTTGTCTCTCTGTCTGTGTCTCTGTCTGTCTGTCTGTCTGTCTCTCTTTCTCTCTGCCTTCTGTCTGTCTGTCTGTCTCTCTCTGTCTTGTGTTTGTCTGTCTGCCTGTCTCTCTCTCTCTCTCTCTCTCTCTCTCTGCCTCCTGGTGTCAGTCTGTCTGTCTCTGTCTTGTGTTTGTCTGTCTGTCTGCCTCTCTCTCTTTCTCTCTCTGTATCTGTGTGTGCGTGTATATGGATATACAGATTTGTATTTTTATATAAAATGTAGTTTTCTTTGAGGTAATGTATTTTCACTCTAAGTCATATTTGACGTATATTAAGTTTAGCTTAGTTCACATACGAGACTGAGTTTGCGTTACATGTTTTTATCATTCTGAGGTGAATGTTTCACGTGTTTGTATTGTGTTGTGTTGTGTTGTGTTGTGTGTGTCAGTGTGTGTCAGTGTATGTGTGTGTGTGTGTGTGTGTGTGTGTGTGTGTGTGTGTGTGTGTGTGTGTGTGTGTGTGTGTGTTATGTTCTTTTGACAAATGAGATTTTTCTCTGGCAGTTTAAAATTTGTTCAAAAAGATTTTACAGCATTCGGACAATTCCATACGTGCTCCACTCGAATTTGCCAGCAATTACTCGGCAGAATCCTTAAACCCGCAAAAAAACTGACAAGGTCTGGATACGGAGAGGTTTGTGTGTGTGTGGGGGGGGGGGGGGGGGGGGGGGGGGGGTGGGGGGGGGAGAAGAAGGGATCTCTGAAACAGTAAGCTGACACCACCAGAATGATGGAAAGATTTAAAAATGCACCGCGAACAGGCCGTATCTCTCTCTATCTCTATCTCTGTCTGTCTGTCTGACTGTCTGTCTGTGTCTGTCTGTCTGTCTGTCTTTTTGTCTACCTATCTGCCTACCTACCTACCTACCTACCTACTTATCTATCTATCTATCTATCTATCTATCTATTTATTTATCTGTCTATCTATCTATCTATCTATCTGTCTATCTATCTATTTATCTATCAATCTATCTGTTTATTTATCTGTCTGTCTATCTATCTATCTGTCTATCTATCTATCTATCTATCTATCTATATATCTGTCTATCTATCTTTCTATCTATCTATCGATCTACCTATCTCTCTCTCTCTTTCTCTCTGTCTTTCTCTTTGTCTCTGCCTCTTTCTCTCTCTCTCTCTCTCTCTTTCTCTCTCTTTCTCTCTTTCTCTCTCTCTCTCTCTCTCTCTTTTTCCTTTACTGTTGAGGGCAGGGATTGAATTCGGGATATCAGATCTTGGAATTCACGGCTCTATCAAAAGAACCCACCTGAGCTGTACTGCGTGAAAGAGGGGCTGCTTTCCCCAAAGTAATGAGGTCGCCATTTTACTGCACCATCTTCTTTTTCCTGTCATATTTCTGTTGTTGTTTTTTTTGTTGTTAACCACTAAACGTGGATTTTTTTTTCTACAGATTTGAGCCAGGGACACCTACCTCTTCAGCTGCTGTGGTATCTTAAACGTGCGGCTATAACAAAACAAAACATTGCAAAACAAAGCAAAAAAACCAAAAACAAAACAGAACAAAACAAACCAGACCAAAACAAACAAACAAAACAAACAAAACAAAACAAACAAAACAAAACAAAACTAAACTAAACTAAACTAAACTAAACTAAACAAATAAACAAAACAAAACAAAACAAACAAACAAACAAAACTAAACAAAATAAAACAAAACAAAACAAAAAAGAAAAACCAAACCAAAACCAAAACCAAAACCAAAACAAAACAAAACAAAAACAAAACAAACAAAACAAAAACAAAACAAACAAAACAAAATAAAACAAAACAAAACAAAAAAGAAAAACCAAACCAAAACCAAAACCAAAACCAAAACAAAACAAAACAAAAACAAAACAAACAAAACAAAAACAAAACAAACAAAACAAAAAACAAACAAAACAAAACAAAAAAGAAAAACCAAACCAAAACCAAAACCAAACCAAAACAAAGACTAGCACCCGCATCATCTTTCTTTCAAGACCTAACAGACGGGGAGGCAAATTCAGTCATATCCAAACCGGTACTGGAACCCAGCTTTTTCGTCTCCAGTATAGGCGTTTGGCCCACTGGACCACAAAATTCTACTTTGCAAGGAGCAGTACACGTACACACGGAGGCACGCAGACAATTTTGTAAAGACTTCCGGGTACTGACATTTTCGTTAGGATAATGAAGGATAACGAACGGCCGGCCTCTGATAGACAGCAGGCACATGCGTTAACACAAATATTACCTTACTGCTTTCAGAATAATGTCCTTCGATGAACTCAGAAATTATACGTCTGGATCCTGCTGGGGGTCTCTTATCGCTTCTCCACAGCGGGCTAATTGATTTTTGATAGAATTCTGGACTCAAGATGCGACATTTCGAGTTTAATATATCCCTGCCAACAAATACGACAATAATGATAATAATAATAATAATAATAATAATAATAATAATAATAATAATAATAATGATAATAATAATAATAATAATAATAATAATAATGATAATAATGATAATAATAATAATTATAATAATAATAATAGTAATAATGATAATAATAATAATAATAATGATAATAATAATAATAAAAAGACTGGCCTGTTCACTGTGTGTCTGTCCCTGTGTTTCCATCATTCTGGTGGTGCCGGTTTAGCGTTTCTTTCATAGATATCGTCTCTCCCCCCACCCCACCACACCCCAATCCCTATTTCAAGACTTTGTGTCTTAGCAATAAGGTTTTGCGCAGGCTCAGAGAGTCTGGTGAATAATTTGCTGGTGGATTCGGGTGGAGCGCATGTGGAGTTATCGGAATATGCGATGAACCCATCTTAAACAGACTCGACTCCAAATAAACGTGAAAATGGACAGACTTCCGGGTAACGATATTTTTTTTAAGGATAATGGATGAAGTGGCCACATGCATTAAGGCATAAATCACCTTGTTCTTTCAGAATGATGTCCTTCTATTAACCCAGAAAGTAAACATGTGGATCTAGCTTAGTGCTCTCATCATTTCTGAACGCGCCTGCCCCTGTGACAAAGTTTCATTAGTTTCCAGTCGCCGCGGTGTAGTAAGCTAACGCAACGGACTACCGACTGGAAGGTTGTGGGTTCGAATCCCCATCAGTCCCTTCAAAAATATATCATTGTGGGATTTTTCGGCTCCAACCGGCTCCTACCCAGAGTTGGGCGAGCTATGGGCTCATTGGGAAGACTGGGACCACACAGTCGAGTCTCATGCACTTCACGGGGGATGCGTCATTGAGGGTGTTGCTCAAATCCTCTGACCAGCACCACAGATGTCTGTATCTCTCGGGCCTGAATTGACGCCAGGATATATTATGGTAGTAAGCGTAGAGTACAGCCCTGTCACGCAGTCTCAATCCTACGAGGAACTCCATAGCAGCATGATTATCGTCCTCATCGACATCATCATCATTGCATTGTAAAAAAGTAAACCAAACAAAAACAAACAACAACAACATCAAAAATGTGCCAGATTCTGTAGCCATTAAGGTGGCGTAGAAAAAGGGACGAAAAAAAAAAGGTGGGGACAAAGGTAACCTCCCTTAGTGCGATGATCCGTAAAAATGTCATCAGTTGTCAACACATCTCCATCTCCCACAACCCTATGACAAAGTCTCATCACTTGCCAACACACACACTTCCCTCACCTACACATACAGAAAAACATATCACTTGTCAACACACCTGACCCCCTATGACAAAGTCACATCACTTGTCAACACACCTTACCCCCTATGACAAAGTCACATCACTTGTCAACACACCTGACCCCCTATGACAAATTCACATCACTTGTCAACACACCTGACACACTATGACAAAGTCACATCACTTGTCAACACACCTGACCCCCTATGACAAAGTCACATCACTTGTCAACACACCTGACACACTATGACAAATTCACATCACTTGTCAACACACCCGACCCCCTATGACAAAGTCACATCACTTGTCAACACACCTTACCCCCTATGACAAAGTCACATCACTTGTCAACACACCTGACACACTATGACAAAGTCACATCACTTGTCAACACACCTGACACACTATGACAAAGTCACATCACTTGTCAACACACCTGACACACTATGACAAAGTCACATCACTTGTCAACACACTTGACACACTATGACAAAGTCACATCTTTTGTCAACACACTTGACACACTATGACAAAGTCACATCTTTTGTCAACACACCTGACCCCCTATGACAAAGTCACATCACTTGTCAACACACCTGACACACTATGACAAAGTTTCATCACTTGTCAACACACCTGACACACTATGACAAAGTCAAATCACTTGTCAACACACCTGACACACTATGACAAAGTCTTATCACTTGTCAACACACCTGACAAACTATGACAAAGTCACATCACTTGTCAACACACTTGACACACTATGACAAAGTCACATCACTTGTCAACACACCTGACACCCTATGACAAAGTCACATCACTTGTCAACACACCTGACTCCACAGTGACAAAGTCACATCACTTGTCAACACACCTGACACACTATGACAAAGTCACATCACTTGTCAACACACCTGACACAATATGACAAAGTCACATCACTTGTCAACACACTTGACACACTATGACAAAGTCACATCATTTGTCAACACACCTGACACACTATGACAAAGTCTTATCACTTGTCAACACACCTGACACACTATGACAAAGTCACATCACTTGTCAACACACCTGACACACTATGACAAAGTCACATCACTTGTCAACACACCTGACACATTATGACAAAGTCTTATCACTTGTCAACACACCTGACACACTATGACAAAGTCACATCACTTGTCAACACACTTGACACACTATGACAAAGTCACATCACTTGTCAACACACTTGACACACTATGACAAAGTCACATCACTTGTCAACACACCTGACACACTATGACAAAGTCACATCACTTGTCAACACACTTGACACACTATGACAAAGTCATATCACTTGTCAACACACCTGACACACTATGACAAAGTCACATCACTTGTCAACACACCTGACATCCTATGACAAAGTCACATCACTTGTCAACACACCTGACATCCTATGACAAAGTCACATCACTTGTCAACACACCTGACACCCTATGACAAAGTCACATCACTTGTCAACACACCTGACATCCTATGACAAAGTCACATCACTTGTCAACACACCTGACATCCTATGACAAAGTCACATCACTTGTCAACACACCTGACACCCTATGACAAAGTCACATCACTTGTCAACACACCTGACATCCTATGACAAAGTCACATCACTTGTCAACACACCTGACATCCTATGACAAAGTCACATCACTTGTCAACACACCTGACACCCTATGACAAAGTCACATCACTTGTCAACACACCTGACCCCCATGACAAAGTCTTATCACTTGTCAACACACGTGACCCCCCATGACAAAGTCACATCACTTGTCAACACACCTGACACCCTATGACAAAGTCACATCACTTGTCAACACACCTGACACCCTATGACAAAGTCTCATTACTTGTCAACACACCTGACCCTTTATGACAAGTCACATCATTTGTCAACACACCTGACCCCCTATGACAAAGTCTTATCACTTGTCAACACACCTGACACCCTATGACAAAGTCACATCACTTGTCAACACACCTGACCCCCCATGACAAAGTCTTATCACTTGTCAACACACCTAACCCCACAGTGACAAAGTCTTATCACTTGTCAACACCTGACCCCTATGACAAAGTCTTATCACTTGTCAACACACCTGGCCCCCTATGACAAAGTCTTATCACTTGTCAACACACCTGACCCCACAGTGACAAAGTCTTATCACTTGTCAACACACCTGACCCCCATGACAAAGTCTTATCACTTGTCAACACACCTGGCCCCTATGACAAAGTCTTATCACTTGTCAACACACCTGCCCCCTATGACAAAGTCTTATCACTTGTCAACACACCTGCCCCCTATGACAAAATTTTCACTGTCAACACACTTGACACCCTATGACAAAGTCTTATCACTTGTCAACACACCTGACCCCACAGTGACAAAGTCTCATCACTTGTCAACACACCTGATTCCCCCTATGACAAAGTCTCATCACTTGTCCACACACCTGACCCCACAGTGGCAAAGTCACATCACTTGTCAACACACCTGACCCCACAGTGACAAAGTCACATCACTTGTCAACACACCTGACCCACAGTGACAAAGTCACATCACTTGTCAACACACCTGACCCACAGTGACAAAGTCACATCACTTGTCAACACACCTGACACCCTATGACAAAGTCACATCACTTGTCAACACACCTGACCCCACAGTGACAAAGTCACATCACTTGTCAACACACCTGACCCCACAGTGACAAAGTCACATCACTTGTCAACACACCTGACCCCACAGTGACAAAGTCACATCACTTTTCAACACACCTGACACTCTATGAAAAAGTCTCTGTGACTTGGCATAAATGTTCCTACATGAAACTTTGTCCTTGACAGTTTTAGTTTCTTTTTCGTTCTCTTTTTTTTTTCATTCTCTTCTTTTGAAGAAGAAGAAGAAGAAAAAGAGGAAGAAGATGAAGAAAAAAAAACAAGAAGAAGACGAAAAGAAGAAAAAGAAGAAGAAGAACAAGAAGAAGAAGAAGAAGAAGAAGAAGAAGAAGAAGAAGAAGAAGAAGAAGAAGAAGAAGAAGAAGAAGAAGAAGAAGAAGAAGGAAGTTGAAGAAGAAAGAAGAAGAAGAAGAAGAAAGAAGAAGAAGAAGAAGAAGAAGAAGAAGAAGAAGAAGAAGAAGAAGAAGAAGAAGAAGAAGAAGAAGAAGAAGAAGAAGAGAAGAAGAGAAGAAGAAGAAGAAGAAGAAGAAGAAGAAGAAGAAGAACAAGAACAAGAACAAGAACAAGAACAAGAACAAGAACAAGAAAAACAAGAAGAACAAGAAAAACAAGAAGAAGAACAAGAATAGAATAAGAAGAAGAAGAAGAAGATAAAGAAGAAGAAGAAGAAAAAGAAGAAGAAGCAGAAAGAAGAAAAAAGAAGAAGAAAAAAAGAAGAAGAAGAACAACAACAACAACAAGAAGAAGAACAAGAAGAACAAGAACAAGAACAAGAACAAGAACAAGAAGAACAAGAACAAGAAGAAGAAAGAAGAAGAAGAAGAAGAAGAAGAACAAGAACAAGAACAAGAACAAGAACAAGAACAAGAAAGAAGAAGAAGAAGAAGAACAAGAAGAAGAACAAGAACAAGAAGAAGAAGAAGAAGAAGAAGAAGAAAGAAGAAGAAGAAGAAGAAGAAGAAGAAGAAGAAGAAGAAGAAGAAGAAGAAGAAGAAGAAGAAGAAGAAGAAGAAGAAGAAGAAGAAGAAGAAGAAGAAGAAGAAGAAGAAGAAGAAGAAGAAGAAGAAGAAGAAGAAGAAGAACAACAACAACAACAACAACAACAACAACAACAACAAGAAGAACAAGAACAAGAACAAGAACAAGAACAAGAAGAACAAGAACAAGAACAAGAACAAGAACAAGAACAAGAAAGAAGAGAAGAAGAAGAAGAAGAAGAAGAAGAAGAAGAAGAAGAAGAAGAAGAAGAAGAAGAAGAAGAAGAAGAAGAAGAAGAAGAAGAAGAAGAAGAAGAAGAAGAAGAAGAAGAAGAAGAAGAAGAAGAAGAAGAAGAAGAACAAGAAGAAGATGAAGAAGAAGAACAAGAAGAAGATGAAGAAGAAGAACAAGAACAAGAACAACAAGAAGAAGAAGGAGAAGAAGAAGAAGGAGGAAGTGGAGGAGGAGGAGGAGAAAGGTCATTAAAGTAGGAATGACGAAACATCATTTGCTCACAACAGAATGATGGAAACATTAATATTTCCGACCGTAACTGACAATTTGTCAGCCACACGGAATCCCACCTACAGACCACATCCTGTCATCAAGGACTCCCATTTGCTTAGGTAGTTAAACGTTTGTACTGATATAGCAAAGGTGCTGGGCTCAACCTTCGCGCAGGCCTCATTTCAAACACCCACCCATCCCCACCCCTTCTTCATTTCAAGATCTCACCAATGCATAGGTTTTGCACAGTTTGAGTTTCTGTTTCACAGGTGCCATGTGACGGAGAAGATCCAGAATGATCACAGCACAAGCCTTAAGCCTGCACATAAACCCATCAGCTGGACAGGTCCTGAGGTCCTACCTTAGATAGTTCTATAATCCTGAGGTCGCAGGGGAGTGAGGTGACAGAGAATTCAACTTTACCCGGGGCCAGCACCACTAGAGCGGCACCCATGCCCT